>OX451409.1:14752946-15065606 GCA_949629135.1 Eremobia ochroleuca
CCACCATTGGTATACATAAAAGTAGAAAAAGACTTTATGAATTATATGATGAACGAATTTGTATAAACACTGCTGAATTTAATTTATATGTTAAAAATTATTCTAAAATATTTAAAATCGTCTGTAGTATGGCCAAGTCACGTTATTTGAGTTCAAAAATTAAAAATAGTAATAACATTATTAAAATGACTTGGAATGTCATTAATAGCGAAACAGGAAGGTCATGCAACCGAAGTAGTGACTACAGCCTTGCTATTGATGACAATGTAATTAGATCAGATTCCCAGGTTGCCGCGGCCTTTGAAAATTTCTTTGCAGAGATTCCCGTGTCAACCACTAAATCTCTAAGCTCATCACCCACTGCTGCAGAGTCTTTACTTAAGGAAAACGTTCCAGTTTGTGATTCGGAATTTCACTTCGAATTTGTCACTTGTACAGATATAATTAAAACTTTTCACATGTTAAATGTAAAAAAGACTGCAGATCTATGGGGTAATTCTGTGGATGTTGCTAAGACAATTATAAACATTGTAGCACCTACTTTAGCTGTTATATTTAATAATTGTATTGAATGTGGTGAGTTTCCTGATCTTATGAAACACAGTAAAATAATACCGTTGTTTAAATCGGGTAGTACATCAGACCCTACTAATTATAGACCTATTTCCGTACTACCCACCTTTAGTAAAATTTATGAAAAACTTATTTTAAATCAATTGCAAAGATTTTTCAATAACAATAAATTACTGAATAATAAACAGTTCGGTTTTACAAGGGGTCGTTCAACTACCGATGCCGGAGTTGAACTTTTAGGACATATTTATAGTGCATGGGAGGACAAATGCGATGCTTTGGGCATCTTTTGTGATTTGTCCAAGGCATTCGATTGTGTTCTTCATGAAACCTTAATCAGGAAACTTCACCACTACGGAATCCGGAACGCCTCTCTGGATCTTCTCACTTCTTACTTAAGTGATAGGATTCAGAGAGTTGATGTTAACGGGAAAAGGTCACCCGGATCTGTAGTAAGAATGGGAGTCCCACAGGGCTCAATACTTGGACCATTTTTATTTACTATTTATATCAATGACTTGCCTTACCTCATAAAGGACGAACATGATATAGTGTTGTTTGCAGATGACACTTCACTTTTATTTAAACTCAAACGTCAACAGCTGGTTACTGACAGTATAAATAGTGCCCTCGCAAAAGTAGTTAGCTGGTTTAATGTTAATAATCTACTTCTTAACGAAAAAAAAACGAAATGTATTAAGTTTACGATACCAAATGTTAGACAAGTAGAAACTCGTGTTCTCATAAAGGGTGAAGAGTTAAAACCCGAAAATTCCACTGTATTCTTAGGCATAACTTTGGATGCCAAGCTTCAATGGGGCCCCCATATAGATAAATTGTCAAAAAAGCTTAGCTCTGCAGCATACGCCGTCAGGAAAATTCGTGATTTAACTGATTTAGAGACAGCCCGTTTAGTTTACTTTAGTTATTTTCATAGTGTGATGTCATACGGTATTCTGTTGTGG
Organism: Eremobia ochroleuca; assembly: GCA_949629135.1. Classification (NCBI taxonomy): domain Eukaryota; kingdom Metazoa; phylum Arthropoda; class Insecta; order Lepidoptera; family Noctuidae; genus Eremobia; species Eremobia ochroleuca. The sequence continues at coordinate 14,754,485 of OX451409.1, forward strand.
GGAAATGCCGCCGATATTCAGACAATTTTTATGTTACAAAAAAGGGCAATTCGTTCCATTTATAAATTAAGTCCCAGACACTCCCTCAGAGACAAGTTTAAAGAGATTAATATAATGACTGTGCCTTCTCAGTACATTTATGATAATCTTTTGTATGCACATAAAAATATTAATCTGTTTAAAAAATACAGTGATATCCATAACATAAATACTAGGAACAAACACAAATTTGTTGTTCCTACAACAAGGCTCAAGAAAATAGGTGGCTCGTTTAGATGCCAATGTATACGTTTTTATAATAAACTTCCTAGCCACATTCAAGAACTAAGCATTAATAAATTCAAATCTTTTATAAAGCTAAAACTATGCCAGAAAGCCTATTATACTGTAAAAGACTATATTGAGGACAAAAAAGCTTGGGATTGAGCTGCTCCAATAGGTCTAGACAGTGAATGTTGTTTATTTTTAATTTTTTGCTGATTTACACTTTTTTTTTTTTTCTCTTTCTAAATATCAATTTATATACAGAATGACATGAACATTTACTGTTTAAAGTCTTATATTATTTTAATTATTGTGAATGTGAGGACTATGTGGGTCATTGTTTCCGTTTTAATCATGGTCTGGCACTTTGAGTGGTTTATGCGGTCTACACAAATGTCCTGTCCTTGGTATTACTCGTCGAATCGTTGAGCTCCTTAAGTTCTGAGTTGAGCTGCACGGTTACTGACGAATGCGTGCACCGACTGCACAGGTCCACTCAATCTGTGTGGTTCTTTCCTCAAAAGACCACTTCAGACACCAATCTACATAGTCCTCAAAGATCAAAGATTATTTGCGGATTTTTATATACACATTGACATTGATGAATATTATATAAACAATGACATGGATATTTACTTTGTAAAGTATCTTATTTTTATTATTATTATTGTGAGTGTGAAGACTATGTGGGTCATTTCTTTTTTCTGTTTTCCTTCTTAGTTAGTTTTAATCATGACCTGGCAGTTTGAGTAATTTATGCGGCCTACCCAAATGTCCTTTCATTGGTATTGTTCGTCGAATCGTAAGGCTCCTCAAGTTCTGAGTTGAGCTGCACGATTTTTGACAAATGCGTGCACTGACTGGACAGGTCCTCTCAATCTGTGTGGTTCTTTACTCAAAAGACCATTTCAGACACCAATCTACATGGTCTTCACATGATCTGACCAAGATTATGTCTGGACTTTAAAAGAGACTGTGACCTCTGAGTTTGTTTCGGCCTTTCTTCTCAGAGTAGTCAGATAGGAAACGCCGACCTCATCTAGTTTAAAAAAAAAAATGTGATTGACATGTAAAAGTGTTTGTACAAACCTACTTACAGAAAATAAATCATTTATCATTTATCATTTATGTAACTTGCACAAAATTATGCAAGTTATTTATTATTCTGGGCTTTACGCTTCTGATTACCCGTACCAAGTGAAAATAATCAGTGGATGACAGTCGGGACGATTTTTTATCCTGTGTGCACAAATAACGAAACTTGTTTTTTAAAACGCAAAGTTGGATTGCTGTGGGTAATATATTGCTCATGAGCACTTTTTAAAAAAAAAGGTAAATTTCAGGAACTGAATGACTTGGAGCACACGATTTCTTCGCGGACGATAAACACTCCTGTGTTGAACTCAGAGGATATTGATAAGTTGCTGCTGTGTAAGAGACAACCGGTCGAGGGCACTCCAAGGTAAGTACAAATAATACAGGATGCAATTGAAGTCTTGCGCCAACTGGAAATAGGAGGTGCAGTGACTGTTACATAATCATTATAAATGGTCATTTCCCAAATCTAAATTCTTGAAAAATCGTGTAATTATCATCTAACATAGTGCAAACTAAGTTATTGCCTACAAGCAGACACGAATAATCGCCTTTCCATTAAAACAAATCTATCAATACAAATAAGAAAATTACAGTATCATTTGTAGCACGCTCCCGATAAGCAATCCATTCATCGCAGAGTTCACAACATGAAGCAAGTTTGTGGTACTTACCTAATTTTGAAAAAAACCGATTATTTGATTGACATGACTAGGGTACTTATTGAGTGCGTTCTTCCTCTCAATGACAGGCAATTAGAAGACAAGTTGCACCAGCTGTCCACGAAGCTGTCGTCCATGAGCGGCACGGTGGCGCTGAGCGTGAAGCGGCCGGACTCCCTCGCGCGCAGTCTGCACGCCGCCGCCCACACGGCCGCGCAGCTCGCCCACACGGCGCGTGCGCTCAAGGATCACAAGGTGAGAGCGGCACGGTGTAGTGTAGCTTTCTATTACTGAAAGCCCATAATCATCGCGTCAACGCCGGCTGTCGCTCAAAACCAGCGTTAGGGTTCTGTCTTGCACTGGGTCGTAGCGTTATGCTGAGCGAGAGCCGTTCTGCGTGGATGTGACGCATATTTCCCCCCGACTTATTATTTTTTTTTGTATTTGTGTTCTTTGTTTGCGTCATGTTTATCGCAAATATATGTATTTTCTTTCTTTCTTTCGTAAGTAATTCAAACAATACTTGTTGGAAAAAGTAGTAAGATATACAGTAGAAACCTTCTAAAATACAGATGAATATTTACTAATCCCCTTTAGTAAGTGATTGCGTAAGAATTTTACATGAAAAGAGTTTTCTTAAACTTTTTAGCAAATTATTTTGGAACAGACTTTACAAACAAGTTTTCTATACCACCATCCTTTTCTTTTACACCCCCTATTATTCTTCTCTATGTATCCCATACTTCTCCACCTCCCCCATTCTTCTCTGTTGCCCCCAATCGTAAATTTATTGTGTTCTGTCGTTTTCAGAGACCGGTGCAATGCAAGAAGATCGAAGAAGCTTCGCACGACATGTGTTTCGCTACTTACAGCTTGCTGAAGACTTCAGAACTCGTCTGCCAGGTTATATATATATAGACAATGTTTATGTTCTTTCTCCAGAATTCGATTACTGATAGGTTATTATACTATGAGCTCATTATACAATAGTTTTTATTGGGCTGTATAAGTCAAATCAGTTTACTTTTATTTTTATTATATTATTGACATAATCAACCCATTTAAATGTTTTCTAATGAGTTGATTGCAATATGTGGTTAGCTAGTGACCTCGACGATTGATCATATTATTCTTACCTGAGCAACCGGCAGCAAGTTCGTCATACTCCCTTAGATGTCACTGCTTGCGGTAGCGTCGGGGGTCGGGTTGCCTCCTTCCCTCAAATATGGCGAGGGGGGTAATGGCTGATCTTTGCGTTATGCTCGTGAACGGGTGCTGCTTGTGGTGACTGGTCGTCTTGCTGACCATGGTTTTATTATTGTTATAATTAGTAATAACTTGTTTATTTAGTTTCCTTCGATGGTCCTAGTTTATCATTTGTGACTTCAAGCGACAGCTATGTAAACAGAACCCAGCATTGCATAAATATGTTAGCGGTCACGCCCTTCATACCTGGAGGCTTTTATTTAATTTTCATTTATTAATTTTGCTTGAGTACCTACGTATAGTTTTTTATTGTATTTCTTGGTATATTGGCGTTGCTAGCTGACATATGGCAGATAATTGAAATTAGTGTCCTGTGTCTTGTAATGTTAATTGCTTTGCATACCTTGTATTGTATTCAGTCAAGTATTTTCTAACTGAACAGACAGCTGTGCTGCTGGGGAGTTTGTTGCGCCACTTCTTCTTCCCAGCGAAAGCACTAGGAAGTGGTGAAGGGCGGGCGTTTTGGGGGACTGTCTTTTGTAATTTTGACGTTCGAAAAGTGCTGATTCTCAGCCTAGTTTGAATAAATGACTTTTGATTTTGATTTTGATTTATAAAAAAAAAATAATATTTATTTGCTTAAAAATATGATATAAAATAATGTATATTAAAATACAGTCGTACAAGCTGTTTGATATACAGGAATATTAATCTTTCCACTGCGTTACTAATATTATTTTTTATTGTGCGAAATAACTTTTAAATATAAATAATAATAATAATAAAACCGTTTATTTTCCGGTAACAAATTAATTGATTAACAAGTTATTTTTTTAAGCTTCTGACATACATAAGAGGGTGACGTTAAAGAATTGACTATAAGCACACACACACACACACACACACACACAACATTGTTTAAAAAGTTGTTTCAAGTTAGCTCCCTGTATACGAAATATCTTTTTCGACTGTACTTTCTACAATTTTTTAGTGATTTTTTTTTTCACAAAATCCGATGGCGTGTGGCATCTACCAACCGGTACTGGGCCCCCGTGGTGGATGCCATAGCCCACTCCCTCTCACAGAGAGCAGGCCGCCGTCCCAGTAGTTGGAACATTATAGACTTTTTATGCTTATGCTGTGCTATTCTAGATTTAGAGCATACATGTTTTGCTAATAGTACTTAATATCTAATAGGAAAATTGTTTTTTCGTCTTCTTTAAAAGAGAAAACTAAAGACTAGGTATGTATGGTTTCAGGATCCTAACCACCATGACGCGAGAAGAAAGCTCTTGGATGCGTGCCGTCACCTCAACGACTCCATCAATAAATTGGTTCGTATTTTGCTTACCTCAATCAATCTGCCCAGCCTTCTCTTTACTATGTTGGGGTCGGCTTCCATTCTAACCAGATGTCTACTTGACCTCCACAACCCAGTTACACGATACCCTTTGTAAGACTGGTTGTCAGACTTTTGGGCTTTTGAGTTTGACTACCCGTAACGACTGTTTAAGATCTATGAAGGACAGCCGGGACCAACGACTTAACATGCTTTCTGAGACCGGAGGGTCTCGATATGTAATAGACGGTCACCCATCCACGAACCGACCGCAGCAAAGGTAGCTTAGCATTCGATTTTATTAACCTCAAAAAAAAACTATAAGGTTAGGAAAAAAACCGCAGAATTTCTTACATGGCGTCGCGTCTCAACCCAATACGTAATAATAATCAACTAGTATGAGTTATGTAATTATATTATTGCTTCGAGGGCAAAATTTCTCAGCTTGGTAAACCTGGTGACATTAAAAATCAGGCACTGTAACTTACTTTTTTTTTGTTCTTGAGTTTATCGCTATTTTTTTAGCAAATAAACAAAGTAGAAAAGGGATTCACATGCCTACTCCATTAGAGATGCCTTAGTCTTCTAAAACCACGAAGCTGACAGTATTTACTATCCATAACTCCACAGGTTCGCAGTGTAAATCCAGCAGATCGCGTGAACCAAGAGTGCGGTGAAGTCCACCGATCCTTGCAACTGCAACGAAGCTTGTTGCAAGCATCGCCGCAGCCGTGCGCCGCCTTGCCTTACGTGCACTGTGTGGATACCCTGCAGTCGCAGAGAGATGTGTTGCGTAAGTACTTAAAATGTACAACGTGTAACGTTAAATGCGCAAAACCTGAAAATAGTTTGATCAGAATAACGAGCCGAATTAATTGAGCCACTTTTTAATATAGGTCACATTTTTCAAAAAATATTCTTTAAAAACGTTGCCGTGTCTATTTATTAATAGGTCAAGCAAGCCAATGTCAGCGCGGCGCAGCGGCCCGGTGACGACTCCTCCCTCGATAAAGCGTCTTCGCAGAAGCAAGCAACGATCAGAATGGCCAGTAAAACTAAAACAGCACATAAAACCTTTACAATTTTTTTAATGACTTATTTTCTCTCTGAAATATGTCTATTGAATTAAAAATTAGTTGGGGTGTCTGAGGTTTTGCGCATTTAAGGTTACACGTTGTAGAATGTTGTTTAAGGGGGATGCGGTAAGGTAGCCCGCGAAATTCAAATTTACTTAAGGTCAATTCAAATTTATGTTTCCAATTGAATATTATTTCAAGCTAAGCAAATATCAACTTTATCTTAGTAGTAATTAAGTTGATTTCAGAATGACTAGCACTATTGAAAAAGTTATGAAAATGTTGGAACTTTTAACGTAAACTGAACTTTATTGTGTAGGAATTATAGTTATTTTTCCAAAAACTCATATTTGTTTACATGTTTGGCAGCTAAATCGCGAACGCAGATTACGTTTTTTGCAATTTGCAGGTCCATGTCAGGTTGTATGTTGATTAAAATACGATTCGCGAACGTAACAAATATGACTTCATAGAAATATAATCATTAGAAAAATAATAATATGAATTAATATAGAATATAGAATCTCAAATATGAATGTGAAAACATAAATAATAACATAATTTATTAATAATAAATAAATATTTGTTACGGCCGTGAATCATATTGAGATCACTATACAACCCGCTACTGACTTGTTTGATTAACTCAAAATATTAAATTTAATTTTATCAAAAGCTAAACATAACTTATACATGGCTAGCGAAATGTAGGTGTAACCCCTGCCCAACCTTTCGGACAAAACATATGTGAAGTCATGTGGTTTTATTTTGTGGTTTTTAAAAATATATAAATACAGTTTGCAATTTTATCACGCTTGATAGACTTATTTGTTTCTGTCCTATTCAAAAATTAACATTGCTTAAAATTTTATTTTACTTCCACCCTGACGGCTTGCCTGATCAGCTTGATGATTATTAAATCTGCTATTAAATCTTAGCAACATATCAGCTGACTTTATTCTGCCGTCTGGACAAAAACAGGATAAAAGGTGAACGGAGTGGCATAGAAATTTCTAAAACCAATAAATCGACAAATAATAGAAAAAAAAATCATCTTAACGGCACCTTTCTCTACGAGCGGAAATTATCAATGAATTTGTAGCGACATTCAATTTAATGTAAAAATATATTTTTTATTTTATTTTTGAGAAAAAAAAAAAATTAAAAATCTGTGTCATTGCCTTCTACTCCGTTTACCTTTTATATCCTGTTTTTGTCCAGAATGTAAAAAAGTCAGCCGGTATACCATAAAGTAGGGTGTAAGATCGGGCAAGTAAAATATTGCTTCGTGCCCCTGCATGAGCTGGATTCATGCTTTGGCTTTCAAATTCAAATTAATTTATTCACATTTAAATAGAGTAAATAAAATCGGTGATTCTACATGTTACATTATTTGGTCTTATATTCTATTTAGCATATGAAGCTTTTAGTATTTATTTATGTATTTAGCATGTAATGCTTAGTAGTGTAAGATACCTATTAAATAATGTATTACATAAAAAATAAAAATTAAAAGAAAAAAAAGTATGGGCATTTAGTCAAAATCACAAAAAAATGTCTACCTGGCTAACTACAGTGTCTAGTAACAGTAAAAAGTTAGTTTTTTACGTTAACCAATGACACATTATTCCTGTAACCACTCATTTATTGAGTAAATCGTTTTTTTTAAGAAATAGCTCTTTAAGCTTTTTCTTAAATTTTGGCAGAGGAAGATCTTGAATGTCTGATTTCGTCAACTAGAAGTGTTGTTCATTAAATTCTATATTATTGCTATTACAGAAAAACTTAACAGTGACCAAGCTCTGTCCCGCGAAGAGTTCCTCAAGAGTTTGAACTTCGTGGCCTCCGCAATCAGCAATAGTACTGAGTGTGCCGCCCAAGCTGCTTATCTGGTCAGTTATATACCTGGACGATACCCTAGTATTTTATGCAGCAGTGACATTATTTCATTTTTTTGTTAGCCTAGCAAACCTGTCTTGTGCGATCTCTGGCCATGTTAGCCCTGCAAACGTTATCAGATCGTCACACCACTTAAATCGGTAGATTTGTCCTCACCGTACTTAGTCACAAGAAACAGTTTTCATACTGAGAAAAATGTACTCACATATTATTAAATAGCGATTCCATGACAATTAAGTGAAGTCACTGCATGCATCATTGTGTGTCAGAGGCGTCAAAACGAAACAGAAATGAGACTGTCTTTGGACGCGAATCTAACGATTTAAATCTTTGTCACTGTAATCATGTTCACGACAGTCGTTAGTGGCGGCCACCGTTCTTCTTGTCCAAACAAGTCTTGATTATGTTGTATTTAATCCACAGATATCAGTATCAGAGAAAGATGTATCCATAGGCAAGGAGGGTATAGTGGATGTGGCCAAACTGCACAAAGCTGTCGGAGCGATCGAGGAGACTTGTGTGTCCATCGTCATGGCCAATCATGAAGAACAGGTGACTGAGTAGTCTGATTACTTACATCATTTGATTTATTATAAACTAGCTTTTGCCCGTGGGTTCCGCCTGCGTAGATGCTGGAAAATATCCCAGGAGGATTCACTGCCGGGATCAAAATACCCTAACTGTCTCCAGGTCGTAAACTATTTTTGTTACAGATTTTTTCTCGCCACACTTTACTGTTTGATGGCGAGAAGCTCTCGTTTGTTATACATCACTTAAAATTATAAGCGTAACTTAAAATTGGGTACCCTTTTTTTTGTTTTTGAGCCAATCCGGAACATACATCCGGAACAACTCAACATACATTCCGACAAACGGATAATATTCTAAAAACTAAGTATATTTTCGGTGATCGTTGAAATATACATTAATCTGACTGTATTTCAGGTGCAAGAAGAGACAGCAGCCTTGAAGGTCCAGGTGCAAGATCTCCTGCAAGGTATAGATGATGGCATTAAGAAGACCAAGGATGGAGAGCTCAAGGACATGCTGACACAGTGCAGGAAAGAGATCGATACCTCCAGTGGAGCTCTGTTCAAGGCTGTGGCAGGCAACCCTAATGATATGGTATGTAAGGAAAAATAAAGGTTTAAAACTACAGGGGAAAAAAACGAAAGTAACTATGCTAACATGTTTTAGGTATATCTTTTGCTAGACAGAGACAAGTCTAGGTAAAATATTGACGTTAAACTCTATACAGGGTTGCAGGGAAATCGACGCGGGAGTTGAAACCATGAATTCAGCACATGATTTTAGACCCCTAGCGTCAAAACTTTACGAGGGTTATATAAAAAAAAAAAAAAAAATTGCTGCTTCATAGAAAAGTGCACCTACGGGGTAAAATGTATGAATCAGTTTTTTTTTTTTTATAACCGATGAATAATTTCAACGTAGGGTTTTCGGAATCATACCTATACTCTCCATGCATATACTGAATCCATGGTAACAGCTTACGCTTAGGTATCCCTCCTTCTGTTATATGGGGGGGTCTCTTTAAGTCTGTCTACGAAGACAGGGGCCCGTCCGAATGTATGACTTTTTATATGCTTGAGAACGATGCTTTTGACTACTTTGCATGTGTATATTTTATGTCTTTTTTTTTAAATGTGCGTTTGTTTGTGCAGAATAAACATTTTTTTTTTCTTTTATGTTGAAAATTCTGAATTAAACTGTTTAATTCACTTTTTGAAACGGTTGGAAATTAGATTGTTTATTCTGTAAATAGGATATTGGAATGAGATGTATGTGCACGTCATATTATAAAAATTAAAAAAAAGATAGCTAAAATCACAACACGGCAGGAGTAGGCGCTACTGTCAAATCGTGATGTCATTAATTCTTAGGCCCCTAGGCATTTGGGCCTCAAACTAACTCATCTCCGTATGTGATACGGAGCAGGACATAACTTCAGCCGAAACTGCGGGTTTTGTGCTTAAAGAGTAGACTTCCATGTGACAGTGACAGAACTTTCTTAAAGAGTAGACTTCCACATGACAGTGACAGAAATTTCTTAGAGAGTAGACTTCCTTGTGACAGTGACAGAACGTTCATAAAGAGCAGACTTCCATGTGACAGTGACAGAACTTTCTTAAAGAGTAGACTTCCACATGTAAGTGACAGAACTTTCTTAGAGAGTAGACTTCCTTGTGACAGTGACAGAACGTTCATAAAGAGTAGACTTCCATGTGACAGTGACAGAACTTTCTTAAAGATTAGACTTCCACATGACAGTGACAGAACTGTCTTAGAGAGTAGACTTCCTTGTGACAGTGACAGAACGTGCTTAAAGAGCAGACTTCCATGTGACAGTGACAGAACTTTCTATTAGAGTGGAATTCCATGTGAAAGTCACAAAACTTTCTTAAAGAGTAGACTTTCATGTGATAGTGACAGAATATTAAAAAATATAAAAGATCAATCGATGAAAACATACATTGAAATTGTTTATTTATCGTTTTTGCATTTCTGTAGCTCTATAGAGCGAATTTCCGCGACAGACGTCGGGAGATCTACCTAGTGAAAGGCCTAAGCTCATCAGTAATGTATTTCTTTAAAATTAAATTAATTCGCTTATTTTTTCTTCTTAGGAGGGAATCATTTCAAAGGTGATGGATTTGATGGACGATATCAATGATGCCTCCAGCTTGGTAGAGCATCCTGACCTCGTGCCTACTGCAGGCGAAGTATCTGCTGAGACCCAGCAGCAAGTCGACGAGGTCGTGAAAAGTTCTCTGTGAGTACTCAAGAAACCAATTATTACTTGAGAGGAGTATTACCAAATGCGGGTAGATGCATGATTTCCTCGTGGAAATTGAATACTATTCGTTGGTTGGACAAACGAACTATCTTTACCAATTAATGGTTATAAATAACCATTAATTGGTAATTATAACCATTAATATTGACAGGCCTGTTGGTCTAGTGGTCAGTGGTCCTGCCTGCTATGCCCAAGGTCGTGGGTTCGATTCCCACCTAGGACACATGTTTGTGTGATGAGCACGATCAATTTTGTTCTTTGTCTGGGTGTAATTTATCTATAATATGTATGTATTTAGAAATATATATGTATGTTTATCAGTTGTCTAGTACTCATAGCACAAGCTCTGCTTAGTTTGGGACTAGATGGCGTTGTGTGAAAGTTGTGGAATATTATTATTATATAATATATTATTATATATTATATAATATATTATTAATTGGTAAAGATAGTTCGTTTTCTCTTCTACAATAATAATAAGGCGACTTTTTTATTATTTATTTAGCATCAATTGTTCACCTTAGGCATGTTTAGGCAAAACCTCATGGAGAGCTCCATCAAAACAATTTTTCTCATATCACAAATATCATATACTTTTATAATAAAAAAATATGTCTTATAAATAAAGAAAAAAACGATTGGACCTAATTTAATTTTCTACTGGAAACAAGTGTTAATATCTCCGAACTTCTACATAATTTTCACGTAGTATTTATCCCAAAATAGTCTCCAATAATTGCTTAAACAATATGAATTATAAAAAGAAAAATTATACTTTGATTTTTTAATAAATAAAATAAAAGTACTATATCGCTACCTTGGGGTACAAAGGTAGTAAAAGCCATAAACCCTTTATGGCTTTTACTACCTTTTTACCCCCAAGTAGATATATATTTCACTGCGCCGGCAATGCGCGCTCGCCCTGGCTGGAGTCCTTAATTTATTGAGGCATCCACAGGCAAGCCTGGTTAAGCAGACGACACCTCATAGGTTGAACTGCGAGATGCCATTTATAAAAAAAAAGATGCGCTCTCAGTATCGAAATGTAAGAGGGCTCTTAAAAGGACTTCATTCAAATGTCGAACATTTTATACCCAAAAATTAAAGTGCCTAAACAAAACAAAACTCAAAACAATTGTTATTAAAAAAAAAAAATAATTGTCAAGTGTTTTAAGCATAACATTAAAAATGACAACTTTTAATTGAATTTAACATCGTGAGCATCTTTTAACAATAAACTTGTTATTAAAATAGGATTTTTGGCATTTTCAATCTCAAATAGCAGCCGGAGTGTTAATGGTAGACTTTCGTTGTGAAAGTAAACAATGCTTAAGAGGTCATTTCTCATAAGACAGCAGCTCTTTCTTTCTGGCCGACATTTTAATTTTTGTGATACGAAATGAATGATGTCCTTTGTATCCTCATATTGGGAAGAGGTACTCTAATTTTAGTAACGCATTTTCGTATACAGGGACATTGAAGCGCAATCTGTAACCATACATTTTGCACATGATTCGTAGAAATTTTGCATTGTTTATAAAAAAAAAAGTTTGCAGTTTCATAGAAAAGTGTTATTATTTTATTCATTTATTAGATGTAATTTGTTATTTATGTTCAGACGCCAGCACATCAAGCTACCCGAAACTTTAAAATTTTCGCAACCAACTATGAACCTTATGCTTTAGCGATAAAGTTGAAAATCTATTAAATAAATTTGACAGATTGTAGTAGCTTGATGTACTGGCGTCTGTACAGTTTATATTATTTCCTAATAAAAAAAAATAAGTCTTTCTGTCGCTACAAGACAGAGACAGTATGAGTTTTAGCTGCATCTTTAAATTGAGTCGCATTTCGGAATTCTGCCAATTTTTTTCATAAACTCATAAACTCACGCCTTCTTCCCACGGAGGTAGGCAGAAACTACAGAACGCCACCTACTGCGATCCGTATATACTTCTTATGCCTCGTTTGTGTTCATACATCTGGTCATACAAGCACACCAGAAATATAATAATAATAAAAAAAAACTATTTCTATTCACAGAGCTCTTCTGACAAACACAGAAGAGCTAATTAAGCAGGTGAAGTCAGCCCCGGAAGAGCCGGAAGTGATGAAGTGGGTGATGTTCAACAAACGGAAGGACGTACTCGATGCGTTTGAGAACCTGCTCAAGAATGTCAAGTAAGTAATATACGGCGTTTCAAATTAGTTGAGGAAAATTAACTGACTTAATGCATATGCCCATCCCATGCCCTGTCACTTGCACAAGTGAGGACTTAATGTCTGCGTCTGCGAACGGTATTCACGTTGCTGAGTTTTGGGCCAAACAAGTATTAAAAAAAAAAAAAAAAACTATAAGACGGAGATGAAACAGGAATGCTACCCTTGGTCAAGCCTTCTTCCTCGTACATCTTAAAAAAAAAAGGAAATAATACTACGAACAGATAGCGTTGATCCTCCTTAATTATTTCATGAACTTTTCAAATCACTACAATCACGAATATCCGCGATAGAAAAGGATGGAGTCGCAACCTCCATCCTTTTCCATCGCGGATATTCGTGTTATCCCCCGCGCGCACGTTCTCTGGCAGAATGCCTAACACACTGCCCACTCCACTCGCACTTGTCAAAACAATGACACTTCTTGGTTAAAAATGTCATTATTTGACATTGACAACCGACAGACGGATGGAATGATCTCACTACCGTCATCTTGTAACAAATGTTTGAAGTTTCTTAATCTACGGCCTCCTGCTGCGACATATACAACATTAGTTTTAGTATATGCGAAACCCGAAACACGTGTCTCGTATTTTTATGTAAAGAATCTATGTACAAAAATTTCAAAACTTTATCATGAAAATAAAAAGCGTGTTATATTACCTGGATGTCCGTACAAAAATATGCTCACACCACGCGGCGCCCTCAGCCCGCTGTGCGCGCGCACCTGGTGCGCAAATGATTGCGGATATGCGCTTAGTGTCGCTCAGTGTCCAGCTTGTAGACCTTGAATATTTTTGGGACAAAATATAATGGTGTAAAAATTATTGGAATCGATTCAGATACTTATTCTGGACTAACTATCTTGAGGTTTTCAATAATATACTAAAAATAATGTTGTATATACTTTTCGTGTTATATTTGACATCGACACGCTAAAAAGAAGAGTTGGTTATCGGAAGTTAATATAAATAAAAACAAATATAAAAAACATTTTATCCAGCGACTTCGGCCGCGTGGAACTTCTTATTTTAAAATAAAATACGTCCTCGGTCCCGCACCGCACCACATCGCCCGCCGGCGCCATTACTTCGTTTTCGCTTACCGTTTTTTTTTTTTTACTTTTTTCTCGCTGAAGACCTTAAGGACAATATTGATATTGATAGGGAGCGTAGGCCATGGGCGGTCCGAGGTATCATGTTGGCCCGAAGATTCGCTCGGTTTGAAAACAAATTAAAGCAAATTACAACAACAAACAATTCAAACCAAATCCGACGTGTAGTTCCAGAGATTAGCGCGTTCAAACAAAAAAAGTCATGTAAATATACAATAATATTATATTTGCAGGACCAGTGGCCAGCGCGTCAAACTTATCGAAGGTTCCACGGACGATTCAGAGGTATTTTAAATTTTGTACTACTTAATTAAAAGTTAGTGCAATCAATTTGTTTAAAAATTGAATATTTTTGTAAGTTAAGTATGATCTAATTCATGAACCTTTTTACAGGAAGAAAAGAAGAGCTATGTGCAGAAACAGTGAGTAGCAATCAGTGTTTTAAATAAATGGTACATACAGATTTCCAAGAACTAGTATCCGCTTTTATTTTTTATATTGCTGAATGTCACACCTGATAGAAAGCGATGGATGAGGTCTATGATGGAACGAGTATACCCAGAACATGTCTGCGCATCGTCTATCTTCAGAAAGACGTGCGATGATAAAAATGTTCGTGCTAATTCTGAAACACGAAGATTGCCGAAGCGCATACTTTTTGGGGTTCCGTAGTCAATTATGAACCGTCTGTCCGTCCACAGCTTAGCTCAGAGATAATTAGTACTAGAAAGCTATAATTTGGCATGGATATACATATTGTCCACGCCGACAAATTGGTAAAACAAAATCAAGAAAAAAAAAAATTTTTTTAGGGTATCTCCTCTACCCCATGGTGTGGGGTATCGTTGGATAGGTCTTTTAAAAATATTGCGCGTTTGTAAAATCCATTGTTGGATTCACGGATCCGCTTGTGAAATATTAAGCTTCAAAGTGCTAATGTTTGTCAAGTGTCAGCTAAATGGTTGATTTTGGATATGTGAAAAATTCACGGCAGTAGTATATATAACGAAATTAAAAGGATAACTATCACAGCTAAATAGGCTTTACAAGTTTACGAGTAATAGTCGACCAACTTACATTTGCAGATGCAATGTAGTTGTAAATCATGTTCTCCCAAACATGATTTTCAACTACAATGTTAAGTTTGTTCTTGGGATAAATTCATTCTAACTACGGAACACTTCATTGTGCGTGGTCCGACACACACTTGGCCGGTTTATTTTGTTTTTGTTTACCTGTACCTAGTTAGTTAAATGTCTATCAGCGTCGACAAAATGATTCAGTTTTATTCGGAATCATTTATGTTACTAATTACATTACGTAACATCACGCTCGTAGGGGCCCGTGGCTAAATAATAACAGCCGCACAGGTCGATCGAACACAGGTTAAGCCACGCTTGCCGCGGTTGGTCTGTGGATGGTTGACCATCTTTACATACCAAGACCTCTCCGTGCCTTGGAAAGCACGTTAAGCCGTTGGTCCCGGCTCTCATTCGTGGATCTTTGACAGTCGTTACGGGTCGTCAATAGCCCGAAAGTCTGACAACCAGTCTTACCAAGGGGTATCGTATGACCCAGTAACTGGGTTGTGGAGGTCAGATAGGCAGTCGCTCCATGTAAAATACTGGTATTCAGCTGCATCCGGTTACAATGTAAGCCGACACCAACATAGTTGGGAAAAGGCTAGGCAGATGAATGAACATCACGCTCGTACTTCCCCGAAGGGTTAGACAGAGGTGTACCTATAGTACTCCCACATTTCGAAAGATATGTTTAAGTCCCATGTAATAGGGGGCGAGCCTGTCATCATCATTCTCGTGCTCTTATCCCAATTTAATAATAATAATAATATTCCACAACTTTCACACAACGCCATCTAGTCCCAAACTAAGCAGAGCTTGTGCTATGAGTACTAGACAACTAATAAACTTACATATATATAGTTCTAAATACATACATAGGTATTATAGATAAATTACACCCAGACAAAGAACAAATGATCGTGCTCATCACACAAACATTTGTCCTAGGTGGGAATCGAACCCACAACCTTGCGCATAGCAGTCAGGGCCACTGACCACTAGACCAACAGGCCTGCCTTTATTTGGGGTCACCGCAACATCTCTTTTTCTTCCACACTTCTCTATTAGTCGTAATCTCGGTAGTTATCCCTTTCTAAACATATTTTATATGATTAATTAACCTTAATGAAAATCAAACACTAATTTATTATTCGTGTGTCAGGTTTGACTCTGCATCCAGATGGCTTGACAAGCCCGTATCTAAAGCAGAGGTGAAGACAAATGGACAGCAAGCTGTACGAAACCTTATTGAAGTTGCTAACAAGGTAAGATTTGTAGCGGCATCAACATCGCCGCATTCGAACCACGCATCACACCGACGTCACGTAAAAATCCAGCATCACGCAAGCAGAGTTTGCCGCGGCTAGCGTATAAGACGACATTAATTGTCTTGCATTAATCCGATCCAGCCTGTCCCTTGCTGCCCTCTCCCAGCGACGCCCTAAGCCGAGGTCCGTACCCCACAGGGGGTGCCCTTAGCGTGTAGTCGCTTAGTTTTTAAGAATAGAGCTTCGTAGGAATGAAGGTCTTCTGGAAAAGTGCTACCACCTTTTACGGAAAACCGAATCTTACAAAAAAAAAACATTATTCTCCGTTTGAGCTTCGCTACAGTCATGTAAAAAAGAAGGTAAAAATAACCATGGATTCGGTACGTGATTCTGAACCTACATAATAACTGAAGAAAAACTTCAACGAAGAATTGAAATACTTGGTAGGCTATCAAAAAAAAAAAAAAATCTGTTCCATACATTTTGACCGCGTAGCTATTGCACTTTTCTATGAAACAGTTGTTTTTAGGATACCGTACCTCAAAAGGAAAAACGGAACCCTTATAAGATGACTTCGTTGTCCGTCTGTCTGTACGTCAGTCAAGACCCTTTTTCGCAGGAACGCGTGGAGTTTTCAAGTTAAAATTAATATCAAATACTCAGGGCCGCAATCCCTTGCAGCAGTGACAAAATCAAACGTCTAAGTCAACGCAATCAAAAGATACGGGTGTTTAAATGTTCCGGAATCAAAACCTATAGGGTACTTCCCGTTGACCTAGAATCAATTTGGCAAAAATTTGGCAAGAAGCAATATCATGTAGCACAAGTAAAGGAAAAAGTCCGTAAAACCGTAAATTTTTAGTTTTATTACAAAATAAAAATAAAAAAAAACTACCATAACAATTAAAATCTACGCTAGAGGGTATAAAATCGTGTGCTGAATTCATGGTTACAGTTTGCGCGTCGAAGTCCCTGCCAGCCTGTATGATAGTTATCAAGGGTTCCCATTATGGAATCTAATACTCGTAAACGTATCGGCCACTATTTTCTTCCGCGTAGAAGCATTCTTCCCTCCACTTTCTTCTCCATAAACCCCGCCCAATTTTGTAAATTTTCGGTATTATCCGTTCAGATTGCGGAAGACCTGAAGGGCAGTGAAAAGGAGGACATGAGAAACTTGGTGAAGGAAACCGAACAGTTGCTCACTGAGTGTACCAAGAAATATGATCATGAACAATACAGGTATGTAGTGAAACACTCTTGAATTTTGCTATGTGGTTATGTGGCACTGGGCCCCCGTGGTGGATTATGGCCCACTCTATCTCACTGAGAGGAGGCCTGTGTCCCAACAGTGGGAAAATTATGGGCTGATCGTGCAAGGTTTGGAATATATTTTATGTTCGCTTTTCTATCAAATAATATCGATACCCAAAATATCTATACTAACAACTTCTAACTAAAACCTAAAAGAAAAATTAAAAGTCTGTTTAATCCTTAACTACATCGTGATGGAAATTTCGATCAATCAATCCAATGCCATATTTCCATTTCCACAGAGCACGGGGATTCCCCAATTGTTAGAGATATTCAATTCATTTTGTTCCCAGTAGATTCGTTCTGATTAGGTACATAAAGATGTAAATTACAACCAGGCCATTTAGAAAAAAAAAGAAGTATTTTTATGAATATATTTTTTTAAAATATTTTCTTCTTACTATAGAGCTAATATTATGTCCAAATAAATTTAATTTGCTTAAAAAGTAAAAATCATGCAATTAAAGGTTAAAGCATATTCTTACCAATTTTAACCTTTTTTCGTTGAATCTAGACTTGCCATCACAAAAACCTTATGATCTTAAAACTTCCTAGTGTGCTGATGGAACGCGTTCGCGACTTGAAAAAGGGCATCGAGCGAGGAGTTGTCACGAGAGTCGTGCAGGACTTCATGGAAGCTGAGGCACCGCTAGCAGACCTGGACTTAGTGGCCGATTATGAACAGGGTGGGTTCTGTTTATTTCTGTAATAGATGGGGCTCGTGGCTAAATGATAACACACGGCCAGATCGATCGAAGGTAAAGCTACGCTTGCTGCATAAGCCAACCAGTCTTACCAAGGGGTATCGTGTGACCCAGTAACTGGGTAGGCAGTCGCTCCATTTAAAATACCGTTATTCAGCTACATCCGGTTAGACCAGAAGCCAACCTATCTCTTCGCCTATCCTTGGGAAAAGCCAACACAGGTAGATAGACATTTGCCAGACATTTTAGCATATTTTAACGTATTTTTTTAACTTTGCCAGACGAATCAAAACGCAAGTTCTTACTGGAAAAGAAGATAGCCGAGCTCCTGGCCCAACTAAGCCGCGTTACTAAGACAGCCAGGCTTATCGCAGACACTGATAAGGACGCGGGAACTGCAGTCAGCACACAGCTCAACAGCTGCAGTGAACAGGTAAGCACCTCACCATGCAACGCAATGCAATGTTTCAATACTTGGAAAGCTATGCCGCTGTGGCGGCATTTACATCGCCAAATGCGTCTGACGTCACGCAAAATCCTGCATCGCGCAAGCAAAGTTTACCACACAACTAGCATATGTACAACGTCCCGACGTCACTCGTCGGGCAGTAGCCCACCAGAAATGAGCGAAGATGCTTAGCGAGGGATGTGCGTAAAACTAAACAGCACTTGCGTTAGTTTCACACACATCCCTCGCTACGCATTCTCGCTCATTTCTGGTGGAATCGCAGCCTAACGGACCGTGTTAGGAACACAATGTTGTGCTCCAAAACACAAATCGCCGGTCACCCCAAAAACCGCCAAACTTAAGTGGGATTTGGCAAGACACATTTGGCGCATGTCGAACGAGTCATAGGCTACATCTACCACCGTGTGGGTCCCAGAAAACCGCCAATACGCCACACCCAGGAGAAGACGGCGGGACGAGCTTGACGCCTGCTGACAGGATTGGTCCACACTAGCTCTAGACAGAGAGGAGTGGGAAGGTGAAAGGGAGGCCTTTGGCCTGCAGTGGGACAACATATGTAGGCTATAAATAAATAAATCATAATTTTCTATTTATTAGAAACCTTTTTAGAAGGATCTTTAGCATTTATCATGCAAAAATGCTGTTCAATCTTAAAACCCTTTTGTTTTAAGATTGAACAGGTTGCGCGTCCCTGCCAGCCTTATATGGATGCTGTCAAAAAAAGAAAATAGAAATAGAAAAAATTGTATTGTCCAGCACCCTAATTGCGTAACACACTTTTGAAGCATAATGATAATCCATTGCTCCATATGTTGGAAAAATGTGTCTGTTCAACAACGTAAATAACGCAATGAATGTTGTTGAACTGTCAAAATGAAACCCATTGCTACTGATAGTGTGTTACTCAATTACCCTGCAGGTAATACTACAGTAAACAGGTTCACAGGTTAACAACAAGTTCAGACGACACGAGTAGCTTCAAATACTACCTACAGCTATATAGATTGCCAGTGAGCCTCAAACTAGACAGTTACTCTGTATCTTGGGGATAAAACTGAAAACGTATTAGGTAGGTTATAAAATTATAACTATGTTATATTTTCAGGCGGAGTTGTTGGCTCCAATGTTGGTAAAGGCGGCACAGCAAAGAGTTGCATCTCCGGACAACAAGGTAAATATGAGGACTTAATTAATGCACTGATTATAATTTATTTAATCACCATTTTGAAAAACATATTCTCAATGTTGTGATAATTTTTAGGCCGTGATAGAAAACTACAAGACTCTGCTTACAAGGTATGCAGAGTCGTTGTCCAAGATTCGAGACCTGTGTGACCAGTCTGTTGATCCCATGGAATTCGTACAGACTGCAGGTACAGTAGTTCAAAAGCATTATTCAACACCCACAGTATTCGTTTGAATATTTTCAGATTCTAAGAAGCCCACAATTAATGAATTAACCGTTTCATACATTCTGTGGAGTTGTAAGAACATACACGTATTAAGCTGATGGTTTCCGCAATTTCAGATTTGTATTACCACAGTTTGTGTATGAAGACGAGTAGCGTCAGCACATAACACACACCAACACACACACACACACACACACACCAACACACACACTAATACATACATACTCACTTCCGACTTTGCCACTGTCTCTAACGGTACGGAGAGCTCCTATACACACATTCAAATCGTGTTTGTACACCTGTTTACCACAAGTAAAGTGCGCATCGATTCGTGAGATAAAAATACTCAACTGTAAGCACGAATTTAACATTCAATTCAGAGTTTAGGACTAATAAAGATAAAAATTGCAGGCGAAACCATGGAGCGCATGCGCGAGGAGTCCAAGAAACACAACGACCCCATGAAGTGTGCGCACACATCGGCTGCCATCACCAAGTGAGATTATACTATTATACAACGTGTAACGTTAAATGCGCAAAACCTCAGACGCCCCAACTGATTTTTAATTCAATTGACCTATTTCAGAGTGAAAATAAGTCATTAAAAAAATTGTACAGGTTTTATGTGCTGTTTTAGTTTTACTGGCCATTCTGATCGTTTCTTGCGTCTGCGACGACGCTTTGTCGAGGGAGGAGTCGTCACCAGGCCGCTGCGCCGCGCTGACATTGACTTGCTTGACCTATTAATAAATAGACACTGCAAAGTTTTTAATGAAGATTTTTTGAAAACTGTGACCTATATTAAAATGTGCTTCAATTAATAATTCTGCTCGTTATTGTGATCAAACTATTTTCAGGTTTAGCGCATTTAACGTTACACGTTGTAGACATCTTAATACCTAAAAAAAGTTATTTTTAGAGAAGGTTCCGTTTGTTTTGGACCTAAAAACTGCAAATATTGGAGCGTTTGCGCATTGCACCCATGAAATGACGGTCCAAAGCTCATCATTCTCCTGCGCTTATCATCATCATCATCGTCATCGTCATCGTCATCGTCATCGTTATCGTCATCGTCTTCGTCATCGTCATCGTCATCGTCATCGTCATCATCCACCAGCCTGGCTTCACCCACTGCTGGCACAGGCCTCTCTTTTCTTGTCCCAATCCCCACGCTCCTGTGCCAGCCTCATCCAGGGTTAAAAAGTTCAATCTGCATCCAGGCTAGCGAACCGCGTGATACACGTGAGCGTGTCTTCAAGCACAGCTCGCAGCGACCCGGAGCTGCAGAAGGCTTTGATAGAAGCTCAACAACAGCTCACCGCCGCCACGCCGGCTGCCGACACTCGCGCCAGCAGGATTCCCGACTGGAAGGATACCACTGCCAAGGTATAATAATAAGCTTATAGTTTTTTTTTAGTCACCAGCTGTTGCTCGTGACATACAAAAAAAAAGATGTATATAATGTTGTAACCAAAATTTTGTAACAATTTTTATGATTTAAAAGAGTGTCCGTGGAGTTTCTTGCCCGTTCTTCTCCACAGGTACCTACTACGCTTTGGAATGGGCAACTAGCTTCATCTTTCTGACTGACCGACCCCTTGACAATTCAAAAGTGCCTGTAATTGGTTTACTTGAAATAAATGCTTTGAGTTTGAGTTTGATCCAAATTCTGGGCCAACTCTATTTAGACTGCTATCAAGAATAATGCGATTGTGGAGCTGTGTCTCTAATGATGTCCCATCTCCTTTCGTGCTCTTTGTTCAACCTGCACTAATAAAGACTTGCTAGGCCCATATGCTAACGCTGTGGAAGTGGCTGGTTGACACCTACACAGGTTAGCAGAGGCATCGGCGTGCAACCTGTTACCATGAATTCAGTACATGATTCTGAAACCCCTATGTGTTAAAAACTTTTATCGGTTATTAAAAAAAAAGAAGGTTTTTCATACACTTTGACAGCGTAGGTATTGCACTTTTCTATGAAACAGCAGATTTTTTATTTGATAACCGACGAAATATTTCTACGCTAGAATCATGTGCTAAATTGATGGTTACAATCTGCTACCCTGTATAGATTTATGCGGAATTATCGAAGAAAAAGTTGCCCATCAGACATTATCTCTTGCCTAGCCGGAATATCCTCCCTTTTATATGCGGGAACATTTTACAGTGTTCCTTTACCTACAAACAGGTGACTTTGAGCTTCAACGTCTTCAGCTGTTTAAAATTTTATAAAACTCATTATTATTTGTCAACAGATTCTACAAGCAACAGAGGAAGTGATATCACTTTTAGACGGCAATTCCATCTTCAAGAACCAACCGGCACCGAATCAACCCATCTACGTGAGTATGGACTATCTCTCGAATGTTAGAAAATAATACTACTTAAACATGATATTTGACAGCAGACTGATAGGTCTCAGGGCCCTAATGCACTATGACCACTTAACGATTCCTTATGTACTTCGAAACCACGTCAATTCCTTAGTTAATCACGATATCTGCTATTAACGTATTCTCTATGACACAATGGCATGGTTTGAACTGTCATAGTCGTAAGGGAAGCGTCTACTACTGGTAAAAAGCAACTTCAGTGGAAAAAACAATAAATTATGAACGTTTTATAATTTATAGGTTATCTTGTGTTTGTTAGCATGAACTACACTTTTTGGTGAAGACTGGAGGAGTACGACAGGAATAACCAGAAAGCCCATACACGTAATTAAAAACGTTCAAAATCTAGTCGCAATGTCATCTCAGCGACAATCAATCTCAAAAACTTGTCAAAAATTTAGGTAAATTCGAGGTATTTTTGACAGAATGAGACTGAGATCAGACTGCGAACGTTTTTAAAATTACGAGAATTGCCCTCAGATCAGAATTGAAAACCAACTCGAGTATGATCTTCCTGACTGAAGAATTTCAGAGATGTTAATTCTAGCACTGATCTGTGCATGTAGGTAATAAAAACGAACTAAGTTCTCTTGGGAGCATCACCTGTATACGAATTTCTGCCATAAAAGTCTTCAGGCTTACAAAAGATAGCACATACTCTCGACGAAATATCGGGTTTCCAAGTTTTGTTCGGAGAGTTTTCTCCCACAATTTTTGACTGTTAACATCTTTGGCAAAAACATGGGCACCCCATATTTTTGCAGTCAACAGCTGCGCAACGGGGAATATTAATTAATTATGCGTAAAACAAATGGCTTGTTTACAAAAAATGTATGGATAGTGGCAGCTAGCAGTCAAAATCTTGGACGTTGGATAGCAGCGACATCTGTAGTGAGCAAGTGGCAGTTTTTGTCCCCCTTGGCTCGCTAGAGCAAATTTAGTTTTGAACACCCTGTCACAACTGCAAAAATAAAGTTGACCTGCAGTGCGATTCTGTAACCATCTCACCGTGAAAGCTTGGGCGAAGTGAGCGTGTAGTGAACTGAGCGTGGAGTGAACTGTCATTCGCTAGGCATTAACACTATTAAGTGCTCACTTCACTTATGATTTCACGGTGAGATTTTTACAGAATCGACCGGCTGTAATATTGTAAGTGTGTAGGAGGTCTGTAATTAATTATTTCACTAATTTTGTGATATTGGCGTGGTCCTACAGAACGAGGCGCTGAACCTGCACGTGGCCATCCGCGACTGGTCCTCGCGAGACAACGAGATCGTCGCGGTCGCCAAGCGCATGGCTGTGCTCATGGCGAAGCTGTCCAACTTCATGAGTAATGGTGAGATTCTATTCATTTTAGTACCCTTTACTGTTGATAAAAATATCTCCCCCATCCATTTACACCAGGAAAATAAAACTGTCTGCCTACCCTCAAGCGGCGCGAACACTGTGATCTTATAAGGTAACTAAAGTTTTGGGCACGCCACGATTGCGGCGATAAGTCCCCTCTTTGAGGAGAGAGGCGCCACGGCGTCCTCACCTTCCGCCTGACGCAGGTCCTCACCGGACACGGCTGCTTCGGGAGGTTCCTGTGTTATAAGGCGGGAGGAAACGCCCGGGTGTCACCATCGTGTGGATCGACCGGAGGACAGGGTGGTCTGCCCGGCTTGGGCGGAGCACCGCCGCGTCCTCACGGCGGCGATCTCTCGCGTCCGGCGCTGGTCCAGGCCATGGTACGGAGCGAGAGTGCATGGGAAGCCGTCACCTCCTTCTGCGAAGCAGTCATGCTTGCGAAGGAGGAGGCGGAACAGGAGAGCCAATCTTTGCACCCTCACGCCCCTAGTCGCCGCAGGAGACGCCCTGGGCGTCGGGAATCAAGAGCTAACTCCCGGCCACCGTAGGCGCGGGCTTGCAAACGGCGAGCAATGGGCAGTTCGCCGCCCGGTAAGGACCAGGCTCGGGTCGACGGCGCGTTGTGTTCCACGCGCGCCTCAAAGAGATGTCAGCAGTGACGGGGCCCACTGGGGCCGATGCCTGCCAGCGGTCGCGGGTTGTTCGAAAGAGTTCCCGTGGCCCTTGGCACAGGCAACTGAAGGAACACGGGTGGGTTTTAGTCAGTAAAAGTCTGACACACCCTCAAAAACCCCCCCACACCCTCAAGTTATTTGATAATTTCCCACCCTAAAAAAAAAAAGAAAAAAAAAGGTAACTAAAGTTTTGAGCCGTTGGAGTCGAAACGCTCGGATCATGGGGCCTGAGTTCGCGTCTTCTTTTTAAGCAAATTTCTTGCCGACTGGTCGACACTTCACGTGACCAGACTGGGTCGTTCTTTGGCCAAAGAATTAGCATTGCCATTCAACGTGGCAATACTGGCAGTATTGCCACGTTGAATGGCACGGTCTTTTGGGCACGTTTCCGGATGACAGCGATGCAAACGAGTACTTCGACGCCTAAGTGTCCTTTCGCTTTTGTATTTATTTGTTGTAGTTAGTTAGTAATTTAATTTAGTACCTAGTATAAGCTTTGGATAAATAGATTTTTAAGTATAAATCCTTTTCTTCTATTTCAGACAAGCAGCGCGAAGTCCTAGCGACTTCTAAGTCAATCGTGACAGAGTCGCACGAAGTCGCGCGACTTGCCAAGAAGCTTGCACACGAGTGCACAGACCACAGGATCAAGACGGTTAGTATCTATTTAGTTGAAATCCTGCATTCAAAACTCCCGATGTTTTTGAGTTTTAAACCAACAAAGATAAAAAAGGGGATACATTGTGAGAACACTGTGGATAAACTTGTTACCTTGACAAGCCCTGCGACAAACGGTTGTGGAAGAACGTTTGGATGCTAATCGCAGTCTATATCTGTCAGTAATATGTGTAAGTAATAATAATAATAATAATCTTTATTACACAAGAAAGTGGTTACAAAATAATGTGAAGTCCCTGACTCCTGTGCTAGGTGATATACCTGTGTTACAAGAGCCAGTGCCCTCTCCCAGTAGGAGATGTTACAGAATCTTATGCAAAAAGATTAACAAAAACAATAATAAAAAATAAAATAAAAAGAATATGGTAACAACAAAAAAGTAAAATAACTAAAAGCGGTCAAAAGAAGCCTGTATGTGTGTGTGTGTGTGTGTGTGTGTGTGTGTGTGTGTGTGTGTGTGTGTGTGTGTGTGTGTGTGTGTGTGTATGTGTGTGTGCGTGTGTGTGCGTGTGCGTGTGCGTGTGTGTGTGTGCGTGTGTGTGCGTGTGTGTGTGTGCGCGTGTGTGTGTGTGTGTGTGTGTGTGCATGTGTGTGTGTGTGTGTGTGTGTGTGTGTGTGTGTGTGTGTGTGTGTGTGTGTGTCTGTCTGTGTGTGTGTGTGTGTGTGTGTCAGTGTGTGTGTGTCAATGATTGATAAGCAGAGGTTTTAACGTTACGAAATAGATATTATAACTTTCTCAGTTTCTTCATAGTTCAGCGACAGTAGCCATGGCTTAAGCGTTTGCTTGACTTTATGTAGGGTTAGTTTATAAATTGATAGTGTTTTGTTTATCTTGTTGTACATTAGTGCGCTTTGGGAACGATAGTGTCGTCGCGCAAGTGCAGTACGACATTGGACAGACTCACAGATAGGAAAGCCAATCCGCCGACTACATAGCTTGCTATCTAGTGGCATCGTGGAATGTCGCCGCAAGATAGAGCGGAGGACGTATAATTTCCTCACCGTTAGTACTTGGGCTTCTGAGTACAACTGAGCTGTGGGGTAGTCCCTTTTACGAAAATAAATAACTTTGAGAACAGCCCGCTGAGCTCGCTCCACCCTAAGCATCACTGTTTTGAAGGTACCGCCCCATACCGGGATGCAGTAAGTAATTATCGACTCGCATAGTGAGCGGTAAACTAGTAGTGCTGTTTCAATGTCCGCCGCATGTCTGAGCTCTTTAAATAAATAAATTAATTTACGAAGCCGGGAGCATAGAGCATCCGTATGGGTGCGCCAATCCAGCCTCTCATCGATATAAACACCTAAATATTTGATACTTGGGACCATGTCGAGGCAATTGCAATTACAAGGAGAGTGGTCGTGACAAATATGTGCTATTATTTTATCCGAGTTCATTGTCGGTTTTGGTGAATTCGGTGGTTTAAACTGAATTACTTTGGTCTTTGAAATATTAAGCGTCAGTAGATTAGTGGAAAGCCAGTCCATAATTGTTCGCAAAGTTAATTCAGTGGTATGTTTAGCCCTGTCCCAGGTCACGTCGGATATCAACAGTGCTGTGTCGTCGGCGTAGGTAAAGATGTCACAATGGGGAAGGGAAAGTTGACAGAGGTCATTTATGTATATTTGAAAGAGCGTGGGACCCAAGATACTGCCTTGAGGTATACCGTAGCTGATAAATTCTTCGTCACTAAGAACAGAATCTATTTTAACACATTGGCTACGCCCGCTGAGATAATCTTTGTAAATATCTAGAGCCAGACCACGCACTCCCATATGCTCCATTTTGGCCACCAGTCTGGGAATAGACACCGTATCAAAGGCCTTATTCAGATCTAAGAAGATACCATAGCATTTAAGGCGTCTATCCAATCTATCAATCAGGGTATTGGTGAAATCAGAGACAGCATCTTCTGTAGAAATTCCTGACCGAAATCCGTATTGATTTGCAGCAATTAAATTGTTTTTACAAAGAAATTTTGTCAGATTGGTGTTAAGGATTCGTTCTAAAATTTTAGACAAGGAGCTAAGGACTGAAATTGGCCGATAATTGGAAACGTCATCCTTAGCTTTGCCTTTGTACACTGGATGAACAATAGCACGCTTGAAAGCATTTGGGAAAACACCCGAATTGACGGCACAGTTACAAATATGGGCAATAGGAGGAGCCAGAATACAGCTAGATTGTTTTAGTATACAAGCTGGGATGTTGTCCCACCCAACTGCACAGTCGCTACGTAATCTATGAATAGTGCTTATTACAAGTGCTTCGTCAACCAGTGGAATGACCAAAGAGTTAACTGGAGATGAGGAAGAAGATGAATAAACGGATGGTGAGACAGTAGAAAATTTTGATGCAAGGTTTGTTCCAACGTTAACAAAATATTTATTGGCATTATTAACCGATACGATAGGCGCGACGGAAGATTGTAGTAGGGCATTAGGAGAGTGTCTTTGTTGATTACTGTGTGTGATTGATTTGATTATTTTCCACGTAGCTCTCGGGTTGTTATTTGCCTTTTTAAGTTCAGCTTTTTCATAGGCTCGTTTTAATTTTTTAAGTAGGGAATTACAGAAATTGCGGTACCGCGTGTAGGTCGTTTTTAATATTAGATTGGTGGGGGACTTACTGACCCGTCGGTGCATTTTGTCGCGATTTCGGAGGCATCGTACTAAGCCAGCAGTCATCCAGGGTTTTTTAACTGTTTTTCTATTAGGTGTCTGAACAATCTTAGTATGCTTTACTATGACAGCTTGAATATTGGCAATTAAAATATTTGTTGCTTGGTTTGGGTCGGTGGTGCTGAGAACAGGAGTAAAATCAAGATTACTAATTTCCTTTTTTATTTCGTCATAGTCATATCGTAGAGAGGTTTTTTTTGGTGGGGATGCATTTGCATTATTAGTCTCTAAGAAAACAGCAACAGGAAGGTGATCAGTAACGTGGGTGTCCAGCACAAGGACCTTTGCAGGTGATTTAGTCTTCATCATGACATGATCCAGACAATTGTCTATCCTTGTCGGGAGACTGTGGGCAGGCAATAACCCATGCGTTGCGGCTAACGTTAAATAATCGTCTGAATGACGATCGTTGTTTCCGGGTTTGATATCAATATTAATATCACCGATGAGCATGATGTTGCTTTGAGATTTAACGGATGTTATTGTATCATTTAAACTAGAAAAGAAGTTAGTTGGGTTTAGATAAGATGGAGAACGATAAACTGCTATTATAGCTGTGTTATTATAGCATATTACTAGACAGTTGGCATCCGAAAATAAGGGTTCATGTGTGGTACAGTTAATAGAGTCTTTGACGTAAATTACGACGCCGTCGTTTTTTATTGGGTTGCTGGTTGTAGAATGCGAAGTATAGCCCTGTAAGACAGGGATATAACCCGCAACCTGCAACCAGCATTCTGTTAGTATAATAAAATCAAATTTAACATTCGTTAGTGTTAACATGGCAACAAATTGATCTAGATTCTTTTTTATACTCCTGATATTTATATGTATAATACGAAATCCCCGAAAGCTCTGTCCTACAAAATCTCGGCATAGTTCCGGAGTACATGTATAAGCATCAGCAATAGAAACGTTATCTATTTCCTGGGATACTTGATCAATATTCATCATTTTTAACAAGAATTAATAATTTTGTCACAGCTTGTAGACTGAGGTGCTCAAACACGGGGATTAAATCAGGACTAAATCCGAGTAATACAGAACATGTAAACCGGTTATTTAGAGGTAAGTTTGTGACGGTAAACTTGGGTTTTTCAGTGTAAGGTTCAATTCCTGGGAGGTACGTGTGCGTGACTGAATTTGTGTAGTGTTGATCTCCTGATAAGTATGTGTGTGTGATTAAATTTGAGTGTTGATTAATTTCTGATACGTATGTGTGTGTGAGTTGTGTGACTGAATTTGTGTTCAGGCTAGGCTTATAAAGTAAAAAGGTATACATTTGAAAAGATAAGTGTTTAAACAATAAGCAAGACATTATTTGTATTTTAGCTAGAAAACCGGACCCAGACATTAGTCATGTACTTAGCCGTAGGCTGTCGAGGTCTGCATCATTTTTAATAACGACATGTCGGTCACCATCAATTTTTCGCAGCAGAACTTTACCATAGGAGGTCCAGCAATATTTATATATATTTTCTTCAGCAAAGCGTCGAGCCAGATAATAAAGACGTTGAGTCTTAGGTGTAAGTTTTTCAGAGATGTATATAGGTTTGCTGGGTCCGTCGAGTTTTAGGTGGGTTGTAGATAGCTTGTTTTGTTTATTTGCGCTATTAAATTTACGAGCCTTCTTAACTATTGTGTCCTTCGTTATTGCACTTATAAAATCTACCGTAATAGTAGAGATGTTATTTTTATTCTTGGTACGGAAAACATCTTTTATTTCATTACCATTTATCGGTGTGCCAAGTACGTTGGCTGCCTCGGTCACAATGGCGCGAAGGCTTTCCTTATCCTCTTCCTGTTTCTCGGGCACATTCCTTATCTCAATCTTGGTTGAGAACAGTTGTCTTTCTATTAAGTCTATTTTTTCTTCCAGCTCAATGATACGGCAGCGGTCAGTTTCACGTTCTGACTCTAAGTTAGTGAGTTTTACTTTCAAGTCGTCATAGTCGTTTGATATAAACTCCATAGACTTCTGAATTTCTGCGTTCTGAGCACTAATTCCAGAGATGGAGTCCTGTAAAGCCGCAAGCTTCTCTTCAAAATTAGCGGAAGACTCTGACAGTAATGCACGAATTTCGTCCAGACGATCCACACATTCACAGCCGCCATGCTTACGCTTACGGCTTGTTACATTATTGTCTTGACCTAAGGTCGAGAGGTCTGGAGATGATTCAGACTGCAGGAATGGTCGGGCGCCGGAGATAGGAGATGAAGTTGGCCCCGCCGTTACTTTTTCTAGCTGTTTCTTCGTAGGTGAGCGTTTAACTGACATAGTTAATAACTAAAAATATTACCTTAAATATCGAGTAGTAAAGTAAGTACTGATATAGCACTAGGACCACATGAATTCCTAGTGAACGGCGATGCAAGGGCGCGCGACGCGTCAGCGCGGTGCTATGACGTGCTCGTGATGCGTAGACAGCGTGAGTGTGACGCGTGGTGACGTAGGCGCAGCGCAGCTCAGGCGTTGATCGCCGTCTCAGGTGTTGCTGTCCTTTTTCTTCACGGACTCCGCGTTCAACACAAACTCCGCGGTACCTAGTATGAGTTCCTAGTACTTTTTGTTTTTATTTAAAATGTATTTTTGACGAGGATTATGAATATTAATTAAAAATTTAAATAGCGCACACGTCTATTCGCTTTCGCGGTCCGGGAGGAAGGGGAAGTTCCTTACATTTCTGACAAGTTTTTGACGTTGTGACTAAAATCCACTCAACGTTATTTTATCTTTAACAGCAGCAACTCAACATCAACCTTATCATAACGAAAATAAAAATCACTGTGATGCAATATTTTGTGATAGGACTTCAAACGTTTTTAATCTTAAGTGAGCGAGCGTGATGCTTTATGCTCGTTCCTTCTCTGTTTCTGGAAGTTCTAATTCTAGCTTAAAAACTGATAATTACCTAAATATGTTTATGTATTTTTCTAGAACCTGCTACAAACCTGCGAAAGGATACCGACTATTAGCGGTCAGCTCAAGATGTTGACCACAGTCAAAGGGTTCTCACTGGGACGCCACGGTAAAACAGTTCATCTATACGTTTCGTGACTGTCTGTGTGACCATGTTGTATTTTTAAATTACGAAATGGATCGTGATTCAGTTTTTGGAATCATTTAGAGAATTCATTTCCGAAGGATATTTAACATAAATAAAGCACAGCAATGTCGATGTTTTGATATTTCGTCAAATTATTAGATTTCACCCGTGCGCAAGGGCACTCGGTCACTAGTTTTACTTTTAAAACATTTTAACGCCTGTTCAACTTCTTTAACTAGATTAAGTGTAAGTGAAGGAACGTCTCATTTGATTTTCTTCTTCTCTAACCTAATTTCTTATCGTTATTTTGTTTTTTCAGGTACACAAGAAGATAAAGAAGCGTTGGACATGCTGGTGGGCAACGCTAAGAGTTTGATGTTGAGTGTAAGTATTCTATAATTATTTTAAAACGCAGAATCGACGGATAAAAATAATGCTTCGCAATATCCATAAATATAGAATTTACTTTTGAAATGGGAGAACAGAAACCTCCGAAACTATGATTGTCTGAATCATCATCATCATCAGCATCCTACGGTAGTCCACTCCTGTACACAGGCCTCTCCAATTGCACGCCATTCAACTCGGTTTTTGGAAACTCATCCAGCTGCTACCAGCCACCCTGCGAAGATCGTTGCTCCACTGAGCCTGAGGGCGTCCTACCTTAAGTTTGCCGACTCGTGGTCTCCACTCAAAACCACGTGTACCCCAACGGTGATCGGCCCTACGGTTAATATAGTCGACACATTGCCATTTCAGCTTGCTCATTGTGTGCGCTATGTCGTCAACTTTGGTTCTGTGCCGGATCATCTTGTTCCGGATTCGATCTCTCAGAGAGACTCCAAAGTATGATGCGTTCCATAGCTGGCTGAGTGACCATGAATTTAAGGACCAGCCATACCGTGTGTGTGTGGAAACACACAGTATAGCTGGTCCTTAAATTCAGCTCCATAAGTCATAACAAGCAAGGAAGCACTGATTGTCTTAGTAAAGTTATTTAACCATGGGCTCGACTTTAGAGACAACCAAATCTCGTGTTTTTTGTAAAGCTACGTTTAAAACCAGAAATTAATCTCGATCTTTCTTTTCTTGTACCCAAGTCCAGCGTTGCTACCGGTCAATAACATGACATAATCCGCCTATAACGTAAAATTGACTGAAATCTACAATAATAAGACCTGACATTTTTCGAGTAAAAGCATGTGTGCAGTTCACACGCGATAGAAGTGAAACCAAATGAAAAATAATGCTTCGCAGTACACAAAAATATGGAATTTATTTTTGGAATGGGACAACAGAAACCTCCGAAACTATGATTGTCTGAATCATCGTCATCGTCATCGTCATCGTCATCGTCATCGTCATCGTCATCGTCATCGTCATCGTATAATGCCTTCTATCTCATTTCAATCCTATAGATGTATGTGTTTATCTCTTTTTACTGTCGCTTTTTCGTTTCATTGAGTTTCAAATCACAACGATGCTAAAGAATTTTTCACTTCAAAAATAACGTTTTCTTTCAGATCCAAGACGTAGTGAAAGGCGCTGCCAGCGCTTCCGTCAAGATAATGTCGGAGCGTGGGCCGAGGATGAAGTGGGTGCGCAAGACCGTCTATTAACGTCTCTACTACTACAAAATAACTTGCACATTACATTCCACGCATATTACATTCTCAAATTAGCAAGCGATCTAAACGTTATAAAACAAAAAAGTATATTTTTTAAACTCATACTTGAAAGGGTCCCGTGGCTAAATAATAACAGCAGCACAGGTCGATCGATCAGGTTAAGCTACGCTTGACGCGGTTGGTCTGTGGTTGGTTGACCATCTTTACATACCGAGACCCCTCTGTGCCTGGGAAAGCACGTTAAGCCGCTGGTCCCGGCTGTCATTCGTAGATCTTTGACAGTCGTTAGGGTAGTCAGAAGTCCGAAAGTTTGACAACCAGTCTTACCTAGGGGTATCGTATTATTATTATTATTATTCAGCTGCATCCGGTTAGACTGGAAGCCGACCCCAACATAGTCGGGAAAAGGCTAGGCAGATCATGATGACTTGAAGTAACTAAACTACCAGAGGGTTTTGCTAGCTAATTTAATTTAACATTGATTAGTGCTATTTTATCTGTTAAAGAAGTAATGATGATGCATTTATTAGACCCCTTGTGTAATATTGTACAGGCTGTTAGGTCGAGGGATACACTCTAAGAGAGTGAATAGAAGTATTCATGAAAATTAATAACTTTTGCAATGGGACAAACTCTTTAGAGTAAACAATAATGTACTGTTTTCGACGTTTTGTCGAGTTATGCGATTTTTTTTGCGAGTAGGTCCCATATTAAAAGTTTTTCATTTTTATGACAACTATTACACCTTTAAAGTATGTCAATCGTTTGACCAAACACCCTGTATCGAACGGACACAGAGAGTACAATCCATATTGATTTGATGCCAAAGTTAAATGTATTTTGTCTTGGATTTATTTTTGTAATCGATATGTTTTTTTGTACTTAAAAGGAGCTGATTTATAGTTTTGTTTTTTATTTTTTTTTCACGTACACCTCGTACATACACTTAAACGTCTCGGACTAGTCAGGACTTCTGACGCACTAGTTTCGATTAGTATCGGACTAGTCCCGAATAGTGACGGATTCGTTCGGACTAGTCTCAACTAGTGGTGGACTAG
The DNA here is from genome assembly GCA_949629135.1 of Eremobia ochroleuca. Lineage (NCBI taxonomy): Eukaryota > Metazoa > Arthropoda > Insecta > Lepidoptera > Noctuidae > Eremobia > Eremobia ochroleuca. The sequence continues at coordinate 14,787,936 of OX451409.1, forward strand.
TTGTTTCGACTAGTATCGGACAAGTCTCGACTAGTGACAGACTAGAGCAGACAAATATGTCAATCCGCTGGGATTTCACAGAGACGTTAGTGTTTTAAATAAACAGCACAAATAAAATAAAAATCAAGAATTAAATAACATATTTTATTATATGTAATACAGAGTCGATCATGATCACTCAATACCTCTTGGTACGCGCAATTCATAAACATAACAGATTCTGCTGATGACAATCATAATGAATAATTAATTATTTCTACCACGGAAACATATAACACTATAAAAATATCTACCATCCATTGCTGGTTTACTACTAAATTGTGTTAAACTTTTGGATGCCGAAGCGGCAATGGAAACTACAATGCTTTATATTTCCGTGGGAGACTATTTGATGAAAACGTGCGAGAGAGACGCACTTATAGTTGTATATGTGCGTCTCTCTCCCACGGGACTACATAACGCTAGGGTATTTGGTATTTGGCTTAATTCGATCACAGTTTGGGCGCAGAGCTTACTTCCGTCTGCGAGCCTGTGAACAAGGAATAAATATGTTAGAATATAGGTATACAGGATACAAACCATTGAAAGGCATTCTTAAGGTAATGAAAGTTCATATTAGAACGAAGCGCTAGCTGTCGCATATGCTTATACGAATATGAACATAATCAGCTTTAGAATAAGATTCGTGTACGAATGAAATGCTAACTTTAGCCGGGCACAAATCCAGGAACTGAGAATTTCCTTAAGGGAAACTGCAGGAGCTATGATATAGACACAGTTAAAAGAAACGCCTACGCCAGCTGTGAGTGAAGTCGGGCTGCATAATCAGTCTATAATGTTCCCACTTGTGGGACATATACCTCCTCTCTTCGAGAGGGAGTGGGCTTATAATCTATGACTTGAGTCCAGTGCGGGTTGGTTGATCATTGGCTATTAATACTTGGCCTGACATAGCATCAATTGCTCAGCAGTGACCTTTTCGGTCGCAAGACAAACAAGGCATACACATTACGAGAAAAAATAATTTTCTAAAATCAATTTCCTTACCACTTCCTTCCTATCCTTGCTGACGCACAAGGAGCGGACCCTGAAGGGGTCTGCGTATACGCAGGTGCAGTCCTGAACCATGGTCTCGTGCCAAAGCTTCTGGTTGATGGCGGCGGCTGCCGTCTGCAAGAACTGCTTCTGCTGGCCGGCGTTCATCGCGTGGAAGTTCGTCGCAGAGAACACGATGCCGTCAGTCTGTGGGTGAAAGAAGGTTAGATTTGTATTAAAGATAATAATCATTATTATTATTTGGACACACTAGCAGCTAATTAGATGATGTTTGTGTATAAAATAGCTTGGAGATATTTAATCTTTCCAGCCGATTCTTGAAGCAGTTCAGTGTGGGAGCCGTCATAATATTTTCCGGGAGCCTATTTCATGCTGTTACAACTCAGTTAGGCAAAAATTGCTTCAAATGCTATTACTTATGCATTTTCCCAGATTTAATCTAAATAATTTTAATTAATATCTAAGATTCTGACTGATTTTGGATTCTAACTGGGTAAATAAGTCTTGTTTGAACAAAATATCTTGTGTCGAGAGTGTTTGAATTTTCTAGCTATTTTAATAGTTAGAAAATCTCAAATAATTCAAAACGATTCGAAAAGCAGTCGGTTCTTTTAGTTTATTTCAAAACGTAAGCACGGTCTAAGTGTTTTTAACCAGTAGTCTGATGTCATTTCTGTTTTGGTACATATTAACTTTTTTTTTTTAATTTCCAGTGTTTAAAATTGACAGCATTTAATTTTCTACGCGAAATGTTATAAAATAAGGCAGGTAGTACTCACCGACTCAACGAAGTCCCTGCACGCGTCGGGTGTCGTTTTGAATGTGCTCCTGAGGTTTTCAGCATCCTTGCCGACCTTCTTGTCTCCCAGCATGATCACAGCATTCTCGGTGTATCCTGCAGAAATTAATTTACTTATTGTAAATTACGAGAAGACTATATTTTTTGGGGTTTTCTTTGGTCTTTAGCCTCGTTATCACATGGCTGGTCATGGCTGGACTGGTCAGTATTATTATCATGGCATGAGTTATATTCATATAGTTTGAATCTATACGAGAATTGATGATATTCTCTCGACCGGATTTTGGTCACGGCGGCCAATCTTATCAGAGACCAGACAAGGACGCAAGAGATATCATAATGCAGACACAAGTGTGCGCACAAACACATGTGCACTTCCTCTTGTCTCACTCTTAATGTTCGATGGGACGGTAATCCGACACGACCAAGGATGGACCAGCGAAATTAAAAGAGGATTCAAAATCATAGGTGATAGAATGACTGGTAGAAAATGCTTCAGGCATTAAGTCCGCCGAAGGCATAAAGTTTTCGTAAATAAATAAAAATATACTGACCAACAATCTGGGCAGCGTTCTTGCCGTTCCCAACCGTAAGGGATCCTTCAGGTGTGACTGTCACTATGGAGTGTGTGTAAGCCATGTTGTCGAAGGCAACGCTGTAGGCCACGGAACGGGCAACCTCGAGCTAAAAGCAAAATTAGCAATTAGTGACAAATACTTACGAAGATGATGGATAATATCCAGGGTTGGTACGTGTAGAAACAGTGTAGTTACGGAACTTGCTGATAGGATGTGTGCTACCAACACCTACAAGCGGTGGTCGAAAATGGCCGCGTAAAATGCTTGTACGAGTACCTACTTATTTGATGTGAAAGAGAAGAAGGGCGTGTTTATGTTCGTTTATATGGTGGCCATTTAATTATATATTTTTTTAATAAATTATAATACTATATATTTCTTTAATATGTTTTTTATGGACCATGTGGTCCACAATAAAGATTTTAATATATTTATTGTAAAAGAGAACGCATGTATTCAAATAGATATGAAATTAGACAAACACATTCTTTTGGAGTGAAGATTACTTACAATTTAACAAAATGTACTTATTTCGACAAATAAAATAAAAAGTTGTAGAAATATTTATAAACAATTCAAGCATATTGTAAGCTAGACCACATAGGGTTTAATAGTCCAGAAATGTTTTATTATACATTGGAACTTACCAGGAAGAATTGACTGACGCACTGCTCTCCAACGACGCTGATGGTGTGCTTGACAGCTCCAGCACGCAGGGGCAGGTCGAAGATAGACTGGTAGCCAGCTACGACGTTGGTGAGACCTGGAAGATAGAGGGATAGGGTTAACGTCAGCGTCGTAACTGCACCCGTATGTTAACTATCATTAGTAGTCGTTAACAATAGTCAATTGTAAAGTTCAAACCGAGTAAGAAAATAAAATCCCGCATTTTAATATTTTGTTTTTGTCTGACACACCAGTGAATTAAGAAATGCATGCATTCAGCTGCATCCGGCAATGGCATGTCTTTTATTGACATGTAAAAGTGTTTGTACAAACCTACTTACAGAAAATAAAGGAAGGAGTACACCTACGTGATACCTATGTAGTTCCTAATTTAGTTTTAATGGTCTGTGTACATCTTTTGTTGGAGATCCTAAATAAATAAATAATTTATCATTTATCCTTGGGCAAAAAACTATCAGAGATTTTTTTCATTTTCTGCTTTTCAGCAACATAGATAAATCAAACAATAAAAAAAGTGAAATTAACACGAAAAAGCGGTTGCAAAATTATTGTTAATCCACTTGCTTCACAATTAATTCCCCGGACTTTACGTACACAGCATTGCCGGTTTACCCAACATTGTAGGATAATATTAAAAGTACTATAAGAAACATATGCGATCAACCACTTTCCGATTATTCGTGGTCATTAAATATTTAAGTACCTACACATAATAATAATCTTTGTCCCACTGCATGGCGAATGCCTCCCTTTCTTTTTCCAAACTCAAACTCAAAGCATTTATTTCAAATAAACCAATTACAGGCACTTTTGAATTGTCAAGGGGTCAGAAAGATGAAGCTAGTTGCCCATTCCAAAGCGCAATAGGTACCTGTGGAGAAGAACGGGCAAGAAACTCCACGGACACTCTTTTGAATCATAAAATGATTACAAAGTATTGGCTACATCATTCATGTTGAAATTATACATGTGAGAACGATATAGAAAGACGTGCACGTTAAAAGCGTCCGTACTAAAACGCGTCCATTCAACTCGATCCTGAGCTAATATGGACCAATCCCTCATATAGGCGTCGTCTCGCCATCTACGCCTGGATCTTCTGCGATGCCGTTGGATGTTTAAACATGTCAAATATTTTATCAGTTAACTTACCGAATTCGATTCTGAGGGCATCGATGATGGAGAGCACCTCGTTGATGTAGGGGTTGTAAGCGCCGTCCTTGTTCTTGCTGGGGTCGGCCAGTCGCAGGTAACGGTTCTTGTCGTCGAACACGGGCTTCGCGTTCTTCAATCTCACTGTAATAAGATGAAAGAGGTTAGAGAAAGTACAGCACTGCTATTCTGTAAAAATCTCACCGTGAAACTTAGGTGAAGTGAGCGGGAAATGAGCTGTCATTTAAGTGCTCATTTCACTTATGATTTCACGGCGAGAGAGTGCACGCTTTCTACGTAAGTTTTATGGACAATACCATAAGGTTTAAATTGGAATGATTTTCACGCGCTTGAAAAACTGCTTAATATTAGTATCAATAGTAAATCACTATTCATACTAATACCAAGCAGTTTTTCTACCATTCACAGAATCTTATAAACATAATATATATACTTATATACTTTTTTGTTAGGCTACACTTCCAAACCTCTCTATTTTGCGCTATTTCTAGTCGCACCTAATCCCACAAAAAAGATATAATATTAAAATTGTAAATATTTTTTTCAATTTCTGACAAACTTTTAATATTTATTTTTTATTTTTGTTGTAATTTTTTAACGAGACCATTTTGAACAGTAAAACACTAGCTCCTTTCCAAATGGTGAAAAAACGTCTACTCACTGTCAGTATCATACAGGATGGGGTAGGGGAACTTGGGGGTGATGCCGACGAGGTAGACCTTCACGTCAGTGCAGTGCTTGCTCTTCAGGCCGTCCAGGACTTGTCCCAACAGGGGAACTACGATGTTCTTGTAGTTCTTCTCGTTATCCTGAAATTATAAGATGAGGTTAGGCGGCTTTTTTTATGAATCTAAAATGTAATGCTGCAGGGTCAATTAAGTCAGAATTGACGCCGAGGAAACCAAATCATGTCTCCCAAGTTACAGTAAGTATAGATACGGTTCCCTAGAAGAGCGGTGACCGCCACATACGAATGTTATATCCAAAAACAGAGCGATTTTTTGTCAAATACTGGTGAAAATGACGGACTTTCATGACGTCCGTTATAAATATGACGAAAACGGTCTTCTAGGAAACCGTAGCTTTAGTAATAATTTAATTAATTTAGAGATGTTATTTGATTGAGTTTGAATAGGTACTTAGAATGTTGCAAAATACCTGTCTTTGATCAAAGATGAGTGAGCTTTTAACCAGCAGTAAAGCTTATATAGCTCAATAATGATATCACACTATACAGTCAAACCAGACAGTCAGTCCAATTATTCTTATTAAGATCTTGTGAAACACATTAAAATATGAAATCAAGAACTGAATTGAATCAAACAAAGATATAAATTGAACACTTACAGTAGTAGTCTCGAAAGCCACAATAATATCAGCTTGCTTGTTGGGAACCTTCAGCTCGTAGCTCTCTCCAACACTCCTGGGTTTGTCAGCGTCCGTGCACTTGACGCAGACTTCAGGCAGAACAGCAGGTAACATGCCGGTGAGGGCGAGCGCTGCGTATCCTCGGGCGAGGTCGCATGCCTGGTGGAGCGCTTCCTTGGAGTCGCCGGAGCACGCGTGGATGCAGGCTTGTCTAAAGTTTAAGATGGGGTTAGTTTAGATGTTTGTGATCCAGGGTTTGTTTGTATAGTCGTGTTAAATAATCAAAAGTAGACTAGTTAAGAGACTATCTAAGAAGAAGAATAGAATAGAATAGAATACTCTTTATTATGTACACCAGAAGAAGCGCACAATACAGCCGCATCGGGTCCCAGGGCATTGCATTTCAATACAAGAAGCGCGATCAAGCGCTGTTATAGTCTGCGATGGTTCATATAAAGTGTACGAAAGTGTTAATGGAGCATGTTTGCAATTCGGTACGCCCATGTATGCGTATGCCTTTAAACTTAGACTTCATACTTGATCTACAAAAGACTTAGACAATAGGTTGTACTTTGTATAAATTTTTTCGAAGCCCCCGATGAATATTAGCCCCAGGACCCCTAAGGTGACGAGCATAAAATTTGTTCAATACAGACTTTCATTCTAATAAAAAACGTTATCTTTTCCTTCTGATTATAAGAAGAGGCCATAGTGGACAAAAACGAACTGCCTAACTAATTCGACTTTGACAGTAGGTATTTTCCCTAAGCTTTACCTGAATGGTGAAATGTCGAGGAACAGGCTCAGTGGTCTAAGCGGTGAGGCTCCTCCGAAGACTTCCTCGCACGCGGGTGGCATGGCCATGTTGTGGAGCTGGTGGTGGGAGTGTTCCGGAACCTGGACCTGGGGGCAGCTCTTAGCCAGACGGTATGCGTTTCCGAACTCGCTTTCTGATGTGCAGATCTAGAAGGAAAGTTGTGATTAGTGGAAGGATTCATGCTGCCGTAGAAAGGTTATGTGGTTAGCAACAAGCAGGACGATCATCAACGGTAAATTCATAGTCACCGCATCAGTCATGGTCAGTACCATTCTTGCTCCCTAAGAGGTTCAAAATCAGGTCTAAAAAAGCGCAATCCTCATCGGATTGCCGATCAAAGAGTTGTCTGTAACTTTACCGGTACCTACTTTGACTGGCTGAGTTTTTCAAAAGCTTTTTGTAAACTAAATATTTGAAAGTAAGAAAAAAATGCTGCCATAATTGTTAGGAATATCAAAACATAAAGACGTACCTTTCCATTGGGTAGACGGAAGTCATCGTAGGGCTCGTTGTTACCGTCTCCGAGAAGACCGCGCAGCTTGCCGAGGTAGAAGCCGTTCACTTCAATGTAGCACACCTACGGAGAAACATTATTATAGAACTGTGTTAAAATGCTAAACTTAAATCTTGAGTATCCGGAGATTATTTTATAAGGACACCTGCTTTAAAACGCTATAAACAAAATCAACTATTTGACATGAATTCAGTTGATCCTGAATTTACTGCGTGTCCAAAAAATTACAACTGACATAAAATATTTTTAGAAGGCAAATATTTTTAGCATGTCAAGTCTCAGGGAACTCCCCAAGACACAGCTAGTTATTTTTTTAAGTCTAGACATTTTAATGCTTGTCCTGAATTCCTGATATTACTAATATTTCAACGTTTTGTACTGTTATTTGATCCAATGAGTACGTACCTCAAGTTTGCCAGTACAGAAGGCCATAAGTCCGTATAGTGTTCCGATTCCAATGCGGCCGTTAGCCTCGCGGAAAGCAAAGGAGTCCTTTTCCATGACTGGGAAGCCATGAGAGGCACCGTTCAGGGTCACCTGCGAAATAAAAGAATAAAAAATACATTTTGATAAAGTTTGTATACTGATACACGGTTCGAAGTTTTTGTAGACGTCCAAAATGTCTTAATGCAGGTATGGTACGAGACCTGCCCACTTCGCAAACACAAGATCCGAAAGGGTTAAAAAGTTTGATCTCACGGTTGGCGACAAAAGTAGATTAGAACTACTTTTTTCACTCAATTTACGCCAAACTATTTATAAATTGCATTTCAGCGTTTCATATAACTAATAGCTAAAACTTAATATTCTTTTAATTTAACTTCTGTTCCGATTTAGATGAAACATTTAGCTCAATAATTAAACTTTGAAGAACTAGTGTTACTCGACTCGAAATGTACCTACCTTTCTTGTTTCGTTGTTGTATTATAGTTGTTGTATTATATATAAAATGGTTCTCACCTGTCCATCATCCTTCAACTCCACAATGGATCCGCTCTTGTCTTCCAAGATCAGAGCCTTAGGCTGTCCGTTGGTGAGTTGCATCATGAGGGTGAAGTTCCTGTCGACGTGGTCGTGCGCGAGGACGTAGCGGCAGTTGCCAGGGAACGTCATGTGGCGTCCGTCGAACGTGAAGATGTGCTGGCCGTTGACGATCACGGCGCGAACTGCGAAGAGGAGATGGAGGTGAATATAACGGAGGGGCATTAAATAATTAAATATAGGAAATGATGTCAGTTACAGAATTCAGATTAGAATCCAAGGTTAGTGACAAAGGAACCAATATTTATTTTAGGATAGTTTTAAAGTTACCGACTGTAGTCTGAGCAAAGTCTAGGCAAGCGAGCAGCATTATCGACTGCACCATTGCTTAATATGTGGTGAAATGCATCATACGAAATCGGTTTCATTGAAAAGGATCACCCGCATTGAATTTTATTATTGACTACCGAGTCGTTTAAAATATCTTTATCTCTAGATTCAGACTACGTACAGACGCCAGCACATCAAGCTACCCGAAACTGTCAGATTTTACCAATCAACTTTGAACCTTATGATTTAGCGATAAAGTTGAAAATCAATTAAAGAAATCTGACAGACTGTAGTAGCTTGATGTGCTGGCGTCTGTACATTTCTCACTCGTTAATAATAATAATAAAAAAGCCTGTTCCTGTCACTCATACCTGTGAGACCATACCTTTCTTTTTTTTATCAATGCGTCATATTACTAGTATTATACACATTTCATAATACCAAATGTAATACAAAATCTACTCACGTTTAGCGGGCACCTCATCCAGAGGGTTGAAGCTCCTGGGTCTGTACGCCTTAATGAGAGCGAGGACATCGGGAACGTCACCGGTCAACAGCTTGCTGAGCACGCTGGTCGACGGCGGCCTGCCGAGCGATGGCGATGACATGGATCCGGGGGTGAAGGAGAGCTGGGGGGAAAGCGGATGTCAATTTATGGTAAGTGCCGGTCGGTTCTGTAAAAATCTCACCGTGAAATCATAAGTGAAGTGAGCACTTAATAGTGTTAATCCCTAGCGAATGACAGCTCACGCCACGCTCACTTCACCCAAGCTTTTACGGTGAGATGGTTACAGAATCGCACGGCTGGTCACCGACGCCTATGGAACGCTGCCACACAAAGGCATTACAAGTGTTTTCCCAGCGCAGAGGCAAAGCTTAAAATAATATCTTATGTGGTTGTGTGCCATATTTTTAAACGAATTTTATAAATGGCGGTAGTACTTTCCTGGACAAGCTTTTCCACCAGGGGCAGAATTATTTGTTTTTAATAATTGAGCTGCCTCATAACCTCGATCTCAACCGGTCGAAAGTGATAGATGATGTCTATGATGGAACGACCGTACCTAGAAGCTGCCTGTTCCTTCTTGCTTAGAAGGTTGCCTGGCTATGGGTAGTTAAAACGAATGCTATCTACTATAAATTCAGGTACTGGATACTCACAGGGCTTAAGCCGGTGGGTCCGACACCCACTCCGAGCTGTCCGAGCTGAGCGCGGATGAACTGGATGAGCGACGTGACGGCTGTGGACAGCTTCTGGTAGATGACGCGCAATTCCTTGCTGTCGTCCACCTTCTCTTGTTTCAATTTCTAGAAGGAAGAAGATTAGGACTATTTAGAAAGACTGCTGTAAATTTTGATGAATTGGAAGTGCTGGTGTTGTCTCTCGTTATGAGACGAAGTCTTCGCTTTATTGTGAGACAAATAAAGCAGCAGCTTTGCGAATATAGGCTGGTTTTATTAAAGGAAAGGAGCGGGTAATAATCTGCTCGTTGGTTTTGATTGTGATTTTCAAATGTTTCTTTCCGTTCTCAATGCTCACAATCAGGAATTGAAATATTCAAAATGACATGACGAAAATAATTCAGAACATTTTTCAGATCAATAATGCCCAAATATAGCAAATTGAATGCAATGTTTGGTGGTGGTTTGAAGATGATGTCGGACTTACCTTGGCAATGTATGAGTGCAGAGCGTCAGTGAAGTCTCTGATCTCCTGTGTAGGGATGAGTGCGCGGATGGTGTTGTAGGCGTCGCCCAGGAGAGCCACCGCCTGCTCGGGTACTGCCAGCTCTTGGAACTGAAGGAAAATTATTAGTGTTATGCTGTGTTAGCAGTAAAATCAACGTTGTTTTAGAGCGAGAGGGAGATATAATATACATATTACTTTTTTGCACACTTCAAAATACGGCCGAAATATACATCGATCATGATTTTTGGAGATTATATTTATTGAAACAAATATTTTGGTAGGCATTGATTTGTGTAAGAAATGGTTTCTTTATTTCTATCTCCTCAAGATGAAGTTTTAACCCCAAAATGGATTTCAATAACTTTTCTTTAAGTTAATTAAGTCATTCCGGTGAATACATTCTCTTTCACAATAAAGTAAAAGCGCTTTAAATATTACACAATGTATTTTCAGTAGATCTAATTTTTTTAATAATTCTGGAATTTAAGAAGAAAGAAGTTCTCTGCTTACCTTTTCCTTGATGAGGGCGAAGATGGGCAATTCCTTGATGGTAGTTGAAAGTTCCTTGGTCAGAGCGTCGAAGCGGGCGCGGAACTCCTTGAGTTGAGCAACCAGGAGACGGGTCAGGTCTAACGAACAAAAAATATATTATATAGTGACAAGAATACCTCTTCATAAATGTGTTATTCAATTTTCTATGCTTATAGAATTAGGGACATATATCCTGGCAAATAACATTAACTGCTCTTTATTTTTCCTAAAAATCCAACTTTCTTTCGCATAAAAGTAAAAAAATTAAGACGACATTTTCTACAATTCTTCATTGATTTAATCGGTAGATAGGTAATTCTACTAATTCTAGGTACTGGTAGCTTATAAATTCGTCTGATAGTTTGTAAATTCTAATAATAGATAGTTTTACCTATCGAGTCTATAAATGCTACTGTGTGCAGTAGAATTTCCCAAACTAAAAAGTGATCTCAGTAATATTACTCACCCTTGAAGATAGCGGTAAGTGTGTTGGTCAACTCCTCAAGCTCAGGCTTGTGCTTCTCATAGAAGTCAGTGACGATGGCAGCGTAGTGAGCCACGATGTCGATGACAGAGTCCGAGAATTCCTTGAAGTATTTAGCCAATGTTGCGTAGAACTGCTTAATGACGGGCTCGAACTGGAGAAAAAAGGTTTTTATTAGACTTTTGTAAAGGTTTATTTGGGATAGCCTAACCTGTGAAACTTTAGTAAGTCAGAATCTGTATTGGGGAGACAATAAACTCAAACTCTACTATTTTAGCTTAAGCATAATCAGCCTACAATGTTCCACTGGTGGAACACCGGCCTCCTCTCAGTGGAAGGGAGTGGGCCGTAAGCGGCCACGCGGGCCCAGTGCGGGTTCATGGATGTCACAAATTTCTTCGAATTTTTGGTTCTAGGACATGCTGATTTCTTCACGATGTTTTTCTTCACCGTTTTGAGAGCAGCGGTGATGAAATAAATTACACAAAGCACAAAGTGAAGCGACTGTCTGAGTTCAATCCAGGCCTTAACCCGCAAGACGGGGCCGCTACCACTGGGCTACCGCTGCTCCTGTCCTGCTACTATTTTAATTAAGTTATAAAATATTTGCTACATTTATGAATTGTAAAGTGGAGGGCCGCTGGACAGACATGATTAGCGGGAATCTCAAGTAGGCAAGTATGAAACGGTAGTGCGTTTCTGTTAAAAGTTTTAGGAGGTTAAGGGTGATTCGGGTAGATAGTTAGTCTTATCTAGAGGACCAATTTTCAACGCACCTTCTTCTCATACATCTCCTGGACTTGCTTGGCAACGCTGACGTAGGTGTTGATGATGTTGTCCACGATGGGCTTGGTACTGGTCAGCACTTCATCCAAGATCTTGGCAAGGTATTGCACGATCACGTTTCTGAAATTAAAGAGTACAGTTAGGAGAAATACGGAAATAGATTACGTAATAATATATTCAGATTTGCAGTATACTAAAAATAATGTTGTAATAATTTTTTTATTGTATTCTTTTTGACCGAAATAAATTGTCTTAAATTGAAAAAGTTCTAGTCTTTTGCCCGCGCCAATAAATATAATTATCTTGGCCGCCGTTTAAAGTTGAAGCTGAACTTAAGATGCTCCTGATTATTGAACATCATTTTAAGTTGACCAAGACCTACTTACTGCCCGCAAACTTGACTTGATGACGAACCGAGCAATGGTTCTATAAAGCTCACAAAAATTTGGAAACCCAAAAGTGCACGACTCATATTATGCTCATTCGGTCGTTTAAAAAACCATAGATATAGGTAGTATTTTATTAATTGTAATTAAATTACTTTGAATAGAAGAGCCATTTTCAATAGGGTTCCCCGTTTGGGTGAAAAGATACTATTCAAAAAAAAAATTAGTCTATTAATCGATTTTTTCGCAAGCTACAATGTTGTCAGGTTTCGCACTTGATTGACGGGAATTTATTCAGCAATATTTTGGTGTTTTTATCGTTTATACCGCATTCAATCAATTTATGAAAAATACAGAATTAATTTCCATTAAATTATGTATACAATGTATATAAATTAAGCAGGTTTTGTGTACTAGCAGGAGTATAACAATAGACTAAACAGTTGCAGAAAGGAGGAAAAAAAAAAGATTTAGATCGTAAAGCTTCAAATCAAGTATGAAAATCAACTTACAGTGCCTCCGAGATTTCCTTCAGCACCTTATCATCAGCGATTTCCTTGTAGAACTTGGCCAGTTCATCGTTGTAGGACTTCTCGATGTTCTTGAAGGTCGGCTCCACGCGTTGCATCACCTCCTTGAAGTCATTGCTGGCTTTCTCGCCCAGCGCCTTGATGCGACTTTCGAGGTTGTCCAGGTCCTTGCGTAGGGCAGTCTGGAAAAAAAAAGATGAACGATAATTATTATTGTTTGGTTGATACTGAAGCTTAAATGGAGTCAAAAGTCCACACAGGGTGAAGCGATTTTATGTTTTTTTTTTTTTAAGTTTTTAAAATAACAGAAATACAATACTACAATTCTGGGGAAACATTATTTGTAAACATCATCATTTGTAAACTTATTAGCAGCCAGGAGTCTGGATTTATTCCCAAATATACTATACATAATAGGTTCGTCTCCTATTTACTTTCGAATCATAATGGCTAAATATTTCCTACCCATTTGGAAAATAACGGTTCCATGCCATGTTAACTCACCAAGAAGTAGTTGAAGTTGTCCTTAGACGCGCCGTACTCGCTCTTCACGAGGTTATCATCCAAAAACAGAGCTCCATGGAGCAAGTTCTTCTTCGTCCCACCGAGGATGATGTCAGCGCTGATGTCCACGCGCTTCTCCGGCTGGATGTGGCCCACGATCGACAGCTTGCGGTCAGATTCGTCTGTTGAGATGACGTTAGATGGACGGTTCTTGAATTGGTAACAATTTTGGTTCTTTGTTGTCTACATGAGCTTTTGGTAAAGAGAGGATTGAACTTCTTTTGTTTTTTATTTTCCACTATTTTATTATTTCTCATATGTGTGTGCAGGTATAAATTAGTAAGGTTTAACCCTAATTCGCCAGAATATTAGTTGCTCCACGTAGGAATCGAACCCACGACCCGTAGCGTCAGCCGCGCAATTTAGGTTTTGTCTGTTGGTTTATAAATATTCCAAAAACTCATCATAAAAATCGAAAGCCAATTAGCAGTCAAGTCGCATTAACCTCCGTGACTGTTCAAAAATTTGGTGATCTCCTGACACCAAACATTTTAAATATAATCACCGCTATAACCTGTGCTGAACTCGAAGTATTGGTAATCCTTGGCGATGGCAGACACGCGGACTGGCTTGCCTTCCAACAGGCAGACCTTCATCTCGCCCTTCTGCAGGTTGTCGTTGATGGTAGCTGAGCCTTCCATGTCAATGACCTTCACGAGGGGAGTGTTGACCTGGAAGAATTAGGTTTTATTAGTTAAGGTTCGCAAGTTAAGGTTTGTAAAAAAATATTAAAAACTGCAGTATTGTGAAGACATTAAGGTGTGAAGGAATTAAAAAAACATCATAAATAAAAAAAATCTGATCGACTTTTGTGTCTAAATATTTTATAACTAGCTGAAAATTGGTATATGTGAACTCTCCACAATAGGAAACGTGAATTACTGGCGCGATTTAAAAATAATGATTCAAACAACGATGTCGACTTACCACGACCTTGATGTGGGTCGGTGATCCCTCCAACAACAATTTAGACTCGCGATCCTGTAAAAAAATATCGATTAAGTTACTTATCCATAAACACACACAAGTATAAACAGAACTAATATTCGTCCAGAAAGAAACAAAAGATGTTCTTAATTCTGTAACACAAAGAGATAGGAACAAAAACTTACAGCTCCGAGAACTGGGTGTGAGATGGATGCTGAGGTCTCGATCTTGATGGAGTTCTGTTGTGGGCGCTGCAGGTTTCCACGGATCTTCACTACGGCTTCCTTTGGTAAGAAGAATGATTTTTGTGAGTGTGTGTGACTATTTTGAAAGATTAAGTACTTACAGAAGAATAAGAATGATTTTTTCCAGTTTATATGAGCTGCAAAATGTATACAAGTAGACCAATTTCGTGACTGGTTGTCGAAATGATTAAGGAAGAAATAAAAAACATTATTCGCAAATAAGTAATTAAGGAGTTAAAGAAGTGAACGGGTGAAGTTTTTATGCAAATAAGTCAAAGAATATCATACCTTGTTCAACTTAGGATGGTTAAAACCAAATTCAGCAACAGCAGACTGCTGCTTCTCGTTGGCGACGTCCAAATCGACCAGGAATCGGGCAGAGGTCCTCTGTCCTTGCTTGTTCTTGTCCATGTCGAGGCAGATCTCTCCGCGGACCGGGAAGGGTAGACCCTTGTTTGTTGGGTAGCTGACCACAGACTCTAGAGCCATGACGCGTTGGGGCAGCTGGATGGTGATTCCAGACTTGGCATCTGAAAGTGGATGGTTGGTTAGTATGCGTTTTTTTTTAATACATTTTATAAAGGTTTTTTTTGCGAATATCGGTACTTAAAGTGTGCCCAAATGACAAACTTATACCTAATAAAAAAACTCGACTACTTATTTACTTTACCGTTTTGGATTCTGAGTTGATTTTTGAGTGATCATTTACTTACGCAAAAGATCCTCAATAATTTGGGTTGCAATGGAATTTGAACTTTGTCACCTTTGATTGAGCTTTTTTTTTTAAAATTATGAAATATCAGTGTCTGTATGATATGATATCCCTTTGAGTAACTGTTGCATATTAGAAAGAAAGAAAGAAAGAAAATACATTTAATTTTATTTAGCATAGACTATAAGACACACAGTACACATGAGACATACATCAGATGAAAAACAAATAAAAATCAAATAAAAAAGTGTGTGTGTGTTTTACTACGTGGATTTACGTAAGTTAGAAGTTTGGCTAGTTATTACATTTTCAGTCAGCAGGATACACTGGAACAAGGTTCTGGTTACGGTCTACTCACTTCCAAATTCAGGTGTGTTGTAGACATGCATGTGGTACTTCTTGTCTTCCTTGTTGACGTGCAGGTCCAGAGTGTATTGCGGCAGCTTCTGGTCCGAAACCTCGTCCTTGATCATCAGGCCGAACTCAGGGGCGATGCCCAGCTTGCGCAGGTCGAAGCCGGCGTTGATGACGTTGGTGATTACTCCGGGTTCTGGTGGAAAAAAGATACGGTTAGGATGTTTGATAATAGTTAACACGATAACGGTTTTTTAGTTATTATTCTTGTATCTATCAACAAAATTTTTAATATTTTGTTCCTATTGAGTGTTGCAATTTTTTTCTAGCCGCTTCACTTTCACATTTAATTATTATTAATGTGTACAAGATAATCTAAAACATTTTAAAAGAGTAAGGAGTTTTTTGGCCATTCTTCTCCGTACGAAACTATCTCTTGGAAGTGGCACCTTGAATAAATTCTGTTGTCTTGTAAATTTTGACCTTCAAAAGTGCCTTTTAATGGCTTACTTGAAATAAATGATTTGACTTTGACTTTGAGCGTTGGACACAAATTTCTCTCTCTCTCTCTATTTATTAGTGATAATTAATTCAATCCAGTCAACCGACACGAATGAAGTGGTAATTAAAAACTCACTGGACATATCAATCTTGGAGTTCAGCTCAGCATGAGCACACTGCTTTTTCTCCTCGCAGTAGACGTAAGAGTTCTTGTACTCCAGGTTAGTGACGCGAGACTCAGCCACGTAGCTGCGTTCTCCAATAGCCATGTTGAAGAAGGTCTGGGGACATGAGGGTCAGGTTATGTTGATGAACATAATATCAGGCGACCTGGACAGCGTATGTTTGTCCAGCTATAACCTGCTATAGATAGACTAATGATGAAAACACGAGGAAGAAATTATTAAGATTGGTAACAATGTGCTTTGTACTGTAGCACGAAATGGATTATATTAGGCTGATGAACGATATTAGAGTAGAAACTCTAAATACTTTACTCTTCAAAATAAAACTATTTGCAAAAGGCTGCACAAAATTTAAGCCGAATAGAAATTCTGATATTTAAGACTGGAGCGAGTGTTGTATACATGATGTACAAACAAATGATGGACTACTATAAATAGCCAGACGAAAATTAAGAAATAGACACGAACCTCAACTCCCTTCTCGTTTCCTTCTCCGAGGATGGTGCGGATGTACTTGAAGTTGGCAGACTTCTGCTCCTCCTTGACCTTGACGGCGCCGGATCCTTCGATGATCATCTTGGGACCTTCCTGCTTGCTGATGTAGGATGTGCTGGAGATGATGAAGAATGACATTTATACTTGGAGTCTCAACATAATGAACTTCAGGATATTTACAAGATTATCTGTTATGGTGATAAGTAAATGGGTGATGTGGCCTTCGTAAGATAGGGTTACGAACGAGATCATGCCATTTTTGCATACTATTTTGGAAAAAGAATAATTTTACAAAATGGTTGTAGTAAGTATTTATAAGTTCGGTAAAATCATTAAGTGACTGACGATGGTCGGTTTTATTATGCTTCAAAACATTGCGCCGAAAAAAGTAGAGCATAGACCGGACTGCAAAAAGTACAGAAGAAAGTGACAGTTAATATAATAAAGAGTTAAAATTCTTACCTTCCACTAAGAACGTTCTTGTTATCATTAGTAGCTTGGAACTCCAATCGCTTGCCGTTTCCGGCGTCCTTGCTAGCAATCTCAACGTGGTAGTTCTTCATGCCAAGTTTCTCAGAGTTGGCGGTCATCTTGAAATTCACGTTGTCCTTCTGAACGCTGCCTTCGGAGATACAGTCAAAGGAAATGTCGCGGATGTTCTCGAACTTGAGTTCAAGCTTGCCTTGGGTGGAGCTTAGGGAAGTGCCCTTGACGTATACCCTGTGGAAAATGTGGAGGTTGATAAAGAGCTGAATGGTGATGATAGCGAAGAGATTTGAACTAAAACTGGTTGGACAGGACTTGCACTAGATCTGCTTGTTGAAATGGTTTATTAGAAAAAAAAATGGTTTCTTTTCAATAAGAGTACATACAAAAACATTATAATAATGACGATGTGCAGTCAACTGCACTTCATTGGTAGCATAGTAGATATTGACAGCGCTTATATTATGTCGTAGCAGTAAGCCCAAGTTTTCGTAGAGCAAATGTACCACTGATATGTGGTTGACTGTGCGAAACGAAAAGATAAAAATAAAATAGTGGAGCAGCGTAAATAGTTATACTTAGATCAAACAAATTAAACATTACAATTGAAGCTTTTGCGGCTGGCGATAGGTATATATGTCGTCTTGCCGCACTGAACAGCTAGTATTGTTACCACGTGCTGATATAGGAGAAGAAGAATAACAAATTACCTGCTAGGTTTTGGTAAGGAGGGGCTGGTGTACTTCATATCAATCAGAGGTTGCGCCTTCGAGAAGACGAAGTAAGATTCAGTTTTGTACACGCGGCCATCAGCGTCAACCACCATGGTGGAGCTGTAGGTGTCCGGGGCGGGGTTCTAATGAAAGGAAGAAAAAGTATTAAATACAGCTAAGATACACAAGAAATGAAAAAAACCGCATTAACATAGGTTCTCGGGTTTGGGAGCTACGATGTCACAAATTGACTTTTTTATGGCGCATTTACATAGATTTTAATATATCTGTAATCAGTCGGTCGATTCTGTAAAAATCTCACCGTGAAATCATAAGTGAAGTGAGCACTTAATAGTGTTAATCCTTAGCGAATGACAGCTCACTCCACGCTCACTTCACCCAAGCTTTCACGGTGAGATGGTTACAGAATCGCACGACTGTATCGCAATTTGGTGGAGTGGTCTTCAGCCAATAATACTAGATTGAATCGATATGGAATAACTGCTTATTTTCCACTGAGTTCTAGCGTTGGATTGCCATAGAACCTTGATCTCGGATAATCTGCCTTTTTGTAATATGATAGTAATGTTTTTTAATTATGTTATTATAAAGACTTCAGTTGTTTTCAGCAGTCCTTATAATAAAAGTATAGCTATTTCAATGTTTTCTCCATTTACCTTGGAGTGAACAGTAAACTCAAGTTTCTTCAGTCCCTCGGCACCGGGTGCGTTGGCCTTGATGCTGAGCTTGTTGTCCCGTGGAGCCACAGCAGCATCTACGGAGATGACGGCAGACTTGCCCTTGCCGTACTTGGCCTTCAGCTCCACGCGGTTGTCGCTCTTGTCTCCTGTGGGATTATGCCGGTTACAAAATGGTGGTCATGAAAATATGCATTAGAATTGAATGCATCCCATCAATCAATCTTTCTTAAGCAAATACACTTTGTAAAAGGCTAGTTTTGTAGTCTGCCATAATGCGTTTAACCAAAAATTTAACACAATTCGTGAACGTGAACTATACGTTATATTGAAGTCACGTCTTATCCAAAAATAATACAAATCGTACTAACCATTCTGAGCAGTCTTGTAGTTGACGTCCAACACGATTGGGTCCACGTGAGGTACCAGGAGCTTGACAGTTGACTGCCCGGTCTGGGGACTGAGCTTGCCGCTAGCGTCGATCTTGTACACGTCAGCGTTCACTTGGACTGATTCTACGATGGTGAACTGTGGGACAGATTGTTGGTTAATTGAGGGTTTTTGGAAGAGTTAAGAATAGGTGAGCTTCCTGACTACAACTTTAGATACGTCGCGACAAAAAGTGAGGTTTTTTTAAGATAAGAAATATGTTTATTTTTTGGGTGTTGGACGTTGGTATGAAAATGGATTGAAAACCAGAAAAAAAATACAGACTTTCTATGAAATATATAATCTGCCAGATACTTTTTATTGTTCATAAATGGTGAAACATAGTACCACGGAGTAAATCTTTCCTCCGTGCATAGTAGGTACCTATCAATGTCATATCATTTTTTAACTAAGAAAAGGTGTAAATATTAAAGAATCTGTTGTTGCAATAATAATCTCTACTAATATTATAAATGCGAAAGTTTGTGAGGATGGATGGATGTTTGTTACTCTTTCACGCAAAAACTACTGAACGGGTTTGGATGAAATTCGGCACACAGATAATTTATAACCAGCATTAACACATAGGATACTTTTTATCCCGATATTCCTACAGGATCGAAAATAATGCGGGTGAAACCACGGGGCGCTACTAGTAAAAATAATAAATTTATTTGTTCAAGTAACTAGGACTCACTGTGTTAGTAAACCTAAAAACTACGTTAGTTTATTTACATTTAAATTTAAATTGTTGTTGTTATTGTTTGTTGTTTTTTTATTGTTGTTGTTGTTGTGTTTGTTGTTTTGTTTTTTTTTAAATTTCCTGATGCGCTACAAAAACGGGGCAGCCCCACCAATACCCTGAAAGCGTTATTGTATTGGACACGAAGGGCGTTGTACGACCGTTGGGTATATGTAGCCCACAGGCTGCACGTGTAAAACATTGCGCAATAAGCTCGAAACTGATTGAGGTTTTCACGAAAAATAACAAGTTTAGTATGAAATCCAGGATTATTGATAAAATGTTTGGTTACCTCAGCGGTATCCTTGTTCTCAGGTTGAAGGTACTGCATGGTAGATACCCACTTAAGGTCATGCGCCTTCTCGAAGGGCAGTCTGACGGCGAGAGTGAAGTCGTCCAAGTATCTGGGGGAGTGTCATAAAGAGATTAGCTTGATGATAGTTTCTTTATAATACTCCTACATATTACGAATACGGCTAGGTCTGATAAATGATTTTATTTCTGTAAGTAGGTTTGTACAAACACTTTTACAAGTACAAGTCAATCATACTTTAAAAACTAGGCGAGTCTGAAATAGTCTTTTGAATAAAGAACCACACAGATTGAGTGGACATGTCCAGTCAGTGCACGCATTTGTCAGTAATCGTGCAGCACAACTCACAACTTAAGAAGTTTGCAGAATTGCAAACGCTGATTTTTCAATAGACAGATAGCTTTTCTTTTTATCTGAAGAAAAAACATGACAGCCTGACATATTTTCACAAAAACTGTTAAACTTCGATATTTATTGTATAAAAGTTATCTCTACCTATTGAAAACTAGCCCGAAATTCTTTTCACATTCCTCTTTGTGATTTTTGACTTTCAAAAGTGCTTATTAATGATTTTTGACTTCGATTAATGTCCAAACCACATCGATTACATCCATTCATTCCTTTTTTGAAGACGATAAAAATTACTATGATGGTAATTATATTCTTAATCAGCAGAGCTTAGTCAAAACAATTTTCGACAGTGTTAGTAGGTGTTAACTGATTTTTCATTCTTCCAAAATATGAGGATATCTTACTTCTTATCTCCCTCCAAGAGCTTGGCCACTTGAACTCCAGTCAGTTCGAAGTTAGTGTCATCTCCGTAGCCTCCCTTGAAGCGGTACTTGTCATCTCTCATGGTCACTGAGTCGGCGTAGGTGTAGTAAGCGACCAGGGATACAGGCTTGGGCAGGAGGTTACCGGTAATGTCGTACTGTGGAAGAAAAATATGGTGAGAAACGGTGTTTTGACAATTTTCTGTGAAGTATATCTTCACAGTGTCAAAACACCGTTTCAAAAAAAGTTTGCAATTTAAATCGAAGATGTGTGTTACAGAAGATGTTGATCGTATAGTTGACTTCTTAATTGCTTTTCCAAGTTTGATAGTGAAGGACGGCCGTTTTGGGGGACGGTCTTTGACGTTCAAATAGTGGTGATAATCAATTTAATTTGAATAAATGACTCTTTAACTTTGATTTGGGCAACAATTCTCAGTAA
This sequence comes from Eremobia ochroleuca, assembly GCA_949629135.1. Classification (NCBI taxonomy): domain Eukaryota; kingdom Metazoa; phylum Arthropoda; class Insecta; order Lepidoptera; family Noctuidae; genus Eremobia; species Eremobia ochroleuca. The sequence goes on from OX451409.1 coordinate 14,809,225, forward strand.
AATGAAACTTCAGTTACGCTGAAACTATTACTCATATAAACTTTATCGTTTCTTGTCGGGTAAGTGACATTCAACTTTAACGTGATAAATTAATTATGAGGACGACTAAACAAATAATATTAAGAAATAAAAAGTAAAAAATTTAAAGTTTGTCTTGGGATAAATTCATTCCAACTACGGAACCCTTTATTGTGCGTGATCCAAAACGCACTTGGTCGGTTTTTTTCAAGAATTTAGATTTGGGAAATGACAATTTATAATGAATATGTAGCAGTTATTGCCCCACCTACTTCGATTTGTCGCAAGTTTTCAATTTCATCCTGTATATTGTACGAGTAAAAAAATATGTAGGTTTATTCGCAGAAACAAAATTCTTACTGGATTTAATGTGAAGCGTCCTTTGAAAAGGACCAGAAATAAAATAAAACTCACCTTCAAGTCAAACTTGAGCTTGTCTCCTTCAGGGCCGTTCTTCACAGTGAAGGTATTCAGCAGATTCTGTCCATCCTTCAGCTTCAATTCCACTTGACCCTCGTAGTTGACGAGTTCTTTTTCCAGGTTGGTGTTGGTGACCTTTCCCTTGTAAGCGATGATGGAAGCTGGGCCTCCGCGCTTGGTGGCGTCTGAGAGGACCATCTCGGCATGGCCGTTGTATTTCTAGAACAGAATGAACATTGAAAGTTTGGATAAAGTTTTTTGAAGAAATTATGGAGTTGAAAATGAAATGGAGTAAAGTCATTTCTGACTGACAAAAATAAATGCGTTGAGTTTGAGTTCACTTACGTCATTGCTCTGCGTGATGTCACGGTCCACCTTCAGTGTGAGGCACCTGTCAGTAGGCAGCACCAGCTCCACGACTCCATGAGTCTTGCCGGTAATGTCGTAGACTCCGTCTTGGTGCAGGTTGAACTCGAACTTCTGGCCAGCGTAAATGAACTTGTTCCTGTAAAAAACGTATGAAGTTATGTGACGAAATATTTTCAGTTTGTAGATATTTCTTGGTATTCTGCCGTTTAAAAATGATATAAAATAGGGTGCATAGCTTTTACGAGTGGTGATCATCATCAACACCGTGTCAGCCCGGGATCCACTGCTAGGTATACGAGTAGACCATCCCTTTTTCTTCCCGGTTCCGCGCGTCCCGCATCCACGTGTTTCCCGCGACTTTGACGATATCATCAACCCAACGCGCTACCTAACCTTACCTAACGTTGACCTAACATTAGTCACCATTCGGACACAGCTTTACTCCATCTAATTCATCGAGTAGTGATACTTAAGACAAAAAGTCGACAGCATTGATTCCATACAAACGTCTTCCTGTGTTTCCTTTCTACACAATGACACTACAGCATTTTTTATTTTCAGGATTTCATCTGATCGTTTCATCTTAAATGAGCGTTTGGCTTACCCTGGACAGTCAGTACGACTACCACGTTGCCGACCAGCTAGTATTTTAGCCACAGCTTAAGTTATTCTTGTATATTATAGTTACAAAATTTAAAAGAGTATGGCTTGGTATTGGCTTGGTCATGTTGATAGGATGAACGAAAGGTAACAAAATAAAAGGAAGACAAGACGATGGAAACGCCGGAAAGGGACGTCCTAGGAGGACAGAGGGCAGGACATATATTGACCTTATTGGTGATGTACTCCAGAAAAGTCAGGGTGCGTATTACTCGCAACCGGCGTGCGTGTATGACCAGGGGCCGTATTACGAAGTATTAATGCCATCATGCTTCCAGTACGAAACAGGGATGGTGCTATAGATCATGTATAGCTCCGTCTATCTCACACTGGAATTATGATGGAATTAAACCGTCTTAATACGGCACCAGGGATCGTAGCAGGTGGCGTTATGTAGTGTCTGCATAAGAAGGCGTGAAATTATCTATGGATATGTTATAGTTAGTGCCGATCGATTTTAAAAGCTTATAGGTGTATTTATTTCCTTGGACAAATGATTGATGTTCTAAGGAAAACAAGTGAGACTCAAGCACACTTACTTAGAGTCGACCATCTTGTCGGTCTTCTTGGAGTTGGTGCTGAAGTGGACCTTATCGTTGTTGTCCTTCTCGTAGTTCAGGAAGATGTCGACGTCGGCGCCGTAAGCGGGGGCCTTCGCCATGAACTTGAAGTCTCCCTTGATCTTACGCTGGGCCTGAATGGAAAAAGATTAGTTAAAATTGGTTTCATGATGGGTAAAGCTAAAACTGAATTTTTGTGTCTAAGATTCTGAAGATTGTAAATTGAGAATTTAATTAATCTCTGTTTTACTGCCGTACTTAAGTGTTATTAAAAAATAATAAACTTTAATTAAACAGCACATACAAAAATGTTAATACAATAATTGTTATCAACATTAAAAATATTGCAATTTGTTATTATGTGTTCCGTTTGACGTCCGAAGTCCATTATGGGAGAGTACACGCTTCGTTCCATGAACAGCTGCTAGATTTTACTCAATTTCCGCCTCGTAATCGCGCCACTAGCGCCCCCAAAGTCATAACTGTGAACTACTTTCAAAAACCATATACAAGCCGCCATGATGAAGTGTTAAGTCATTGTTGCATCGTTTTCCGAACTGTGCGCAGCTCTGTTAGATTGTGAGTTATATCGTTTAAAGCGATATTCTTTATTTTTAGAACTTTTGAGATTAAAGTAAAAAGTTCATTAGATTAATATTTTAATAATTTTTCGTCTCGTGAACTGTGTTCATTTTAAACAAAATGGACGGTGAAACTATCGCGCCGAACGGCACTTCGCGGAAAAGGACACGGAGTTCGAGTTCTTCATCGTCATCGAAAGGAAGTGATACGGTGTCATCGAAGAGCGATCTAGGTGAACCAGCGCCGCGCAAACGCCCCCGGCAGGTACGCGGGCGCTCCCTCTCGCAAGATTCTGAACTGGATCGCAGGTTTGATCTACTATCCCAGCAGTTGGTGAGTCATGTTAATAATGTTTTAACAAATTATATGATCGCAAATAGTGCTCCATTAGCACAAAGTATACCCGCCACGCAAAATTATATTGGCACCGCGGTACCTTCAACATCGACTGTTCCTACCATCAATTTACAAGAAAATTTCTTACGTCCGCCGCAGCTTACCCCTTGCTTAGAAAATATTGCAAATCTAGACGTTTCCGTTAAGGAACCTAATGTACCTAAAGCAAATCCAGAACGTGTAACGAAAATAGCAGAAATGCAGAGGTTCGACTCCCCGGATTGGAATGCTGTACGTTACACAGAAGTACAAAAAAAATATGTAGCTTTTCCTAGTTTTGTCGAATTGAAAGTGAACGAAGAATTGCGGCGTTTTGAAGACCCATTTTCACCGTTAAGATGGTTTCAAATGGAACGCAGTTTTGCGGCGTTATCTAATGCTTTCTTAACTCAAAACGAGCATGTGAACGCAGCGCTACAGACACTAATTGATTGGTCTGCTAATTCGAACGTCCAATTATCTTCAACTAACCTCTATGACAAACTAAAAGAGTTGTTTGGTGCTGAGTCATCTTATAAAACCGTATCTCATGATATTCTCCAAATTATTTGCGGTAAACGAGCTGAGGTCATAGAGACGCGACGCCGGTCGTTATTGAAAAATGTTAAAAGTAAATACATACGCGACGACATAGAAAAAATTCCACCCTCAATCGAATATATATTCAATCCTCAAAACTTATCGCACTACCTACAAAAAATTGGGGGTGTAGAAAAATTAGAAAAACAGAATAATAGTGCGGGAACTAGTCGTCCGATATCTTTAGAGCCTTCGACGTCTTTTCAAGATAATACTTTTCGTTCGCGACAAAACAAACCGAAGCGAAACGACAAAAAAGACAACAAACGAAATTACGATTTCTCTTCAAAAAAGAAGGGGGGGCGAAAAGATAAGAACGGGAGGCGAGCAGGACATAAGCAAAAATGACTATTTAATACCGAGATTTTGGGGCGGCTGTCTTCAGCATTATATAGAAACATTGAAACGTTTCGACCCTCCAAAAACTGTTTTAAAAATGATATCGGGAGCTCGTATCCCCTTCAATCAGCCGCCGCCCTTAATTCTACCTACTTCGGACAACCTGTCAAAATTTCAAACCCCCGTTTCGGAAAAAATGACACTAGAAATTCGCAAGATGATTCAAGAACGAGTGTTAGAGCCTGCTCCTTCGACCCCATCGTTCATTTGCCCCCTTTTCATAATCACAAAGGGAAATGGCAAAACTCGAGTAATATTCAACTTGAAAGCACTAAATTTATACATGGAGCCAAAGCATTTCCATCTTTTCCACCATCAGCAAATGCCTTCGTTTCTGCAACAAGGCGACTGGATGGTCAAGTTGGACCTCAGCCAGGCCTATTACCACCTCGCTATACGCACAGAACACAGGCGCTTTTTGCGCATCAGCTACGGTGGTCAACTTCTGCAGATGACATGTCTACCGTTCGGCCTGGCTGCTGCTCCCAAAATGTTTGCTACTATAACAAACTGGACTGCAGAATACCTTCGCACAAAAGGTCTGCGCCTCGTCGTGTATTTAGACGACTATATAATAGTCCACCAGAACAAGGAGGTACTCAGCACGCACCTAAACATAGCTGTACGCTTCTTGTCCAGTCTGGGCTGGTGTGTAAATCACGAGAAATCGATCACCAGGCCAACGAGGTCGATCGAATATCACGGCATCGATTGGGACACCCAAACAAACTGCAAGTCCCTACCACCAGAGAAGGTAAGAAAAATTCGACAGATCCTCTCGACCAGACTCGCAGCGGGCAGTTGGACCCTCAAGCAAGCACAACGCCTCTTAGGGTTTCTCAACTTTGCGTCCTTCATCACCCACCGGGGAAGGATGCATTGCCGTGCGCTGCAATGTCACGTCAAAGTACTGCGTCAAAATCCTCTCGGAGCAGTACAGCTGACACAAGACGTTCGCCAAGAACTCGAGTGGTGGATGGAAAATGTAGGTCAAAAGACAGCAATTCACACAGATGTGCTACCCACAAACTTTGTCATCACGGACGCTTCCGACATTCGGTGGGGTGCCCTGATCAACAACAACAAGGTACAAGGTGCATGGCAACCCGACCAGAAAAAATGGCATTGCAATCTCAAAGAGATGTATGCTGTGATTGCTGTGTTGTCGAAGGAATCCAGAGCCCTCCGGGACTCCAAAATCATTCTACAGACCGACAACAAGACAGTGGTTTCGTACATTCAGAAGGAAGGCGGCACGAAATCACACCGATTGATGGAATTGACGCGGAAATTGTTGACTCTAATAGACGACCTCAATGTTGTACTGATCCCTCACTACCTACCAGGGGTGTACAACACCGAAGCCGACCACTTGTCGCGAGATCGCGCCGGCAGCGAGTGGCACCTGCAGGTGGCAGCAACTTCAAAGATATTTCAGGTTTGGGGAAAACCGGACATAGACTTGTTCGCGTCACGAACCGCACACGTCGTGATAAATTACGTTTCTCTAGATTACTCAGACTCCAACGCCTGTTATCACGACGCGTTCAGCAGATACTGGCGATATGCCCTCGCATGGGTGTTCCCGCCGCCGGCGTTGCTTCCACGAGTTCTTCACCACCTCAACTCAGCATCAGGTCGTTACATAATAGTAGCACCCAAGTGGAAGAAACCCTTTTGGCGACCAGACCTGAAGAATCGATCCTTGGCACGGCCGCTGAAGATCAGAGACCTGAAGAAGACCTTAGTGGACACGGTGACCGGCCTACGACCACCTCATGTCAAAGATCTGCAGTTGGAAGCCTGGCTCATTTCGGCTGGGACACCATGACAAACGATTGGTCTCCACAAGAGAAAGATCTTCTTTTATCTTGCTGGCGACCTTCAACTCTAAAAACTTACACATCTATTTGGGGTAAATGGTCCTTGTGGTGTAGTCAAAATAATGTAAATTTCCGTACACCAAATCCGACAGATGTTGCTAAATATCTAGCATATCTGTATCTTAATCAAAAGTTAGCTTACAGAACTATTCTTGTGTACAAGTCCGTTATCGCATCTATTTGTGAAACTGCGTCAAATATTAGAATATCTTCTAGTCACATTGTTAAGCACATTTTGAAAGCAATTTCAATTGCAAAGCCGTTGCCACCTAAGGTGCCTACATGGGACGCCAGGGAATTAATTACTTATTTAAAAGATAAAACTCCTTGCATCAGTAGTTTGTATGAGGTGTCTAAGCGAACGGCGACTATTTTATTATTATGTTCGGGACGTCGTGTACACGACCTATCCCTTTTGCATATTGACTGTGATCATTTTGTAGATAATGGGGATTCCATAACTTTACATCCAGTGTTCGGGTCAAAGACAGATAGTGCGACTTTCCAGCAATCCAGTTGGGTTTTGTTGGCATCCCAAGATCGAAATACAGATCCATTATATTGGCTCCGCACGTTAAAAGATTTATCAAAAGAAAGACGGGGCTCATTAAAAAATTTGTTCATAACTACCAGAGATCCCGTTAGAGCAGCCACACCAACTATAATCGGTGGTTGGGTAAAACGTGTTCTATCTGATGCTGGAATACAAGCCTCTCCAGGTAGTTTTAGATCGGCTGTCTCATCATTAAATTGGCTAGAAAATTATCCTATAAATGACATATTATCTAAGGCAAACTGGAGGCATGAATCAACTTTCAGAAAATTTTACAGTAAAGAAATCAGGTCTAATAACGAAACGTCCTCGGCGCATTCGTTATCAAGATTATTTCAAGTCCCCAATTGATTCTAAGTTAACCGATAAAATTGATTAAGTTAAAATTACTCATGAAGATGTTGCACGATTGCTTACTTACTTACGTTTTCTCATATAATTATACTGCCAGTGCTTAAATGGCTAGATTTTTGTTCATATTTAAAACCTGTGTATATGAAGGTACCTAAAGTATAAAATGGTGATTAAAAAATAATATTGGTTTATAATTCACATTGTTGCTTTTCATTCATACAATCCACCAGGAGATAACAAACATATCTCTCATAATGGACTTCGGACGTCAAACGGAACACATAATATAAAAATTTTACCTTCAAATAAAATTTGTATTATGTTTCCTAAGACGTCCGAAGTCCAGGTAAGGTCTTCCTGGTGCATACCTACCTACTTTTGCATCATTATGAGCCTAACAATGACTTAACACTTCATCATGGCGGCTTGTATGTATATGGTTTTTGAAAGTAGTTCACAGTTATGACTTTGGGGGCGCTAGTGGCGCGATTACGAGGCGGAAATTGAGTAAAATCTAGCAGCTGTTCATGGAACGAAGCGTGTACTCTCCCATAATGGACTTCGGACGTCTTAGGAAACATAATACAAATTTTATTTGAAGGTAAAATTTTTATATTATTCAAATATTGATCAGAATTATGTAAAAGCTCACCTGTTTGAAATCCACGATGACCATTCCGTTGCCTTTACCATCACTGTCGGTAACCTTGAACTGGCCGTTAGCAGAAATGGCGTTCTTGATGATTAACTTCAGCTGTCCATTGGCGTTGGCACCACGAGTCGTCTTCAGGAGGAAATCGATGATATCACCCTGGGAGTCTGAGATCTTGGCGTGGGAGGAATACAAGGCTGGGGTTTGGATTGCTCCAACGTCAAATCTAGTAGAAAGATAAATATTATTTATAGAAAGCTTTAATAAGATAAAAAGAACGAAAATTACACGTTTTTAAAGAGATTTCAAGGTATACGAAATTATATGTTAAACAAGTCAGACTATGCATTTTCCTGACGTCCTAATGTAATAAAAAATATAGGTTTACACATGAGACTTACTTGATGTCCTGGGTCTTGCTGCCAACAGACGCCTTCAGGTGTCCAATAGCGCCAACATTCATGTCATTAGGCTTAGTTTTGTGTAACAACACTCCCGACAGTTCGTATTTGCCAATATTCTTGAACTCAATGTAGTTCTCTAAGTTGGATTTGTCAGCGGAAACGATATCCCTCTTGGAGAAGACTTCGATTCCATTCTTGTCGAATATTGCCTTCATCTTCATGCTGTAGTCTCCTGGTTTCTTAATCTGTTGTCTGGCTTCCAGTTCGAAGTCTCCTTTCTTGTCCATGTACTGACCTTCAAGGTCGATGTCAACCTTTTTGGGGTCGATGTCGGCGTCAAATTTGATCTTCAGAGGGATGGCGTGGATTTCGACTGTAAGCAGAAAGAACGATTTGATAAATTATTAAATTCTGTTTTATTAGAACAGTTATCTTTTAATTTCAAAAGCATAAGTATACTGCAGTTAATTATGGGAAATAGTGGCATTTGGTTTTTGATTTTCAAAAAGTAGGAAGGGATAACTTGCATAGTATCATAAACACAAATGTTTTTAGGATACTGCTGTCGCTGACTCGTTTCTGTAGCGAGTCAGGGATGTTCGCAGCAGCGCGAACAGATGACTTCTTTGCGATCATTCGTAAAAGATCCGCTTCACTACTGCGTCGAATGCGGGGCAACGACAACAGCCTTCTGAGCGTTGTTGCTAGTAAGACCGAGGGCTGCCTTATGGGGCACCTGTGCGCAGTGCATGTACTGTTGCCAGGTGTCTCCGTGGCGTAGTTAAGTATTATTAGTTATTGTGTGTTTGTATACTAACATAGGCTTAAGAATACTAACAAATTTATGGGTACCACCTATGTTCACATTGTGGAATGCAAATAAAAATATTGAGTATTGAAATAACTTACACTTGTTCTTGGTGATAACGTTGAAGTCCTCAACAGAGTTTTTGTGGTATTTGAGCATTTGTCCGAAGACAACACGGTTGTGGTTGTTGCGAAGATCTCCTCCGTAAACCAGGTCGATTTCATTGCGAACCTGTACAAAAAAAAAAAAAAATACGTTAGAATCAAAAGTTTTGCAAACGCCACTATTTTTTTCTAATTTTGTAGTTTTTAGCAATTTACTTACAATAGGTTCATATTCGAAGTGTCCCTTCAACCTGAAGTTAATGTACGGGTTCAACCTGTTCTGGAACTCAACGTTGACGTCGTTCTTCCTCACGGATCCCTTGAGGGTAGCCAAGTCCTTAACAGTGGTATCAAAGTCAATATCTCTATCCGCACTGCTGGTGAAGTGTCCATCGATGCAGATTGGCTCCTTAACACTGGGGAGGTTCATCTTGATGTTTTCAATGGAGTATTTGGTCTTTCCACCACCGATTTCTTCGACAACTTGACCAGAGATGGGAACGTTGTGCTTGTCCTTGTCTCCTGGCATCTGGTACTCAGCAATGGGTTTGTAGACCTTGCGGTTGCCGCTTCCTTGGACGTTGAAACCAAGTTTGCCGTAGATTTCATTGGCGTCGTACTTGCCCTTGACGACGACGACCGTCTCGGTCGGTTTGCGGTAGAAAGTGGCCTGGCCTGACACGACCTTCAAAGGGGAGTTGAGGGAAAGTTGAGCTCCCATCTCGTGTTTGTTGTAGACATATTCACCGTTGATTTGGGCGCGACCGTATTTGGCACCTAAAATTATGAATTTGTTTTAGAAAATTCCTTAGTTAGCGTCTTTAACGACAGATTTTTATTTAGATGAGTAATGTTTTTCCTTTTATTTTTAGTTTTATTAATATGGGCAGTAATATTTTGATCTTTACCTTCAGCATCGAACAACAATTCGAAGGATTGCCTGCCGGAAGACTCGTCTGAGCGGACCACACCCTTGATATGGTATCCTCTGAGGTTCTGCTTTTCCAGCATCACGCGGAACTTAGTCCTTCCAGTCAGGGGGTAGCTTGAGAGGTACTTTGTGATTGAAGCTTGGGCATCAGGTCCTGAAACAAAAATAATAGTTTTATTTTAGGGTAAAGTGGTAAAAGCGGCCTATCGTAATAACTTTTAAATGGATTGGACAGGGTCTCACAAAACAACTAAAAAATAATGTTCTCACCTGAGACAGTGAAAGGCACGGTCATCTCTCCGCAGACAGTTAATCCGAGGAAGTCAGCAGCCTGGTCGAAGCAGCCAGTGTTTTCCTTCACAACATTGTCCATCTTGACTGCCGTGTGTTTCTCCGGCTGTCCCTTCTCAGAGAAGAAGTAGACCAGGTCGTTGGAGGCGGTGATAATTTCCTGTTTGTCGACGGGGAGTCCAATTTGCAGGTCGAAACCACGTCCGTTCTCAAGGACTTTAGCGATGACATGACCACCAGTGGAGCTGTGCAGGTTGACGATGACCTTGAGACCAGCGGCGATCGCATCAGCATCGACTAACAGGGCTCCGGTAATTTCGATATCAGTGCTGGGGACCAGTTTGATGTCAACTTTGGCGTCTTTAGGGCTGTGGATGCACTGGCGGATGTCTACGTTGGTGGCGACTTCTAGGCGACCGGTGGCGGCGCCCACAATGTCGAGCTTGAGGGGCAGACCGGTGGACGTCGGGTAGGCGAGCTCGGCGTCGATGAACAGCATGTGGGCGCGGACTTCTTGCTGCAAGGGAGGAATAAATTATAAGGTAAAATATCCCATGATGCTACTGAAGTAACATAAAGAAAGAAACATTCATAATATTTCAGTTACCAGCACGCGGAAGGTGACTGTAGAAACAAAAGAAACGAAAGACAAACTAACTGGTAGATTCTGGAAAGATTTCTACGGTGCGTTCAAAAGTGAAAAAAAAGTAGCTTTGTATTCCTAAAGAGGAGGCAGTAGTGGTCATGCTAATCGTGCAGATGTCCACTTTAAAAGAAGTCGGTTAGAATATGACTATTGTTAGTTTTAAAAACTCGCAAAATAAAGAAGGTGGTCCCTACCTGGAAGTGTTTCACGTCGTTGATACCCTTGTTCAAGTACTGCATGAACTGATCGATGACCTTGTCGAAGTCGAATCCCTTGTCGTCTCCAAGAGACAGGAAGACGGCGTCAGTTCCAAACAGTTTGACGTACAGGTCCAGGTCGAGTTCGTTGTTGAAAGGTGCTGCTTCGGCTTTCAGCTATAGGTTAAAAAAACGGTATAAATATTTTGGCATCCTGATTAAGTAGGTAGTTATTGTAAGAGTTTAATTTCAGAGTCAGTTTTAAAGGGCAAAAAGACTTTGTTTAACATACCAAGGGCTTGTTTTACAGTATCGGATATATGCAATATCTAAGTAACAGAAAAATTATAAACATTGACGGAATTTGTGTGAAATCTGTCAGATATGATATCTTGAACATAAAAATTCGGGCCTGAAAGAATTGGTGCAAGATATCGAAATACATCTCAACAAAAAACTAGACAAGAAAGGCCTGAATAACAATAGTCTTTGTCCTAACGCAGAAAATAGTGGAGAAAAACGCTTACGTTCTTGTCAAAACTATCGACATCACTCTTGACGGAGCGGCGACCTCTGTGGAAGTCTCCCTCAACCTTGTCCTTGTACTGGTTGAACTTTTCCACGATGTACTTCTGGTAAAGGGATTGGGGCTCCTCGGTGTGTAGGAAACTCTTGGGTCCGAACAGGTGCTCGGCTACTCGGTCCAAGTTGCCTTGACGACCTCCAACCTGGTAAAGAATATTTGGATCATTAAAATGACATAGAATGAGTGATTGGATGACTTTAATAATTTCAATTAAAGTTAAATAGAGATAAATAAAAATAAAGACTTGATTTAGAGTTGAACAAAGATTTAATATACACGGTGAAAACAAAAATTGCAGTCTCAAATCACTAAAATTTATTCGCATATGTTTACGCTAAATACTCAAATGCAACTCAATTTAAGGCGATGTTAGTTAAAAGTAAACAGTTACAAACTCAAATATCAATGAGTAGGCAGAATGTCTACACTAATATTATAATTGCAATCCTTACACGGCGCAACGAATCACAAAACAATTAAGTAAGCCATTGCGTCAAAAAAGTAAAGCGTTATCTGAGAATTTGTTGGTTAGTCTTACTTAAGTTAAAAATACCAACCTCAAGAACATTCAAGCTGTGTCCGAAGATCTCGCAAGTCAGGTTCATGTTGACAGACCGGGGCAGGAAAGAGTCCTGGGAGTAGATGACGTTCTTTTCGATGTTTCCACCGATACCCAGGGCATCGATGTTGAAGGATTCCTCCTCAGAGAAGGAGTATTTCCTGGAGAAGATGAAACATGAGATGAGATAGGTGCTGCGCCAATCAAATGAAGATGCAGATTGTGTAGTAATATACACATATACCAACAAGAACAGAACGAATAAACTTCCTTACATTTACTCATTGAGTATAAAAAGCTTGTAACAAAGAAAAAATAAGCCTCTACTTCAATTTGCTCAGTATTTAATAGTGAATTGATATATTTAATGATTTATTTAATCTGCTTACCTGACATCGGTGTTAAACTTGGTGGGAGTGCGGATGAGGCCGTAGTGCTGGCGCGCCAGCTGCTTGTCGGGGTTGGACGAAGCGCGGATGTTGCGGAGGGACGTAGAGATGAAGTTGCCCACTAGAAGCGTGAAGACATAATGTTAATATTAACATTTCTGTTTGTTGGCTAAGGGAAATTACAGATGAAGTTCCTAATTAGATGGTGGAAGGTGGGAGATACATGGTATGTTTTAAATGATTATACATACATTTCGTGGAACAAAATGTATTGTAGGTAAGGAAAATGAAAAGGTTGCCAATTTGATTAATTTTCTGACTGTATAAGTTTTTTAAGAGTTGGTCAGTAAAGAACGATCCAATATCAAGTTTTAAATAATTAAACGTTTTTCTTAGCGTTCGTGGGTTTTATTTTGTGGCTAAATTAATCTTGTAGTTGTAGAGATTTAAAAAGTGGCGTGTAATTTGTTATATTACAATATCAAAACTGGCATTTCACCATCTGTCCATGATTTTGATTTTGAAACGTGATGTTAGGTAAAATGTCATTACCTTGGTGGACGGGCTCAGAGTCCAGCAAGTTCTTGATTTCCGTGGCGGAGGCTGCGCAAGGGCAGGCTATGATGGCCAGGTAGGCCTTGATGCGGATCTCCGAATCCAGCTGACGGTTCTTCATGATGTCGATGGCGGTTTTCTTCAGCTGTTAAGGAAATTATTTGCAAGTTGTTGTAATATTTTAAGCAACGAAAGAAAAAAAGGGAAACTGGTGAAAGAAAAAGAAGTTTTTGTGTTAAGCAGAGCTTGATACGAATTACTTGTATATTGTTCTTTAGTAATTCCGCAATATTTATTGTTACCGCAAATTGGACCAACTTACTTGCCATCATTAAACAAAATATAGTATGTTTGAATTAAATCAAATCAAACGTTTATTTGAGCATACACGTATAAGGCAGATGTCCCAAAATGTATAATGGGTATCTTGGTATCCGCGGCAGTAAGTGAAATACATGACATTTATTGATGGCATCTTAATTTTTTTTATTAAAATCTGTTGTTATTTTTTACGTCGTCCTATCCTACCTATTAGCCTATTACCACAGTATCAGTATCAAAAGAAATTCTTTTTTTAAAGTTTCTGGTAGTCTACCTTGCTAGCACAGGCATCAGCTTGGAAGGCTTCAAAAGCTGCAGCCTTAACTCTGGGCTTGACATTGTTGTCCTGGGCGCAGCGGGCCAGCTTGTCGATGAGAGAGTTCTCCAAGTGTTGGATGTTGCGGATACCCTTCAGAACTGCTACGACCTAGTGATGACGAAGAAAAAGTTGGATTTTAGGTTATAGATAATACATTTTACAAAATTTCAAAAAGGATTAATTTATAAAAAAAAAAAATTAAAAAACTCATAATTTTACCGTGATCTTCAGAAAGTACCAAAACCGTCAATATACTTACATTGTCCTCATCAACCTTGGTCTTCGGCCTGCAGTTCTGCAGCTTGGCTCCAAGTTTGTTGCTCAGGGCGATGATGCCGTCGTTCTTAGTGTGGCTGCACTGGTTCTCGCGACAGAAAGCTCTAGCCAAGGCGCCCACGCCGAGGTACACTTCTTTGGGGAGGTTTGGCAGGTCCAAGAGTCCCTGTGAGGAAGGAGTTTTATTAGAATAGTTGTTAAAAGCATAAATAACATTTTTTAGATAAAGCTATTAAGTATGATGAAATAGTTGTTATGGGTACAAATATTTGCTCGATACATCCGCCACTGTTAAAGGCATACGGAAATTTCACATTATTTTGGAGATCATTTTTATGGAAGCTTATTGGTGGACTGTGATATTTCAAAGATTTAGGCCCACTTGCACTAGAAAAACGCTAAGCGCTAAAAGAATATAAATTGTTCTTCTGTTTCTGTTAATCGTTTGAAGATGAGATAGACAGAATGCTCTTAATTTGCAATATGCTTAATATGCAGGTAAAATGTTTCAAAATAATAATCTGTCTTTTTATTGAAGCCTTTCTTACGATTTTTTTAATGCAACCAGTATACCTCAAAAACTTATTTTTAACTTACAGCAGCTGCCTTCAAGGCTTCATTGTTGGCGTGTCTGGCGTTGCTCAGAGAAAGGAAGACCAGCTTCTGCTCAATAGGGCCCAACTCCTTGCTCTTCAGCAGCTGGATGGAAACCTCAATGCTGTAGCCAGTCCCAGCGCGGATCAAACCGTCGAGGAAGACACGCCTGATGGAAAAAGGTGGAATTAGTTGGAACTTTGTAGACTAATGAAGGATCTTAGCAAGTAAATTGTAGAAAAATAATTTTAAGCTTGCGACTTATTTTAGATTTAGTTACTCATTTCTTATAACAGAAGTTTTCGTAGTGAATTTTTGTAAACCATAGAATACAAACATATAGTTTTTAAAATTACATCAGCAGTGCAATACAACCAATTGTACAATACTGGATGATTTTTCTTTTCAGGCTCCAAAATTTTACAAGATGTTCTACTCATGAATATGAACAACTTTCACTATGGGACCAACTCTGAAATCACGAAAACAAATTCAGCTGTTTGACACAAAAGTTCAATACCTACTTGATCAAAATGTATGAAATAGCTTATTTTTTTCTTCGTGATCTCGGAGTTGGTTCCATAGTGAAAGTGATTTATATTCATGGGTAGAACAGCCTGTAAAAATTTGGAGCCGGTTAAAAAAGCATGCTGTATAAAAATAATGGAATACAAAAACTTGCTTCTCAACGTTGTTTCCCTTGATGTTACTGTAGACCTTCATGAGATCATCCTTGGTGGCTGTGCGTAAGATCTGAAACATACAATATTATTAGTAACCTGGTTACGAAAGAAAATAAAGAATATTAAAAATTGATATTGATGAATTTAACAATTTGTTAGGATTTTATGGAGGACAGCATGAAGAAACAGTTACTGCTCTTCCAAAAGTTAAGGATTCTTACCCTGACGAGTTGAGCGAAGTTTCCAGCAGACTTGGAGCTGGCTTCAGTTGCGACGGTCTTGGCTGTTTCCTTGACGGCGTTCAGCACAGCTTGCATGTTGTTCTTGTTGTTGGTGACGCCGTGGGGGTTCTCGAAGATGATGGTGCGCGTCTCCGTGCAGCGGCCTGTTCGAGGGATGTCGTGGTTAGGAGTTTCGGTTTTTTTTTATTATAATTGTAGTCCTAATAATTCATATATTTTTTGCAGTATATGTAATACGTTTATAAATCTAACATTTTTTTTTTTAAATCCACTCGAATATTTTTAGGTGAGGTGGATAAAACGTTTACCAAAAGACTATGGATTCGGTACTATATTGTTTTTAAAAGCTGTATGTTTTTATGTAAGCAATGATCTAACTGTTTTCATAGAATATTCAAAACTTACTTGGGTTGTTAGCAGCCCTAGCTTTTCCAGTCAAGGTCAGCTTGGTGTTGACCTTAGCCCTGGCGCCATTCTCTCCCACAGAGAAAGGTCTGTACAAGTACTCCTCAGTCGCAGCCACCTTCTCAGGGACGCCGTTGTTGACCTTGGTGTCCACGTTCATCGAGGATTGGAGAACTTGGGTGTCCTTGATTTCCTGATAAGGGTATGGGTTGCTTAGACAAGTCAAACAAAAATTCCATGAAGATCCCAAAAGGAAGCCCACGCTTAGCAGTGGGTGAACATGGCTTAAGAGATAGACCAATCATTGGAATTTTATGTAGCAAAAAATATTTCAAATGATACACCTGCGTGATATCAAGGTGCAAGCTGCAACACGAGATTTTGATTATAGTTTGTGAGTTTGTTTTTGTTATTTTTTGTGAGTATCAAAATGGACTCTTATAGCCAGCACACTTGCAGAATTTAGTGTCTACCAAATATTTAGATATTTTGAAAGATTTATGTAAAATTGCTGACGTGCGAGATTTTAACATTAGCCAGGATACTTACAGCATTAGGGTTGAAGACTCCAGTGATGAGGTCGTTCTTGCCCTGCTCGCGGTGCCCACAGCGGGACAAGTCACGGCTACGGTGGACCAGTACGGCGCTTCCCTCCTGAGACGATGACACGTCTGTGGGGCATGTTCCGAAGATGTCGACCTGTACAAAAGAAAAGGTTAGATTAAAATCTTCTATGTATATCAGAATAGTATACAAGTTTCTGAAGTTAGTTTTGATTGTAGTTTCGTAGTAATACTCGTAAACTATTATATATGTAAAGATATAGGTATGCATGATGTAAATATATGTATATATATTGTGCGTATGACACAAGTTTATTTTTTTATATAATTATAATTTTTTCTTTTGAGTTAGAAAATAAGTAAGGTTGCCCTCTTTTATACTTGTCTGGGTACGGTTCATATTTGACAACAAGCATTTTATATTATCTGGATGTTACGTTTCATTTTCTGGAAGTTTTTATATTTGGCTTGCGGTCCTAAGACCAGTTAGGTCCTTTTTAATTTGTTCCTTAAAAAACTGAAGGTCTTGCCTGAGTGGAAGGCTTCTGTTCTGTCTGCAGCAGCGAGATGATAGCTCTCTTGATGTTGAGGGAGCGACGGGTGTCACCCTCTTCAGCACAGATCTCGGCTCCGGTGCGGCCATCTTGTAAGGTGAAGCGGATCGGCTTATCAATGCCGGGTGGGCTTTGGTGTTTCTGGAAGATAATGTGGTGGTGACAAGATGGTTCTGGTAAAACAAGTTAAATAAAAGATGCCACTCATAAAAAACAGATTTTGAAATATGTGCTAGTCATTTGGTTTTGTTTTTGTTAAAGCACGGAAGCAGTCTTTTAAACATGAACTTTAGTAGAATAGAATATTCTTTATTATGTACACCATATAAATTACAAACAAATATAGAAATTAAATCAAAATTTCATTCATTCAAAATGTTAATCATTTTGAGATTGACGAAGTTAGAACTTTATTTAAAAAATCGGTGCCCACTGAGGAATACGCTGAGGTAGACAAATCCACCCAAATTTTGAACCTTAATAGAATGAATCAATCAAAATGAAATCTAAGAATCAAGTCTGCCATATGTACCACCACTGTACATGAAAGTGTAATAAATATTAAATCCTAAGCTTCAAAATAGTAACACCAATTTTTTACAAACCTTGCCATCAGGGCCAGAGATCACCAGGTTCTGCACAGCCAGCTCATGCACGCAATTGCCGACGGACGCCACAGAGACCTGACCGAGCAGCTTGACGCTGGTCTCTTGGTTCGAGGCTCCGGTCAGGAAGATGGTCACGACACCTTCCACGCCATAGTTGTATTTATGTCCGTTAAGGAAAGATTGAGTTGTTGGGGCTGAAAGAGGAAACCCAGAATAAGTATACAGAAAAATCTAAGACTGCACTTCAAAATGTTGGAGGGTTCCAGGAATTATAACGTTAGTGCAGATATCGAAACGATTCGGTTGAAGAATTTAAATATCTCGGTAAATATGTTTTTAGAAAAGGTTAATAATTTTAAAGAAGAAAATAGCAACCCAAGATGTAATAATAACGAAGCCTCAAAAGGTCATTTAAATGAAAATAGTCGCAATGAGAAAGATAATAAAAGAAATGTTATACTCACATCCTTTGCATCCTATAGAGCATTTATCTGAAACAAACAAAGCAATTTGTGTCAATTACTTAAAATTATAACAGTTAAGAATAATTACAAACTCATTATAGGTGTTGATAAACTTAACGACAACAAGCTCATTGTTATAAGGAACTTTTGTGATGAACAAACACAAAGGCTCGAACAGAAAGATCCTAATGGAACAGTGACAATATAATTATAAAACAATTAACTAATTATGATTATAAAACTATCTAGGTATTATAATGATACGAGTGAATTTTATGAAATAATTTTAATTACAATATAAATAAGTAAAAATATGATTAGTTCATAGGTGGTACTGATAACCTTATGAGTAAACGTTATCAGATCTAAACAAATAACAAGTATTCACACGTATGGACAACACATTATATTTACTTTAATATCTTATTAAATTTTTTAGGTTAAATTAAATTATTACTTGAACGGAGCTCTTATCGGGTGATTATACAACAGTTTCAAAACAGCTATATTACATGATTTTTCTTTTGAAGAACATTTTGTGTCCAGAATTAGGTTTTTTTGCTTGTAAGGTTTAAACTGCTAGCAAAAGACTTTTTACAGAATAATACTGTGATAATCATATCAGTAGATTTATAATACCAACCAAATGATGGATTATAAAGAAAAGAATCAAGGTTTCCATGAAAACGATCTAGACAGCTCAGACACACGAGGTAACAACATTCACATAACGATAAAAAATATCTAAATATGTGAGGAAAATTCTGCCAGGAGAAAGCCTGATAAGCTAAAGAAATGATATCACCAAGCTATTATAAAGCAAATAGTAATTAAAATGCGTAAACAGTCGGTTCAAGGTACAATTCCACTATTAACTTGAACATTGACAACAAAGTAGATCCCGGATCAATGAGGTCAAATGTGAACCAACACACGCACACACTGTATGACTCAGTTAAGATAGTGGAACATATGTGACTTCAAGGCTTTCTTGCTTATCTAGGGATGGAAGAAAGTAATAAAGTGTTATTAATTATTTTAATTAGTGTTCTAGATGCAGAAGTAAAGGTTTCCAAAGATTTGATGGTTCCTTAAGAAGGGGTGACATTTTTTGAAGTAAAGAGACACCAAAGACTAAATCAACTGATATTAAATCCTTTAAAATCACTAGGCATCCAGGTGTTGGTAGGGTACCTACATATGAAAAACTTGTCATTTGCTTTCGTCACAGCATCTTAAACGGATAATCGATACAGAAATTGCATCCTTATGAGCAAGACAAAGGTCCCATAAATGATTGATCATGACCATGATTTGAATTTACATTCAATTAGAAAGCTTTTCTCTCTGTCTGTCTCCCAAATGCAGGAACACTCTCCCTCTCAACCACGGTCCCTCTCGATAAACAGCCGATTATCCAATTTGCCCCACAGAGGGGACAAGACAGGAGCCAGAGTTTGGCGACCCGCCACAATGACCTCTAAATTATAATCATATACGACCCATATTTGGGTCTCTGGACTGTTCTTTTTAAGACCTTGGAGTTATTTCAGGTGATGATGTAAGATTTGATGAAAAATAACAAAGAGTGATCAAAAGAAAATAAACATTTAGCATCCTTTGCAATGGCTTGGTTCTTGGGTAGAAACCATGGGGGTACTAATTCTTCTTTATTTCATATCGACTATACTGTACTATACTTACCGTGTTTCTATTAGAATAATTAAACCGAATTGGATATAGCGAAAGAAGCCATCAATTGTGAGGCTTTAAGGTTCAAAATATAAATTCCTGACACATGAAACAAATATTTTCATACAGAACCATGAATTCGGGTTGGTAATGTAACGGAAACGGAACAAAGCTCTTAACGTTAGTTAATCTAAGAGCGATCGCTAAACTGACACTTCCGTACACAGCTGGGATGCATATCATTGATGTAATGACGACGGAAGTCCGATACTTGGCATATCATTCCGATGGATACAGTAAAACGGGGTGAATAGGAATGCATGGGTGAATCGGGACGAAACTTTAAAATGGATTTTAACATTGAAATAATATCGTTTTTTTGCCAAAAGGTCTCTTAATGTGTTTACTATATTATAGTTGACGATTAAGTGTAATTGTTGGCTACAAACTATATTACATCAACGTTAAAATCCATTTAAAAGTTTCATCCCGATTCATCCCTCGGTTCCAATTCACGCCATTTTACGGTACTTTTAAAATGAATTTGTTACTAGATGCGTAAACACCAATTGCGTAAAACATTTTCTATAACGATCCAAAGGATTTCGAAGGTTTATAATACATTGCTCGACAAAGTCAATAACGCAATGAAGATTGTTGAGTTGTCAAAATTAATAGCATTGGAATTGTGTGTTACGCAACTACCCAGCTGCTTTTGAAAGGCGTTTCTTTTGTTGTAGAAATAAATTCAGACTTTGTTTTTGAGTTTTTAAACTTTTTGTAATCAAAGAAGACGTTTCTTCCTAATCGTGTAGATGATCTTCATTTTGGGTACCAGCTTTATATGTATCATAAAGACTACTTATCCTCTGCATCTAATTCATAATTATTACCAGGACTTAACGTGCTTCCAGCTTTTATAACCCTCTTATCCCTTGCTATTAACCTTGTGGAAGACCGACCTTCACCGATTGTTATGATCTTTCCTCATCCGTATCAAAAGTCCACACAATGGTCAATTATACGATTATAAAGAACAAAGGCTTGATAAACTGACAGTTCTGATAATTTTAAGCTAAAGAGTGCATATGTTATCAATGACAGTGATATTAGGTAATACTCGTAACTGTTTCATCATCGGTGAACAGTGGTATCATTGTCAAGGCATTTTAGTGATAGTAAATTTTCTAAAGCTGATATGAAATTATGTTGAAAAGAAACTTTATTGAAGGTTTATTTTTGTAACAACGAACTTTTTGCTTGTCAGTTTTTTTTAACCAACCTGTTTTGGTATTGACAAAGGAAAGAAAGCTCATCTAACTTTGAGAAATCTCATCTAAACCTTGCACAGACTGAGTGATTTTTTACTTTGTGAGAGTCATTAATATCTGGAGGTCTGATAGGCAGTCGCTTCATGTAAAATACTATATAGCTGCATCCGATCAGGTATGGAAGTCGACCCCAACATAGTTGAGAAAAAAGCAAAGCACATGATGATGACGACGAGCTTCATCGGGATCATAATTCTAATCTTCTTTTATGCAAAGAAGATGAAAGAAGACTACAATTAATACTTATATTCCTTGAAGAAATTTCTGGCCACAGTATAATCCAGCAACAATTAAATATAATTTATAATAATATACCTATGACTTGATGCTTGTTACCAACATTGAAGCAGGAGATAGTACAATCTAAGGTCAAAGATGAGTGCTATCAATGTTTGCAGCGAATAATAAATGTAAACGTTATCGTGCTCGTTAACTACACTTTGTTCTTCATTGTACCTAACGCGGAATGTTTTTGGCAGTTCGTGTTTTTTTCCCTTTATTATCTTTAAAGGTTTTATTCTGCAAAATGCTGGCTGCTTTTTGTAGGTAGACTTAAGTTTTATTATCTTTGGTACAGACGCCAGTACATCAAGCTACCCAAAACTGTCAATTTTTTCCAGTAAACTTTGAACCTTATGCGTTAGCGATAAAGTTGAAAATCTATTAGACATTTTAGAGATTGTAGTAGCTTGATGTGCTGGCGTCTATACCTACGTTTAAAAGTTATGTTCTGTAGCAGAGTCAAAAAATTATTTGCTATGCAAACTATTAACATAAATTGTCCGCATATATAAATCACAACTATCATCAGTATGATATGGCTCGGAAAATTAACGGCGTTAATTTGTTTAGCAGTTAATTTCCCTGACGGTAGTTAATATTTTACATTTTCAGTAAATTTTTAACTTTAAGAGAGAAGCTTTTTTCGAGCTTAAAGTTTTCCAAGTTACCTAATGTAGATTTTATTTTATATGACTTCTGCTGCCTTTTTCATGACATTTATAAGTGTAAAAGAGTGTTGTAATGCGATATCTGTAATATTTATCATTTTAATACCTACTAAAAACTTTCACACTATTGATTTAGGTATGTTAAAATACTTGTCATTATTATTAAAAGCTTTTATTTAACTTGACTTGTATGTATGTGAAGGTGGACTCTTTATATTATAGTATATAAAAGCTTGTCGCGAGATTTACGTGTGTAGACTAGTAAATTAAATAACTTGATTTGTACGATTTTAATTTAAAAAAAAACTAAGTTCAAACTAAGTATACGAGTGCTCAAATCTCGTAGATCTACCTGTGTAGATCAACTAGTAACTTGATCTGATTGATTTTAATTAGAAAAAGCTAAGTTCAAACTACGTAATATGTAAATAAATAAAAACTTGTCGCGAGATTTAATCAATTGTGCTTAAATCTCGCGACAAGTTTTTATATAATATAAATTGTGTAATGGCGTTATATGATGATAGTAAAAATTTTAAAGGAAAAGATTACTCAAATTTACAGCGTGCAGCACTGAGGCTAAATCTTATTATTTAATTAATTTGAAATCTTATCATTTACAATTCAATTTTTTAAAGTAATTGGAAAATGAATAGGTTTAATGTAATTTAAATCTTATTTTTATCTTTTTAGGGCGTAAATAAAAGCTTTTTTTTAATTTTTTTTTTTAATATTATTAGGCTCTTATCTTTTACTCACGTTTCAGAGAGCTACATTTCGATTGAATAAAATATTTTTTGATTTAAATATTTTATGAACTACATAATTAATTGTCTCTAATTATAAACACAAGGACCAAGGTTATCATGTGACATTGTAATGAATAAATATAATAAATTCTTATTGTAATAAAATTTTTATCTGGATTTGGGTAATTTTTTTTTGTAAATTTTATTTTATATTTTTATCAAACTTGTCTTTTCGTAACTCATGGTCGATTCCTACAATTTACGGACCGTTATTGGTTAAAATTAAGACTCCTGTATCTTGACCACCTCATAGCTTTGCACAGTAGACACTCCCATATGGAAGTAGCGATCACAGGTAAAATATAATACGAATCTATTTATATGCCCAGTTTGGCAATTGATATAGTTTAGTTTATCACCGAAACAAGAAAAGATATTTCAGATGCTGTTTTCTGACTATACCAGAGCTTGCATACATATTACTTTTAAAAGAAGTCAAAAGGGTTATTTTTAAAACAAAATAAAGGAAAATTACAATACCAGGGCCAAAAGACCAAAAAATAATACGAAAGGACCAAAATAAAAATCACTCACCATTGGCGAAAGTTGGATTCCATAAAACGGAAATTAATAATAAAACACTTAAAACGCTAATACTACTTTTCCCCATCTTGTAAGGGGTTAAAGTAACACAAAATCAGTCTTATTTATTGTTACAATAATACGTCCCTCGGCTACCTGCTTCTGTAGGTAAATGCGCCGGAGTCACCCGCGACTTCCTCTTTTATAGACGTTTGAGCTCGACCAATCAGGAGCCACCAATTTGTGGATACAAAATCTAATAAGAATATTTGTTATTGATAAGTTTATGGTCATAGGTCAATAGGTATTGTACTATTGTAGATTATGGGATAGTTTTCGCGTTTGAAGTTAGAATTTCATTTAATTGAGATTTTCGAGTACCTAACGTGATGGCTTGATGTCACTTAGAGATAAATAATTATTTAACGAATAGCGCGATATCTTTAAAAAATAATAACGATATCAATGTTCTAATAACTGTAAATAGAATCGCACAGATTAAACTAAACATTGTGTCAAAAATATTAATTAAAAAAAAAAAAATATCGGTGGATTTCTGCAACCGACACTTTTTTTTCAAAACATTCATTATTCCATTTTTACACGGTGTATGTGTTTTAGCCTGAATGTTTTTAATTACAGTTATTGACATTTAAATTTATTTGAATGGCATTTTAGATTTTGATTATTGACATTTCAATTTATTTTATTGTCACTTTTAGTATATTTTTTTGTACGTTTTGTCGATTTTTATAATCTGTCAACTTAAAGTATTAAAAGTTTTTTTTAAAATTAAAATAGCCTGAAAGTATGTATAAAAAAAGTAGCTTAATGAGATCAGTTTATAGTCAATTTAAAGACTAGTAGTCATAATGATGTTTTTTCATCATTTTGATACAATTTTTATTTTTTGGAGAAACTTATCAGTAGGTAATGTTTGACAACAAAGCTTCGTCAGTTTTTTTATCTTTCTTACTACTGTAGTGCTATTCTGTAAAAATCTCACCGTGAGAACTTAGTTGAAATGAGCGGGAAGTGAGCTCTGTCATTCCCTAATAGGGATTAACACTATTAAGTGCTCAATTCACTTATGATTTCACGGTGAGATTTTTACAGAATCATCCGGCTGATCTTGCAAACCGTCATAAGCTACTTTCTACTAAATCTTTTGCTACAGTTTTCTGGGTAAAGCTATTAGTTTTAATATTTTTACGACTACTTAGTAACAAACACTGAAACTACGAGTTTGTCAGAAAGGATTAGGCCACCCCTTCTTCCCGTGGAAGTCATAAAAGGCGGCTAAAGGATTAAGCCAATAGGATTGGCAGTATCCCCTTGTGTGATAATAACGAACCATAAATGAAGGCAATATTTCTCATGGAGAATTACACAGGTTTTGTATGGACCTTATTTTTTTTTTTTTTAATTCTCGATGGTCTATTGCAATGGAATAGATCATGCCTATTATAGGCTTTTGGCCTCGACCGCGTGGATGTTGGAAATTATCCCCCAGGAACGTACTCCGAGATACAACTATTCTTTGTCCTCGCTCAGGTCATGGTATCCGTGTGCCAAATTTTATTAGCCAAATCCGTCAGCCGGTAAGGCGTGAAAAGATTGAACAGACAGACGAACCTACTTTTTTTTTTAGTACATGGCATCTCGTAGATGACCTTGAGAGGTCGTGACTACTTAACCGGACTATCCTGTGGTTGCCTTAAGTAAACTCTAAGCCTCCAGCCAAGGGCGAATATCTTATATACTAAGCGACTGCATGCTAAGGGCACCCCCTGTGGGGTACGAACATCAGCTTAGAGCATCGCTGGAGAGAGGGCAGCAAGACGGTACAGGCTGGTTCAAATTATTATTGTTTAAGGCTTGATGAGATCGGCGCTTCCTATCTGACTACTCTGAGAAAGGCCGAAACAAACTCAGATGTCACAGTCGAGAATTTAAAACTCATTGAGCAAGGGTCGGGGGGAGAATTTACTTGGGGGACGTCGCGAAGGACTTCGTCGGCGAGGTCGGAATGTCAGTTTCTTGTGTTTGTGCACTGTACTGGTTGCTTTATTGCTTTCCTGGAGGAGGGTGACGGGGTCATCAGGGTGAGACAGACGTACATAGTTACTTTCGTATTTATCAGACCAGCCCGTGCGATTCTTTAACCATCTCACCGTGAAAACTTGGGTGAAGTGAGCGTGGAGTGAGTCGTCAATAGTGTAAATCCCTAGCATCAGCATGACTCACTCTAAGCTCGCTTCACCTTAGTTATCACGGTGAGATTTTTCCAGAATCGACCGGCTGGTTGTATTTTTATGGATGTTGGCTTGGTTCGTAACGATGGGTAGAGACCAGACGACCTGACGTGGTTGCTTTGGAAGGTGGGAAGGTCTCTGGTGTGGGACACCCTGTGCCTACACCCTCATGTTGCAAGCACGGCGGGCTGTGCTGCAAAGACCATAAATAGCAGTTCATTTAAGACAAGAAGACATTCAAGCATTCCATATTCACTAACCCATACTGGGCCCGCGTGGTGGATTATAGCTTAGTCCCTCTCACAGAGAGGCGGCCCGTGTCTTAGCCTTGGGAACGTTATTGGATGATTATGTTACAAGAAGACATTGTTTACGGGGTTGTGTTACAATAAAGTAATATAATACTGTTTCATCCTAATCACCTGCCTTTTCCCAACTATATTGGGGTTGGCTTCTAGTCTTACCGGGTGCAGCTGAATACCAGTATTTTACATGGAACAACTGTCTATATGACTTCCACAACACAATACAACAGTAACTGAATGAAAATTAAAGAAAAAAACACTGACTGTTTAAAAAAACTGTTTGTATTGTGGTATTTTTTTGAAGGGCTCATGACTGTGATATTTTGTTTCGATAATTCTTAACCCTTTATCGGGGGTAAAGATAAAAATACAAAAACAAACGTTGAAAATAAATAAAGCGATGTTTCCAATATGTTCTTATTTTTATTATCAGCGAAGGGTGTTGTGTTACTAAGCTCTATAGCGTACTTACTTCGTTATCGATTATTATTATAGGTATATTTCCTATGTACAGACGCCAGCACATCAAGCTACTTTAATAGATTTTCAACTTTATCGCTAAAGTATAAGGCTCAAGGTTGATTGGGAAAATTGGCAGTTTCAGGTGGCTTGATGTGCTAGCGTCTGTACATTATTTTACTATAAATATTTAGCTACGGGGTGAATGAATACACGTAGTGTCCTGCGAATTATTATATAATACTTTGTATGTACACTTCTGAAGCTTTGAGTCAATATCCATATTTATGTGCTTATAGACGAAGACAAAAAACAGATTATAAAATAGAACGACTCTGCGGGGATAACTAAGGCTTTTCATAATTTTTTTGCATCATGAGGAGTACGAATTGAGATTGTTTTGTTCGTTCGTATCCAAGGACCAAAAATGGCGTATCAATAAAATAAATGGTTTTAAGCTAATTTAACTAAATTAACTACGTCTGCCGTATTTTTAATGAGATGTGGGCCAAAATAACCATTACGTGGAGCCCCGACACAGCTAGAAGGCTACGCGGCAGACCCCCTAAAGGATGGTGGGACGAGCTGGAGAAAACAAAACACCGGTGGTCTTTAGCCCTGGATCGAAAGAGAGTCATGGGGAGAGGGTTTTGTCCAGCAGTGAGATGATGCAGGCTAACACTTACAGTAAACTAATTACAAAATATTTTATTTTTTATTTTTATTCAAGAGGAACAACAAACGGCCACAATATAAAACATAGAAATAAGAAATACGCAAAACATATAGACGATATTGCAGCCCACAACGCTGTTCACAAATTAACGATAAGATACACAGTGAAAATAATCGCTAGGGTTACTAATACAATTATTTTGTTTACTTAACTTTCGTGTTTAAGATGTAGATAATACATATAATATAGTTTATATAATGAATTATTTAATGTGTATATGCCCCTAAAGTTAAGGGATTGCTTGTTAATCCAACTGTGGACCGTAAAACACTGAGTTCATTCCATGTGTCCTACCTAGTTTGTCATAGACTAAAATCAGAGTGATTAATGCTTACAAGGGTTGTTTAGTTAATTATATTTATCAACAACTTGTATTTAGAGTAGTTGTCAGCATGTACTTGGAGTGTAATTACACAAATAATGGTAGTTAATGGATGCTATTGTTTTGTTTTCATTAAGTTTGAACTGTCAATAAAAAGTCGCTATCATTAGGGCGCCATTAGCCGTGAATATCAGCCAGTTACTGTCTTACAATAAGGAAAAGGTCTCTTCTTCGTTGAGAAGGAAGAGCCTTAGCATAAGCATAATGAGCATATAATATTCCCACTGCTGGGACACAGATCTCCTCTCTGTGGGGGGGAGTGGACCGTAAGCCACCACGCGGGCCCAGTCCAGGATGTAGATGTCACATGTCTTCGAATTTTTGGTTCTAGGACATACCGGGTTCCTCACAATGTTTTCGTTCACCGTAATCTCCGTTGCGAAAACTAATACGATGCCTTCGATCAACAGAGTTTCTTTTTCTGGGCTTTCGGCTCCAAGGACCAGCGCTGAGAAAAGGCTTCCTATTGTCCAGAAATCTTCATTCCGCATTTTCAACAGAGACTGTATAAGTCAATAAATGAAGTTTTGTAAGTACGTACATCCAGCACATTCTGAACAATCAGCCCAGCTAATACGAGTAAAATATAATATCTCGTGCCTGCACACTTTGTCGTGTTAGAAAATATGTCATAACATGCAAAATATTACTATGTATGTAATTATTATTAAGTAAATAGATAAGGACTAAATACTAAGTAATTGAGTGACTAATTTGTAAGGTCAAGCATTTAGAGCATCAAAACATCCTTCTGAAGTGTTACGAGGTTTAAAAGATTCCACGATTATTGTCGGTATTTATGTCAAAACTTAATGTTTGTTTGTCAAATTAGTTCTAGTAGTCTTGTTAGAGAAACATGCTTGTTTCAGGTATGCCTGGTGCAACGAGCGGCAATCGAACTCACGACCTTTTGTTTTTCCGACTGCTTAACCGGACTTGCCTGTGGTTGCATCAATAAATTAAGGCCTCCACCCAGGGCTTTAAACTTAAAAACTAACCACTCACACGCTAAGGGCACCCCCTGTGGGGTACACACCTCGGCTTAGGGCGTCGCTGGAGGAGGGCAGCAAGGGACAGGTTGAAGCGGATGATATGCGGGCATCCCCACTTGCACCACCCCCTTTGCTTATTAACCATCATTTTTATCGTCGGCATGAGTTATTTTCATATAGTTCGTGTCTATACAAAAGCAGAAGTTTATAACCGTCCCACAGCATGCATATACTAGTCTAAACTTACTAAATAAAGAGAAAAGATTTGATTTTTTTGTAGGTTTATTTGTTACGCTTTCACGCTATAACGGCTAGACTATGACCTGGATTAGTACCAGCACATCAAGCTACTGCAATCTGTCAAATTTCTTTAATAGATTTTCAACTTTATTGTTAAAGTATTAGGTTCATGGTTGATTGGGAAAATTTGACAGTTTCTTGTGTTGGCGTCTATACATAGGATATTTTTATCCCGATATTTTCACAGGATCGAAACTTATGCGACTAAGACCTCGGGGAACAGCTAGTGCTATAATAAAGACAAAGATATACGGTAATCCCTTAAAGCTACTCAAAAAGTTAGGCGGCGGTGTTTCGCCGTAAATTCAGATTAACCTATTGAAAGATTGACATACGTTTGGGGGAGCTTTGGTCCCCATGTATGGGGTAGTAAAAGAAGTAGATAATGTTGGGAGAGCGTAGGCGTAATCAGTATTTGCTGTGAAGGTTGTATTACGGTATTTAGAGTAAAAACCATTAAAATCCGCTGTCACTTTGTCTTAACGTAAAATGGAACGACCTAGGATTGAAATTCGTACATTAAATGTGGTAAAATGTTAGCTTTATAATGTAAATATGTTGAATTTTCTCTTTATGATAGTTTAGATAGACAAAAACTATGCGTCTGCTGAGTTTGGGATTTTATGATAGTGTTTTTAGTGTTTTATTTATTTATAACAACAATGAAACGCTATTCAAACTGTAAAGTTTCGTACGACCGGGTTAAGTAGTACAGTGGAGCCGATTCGATCACTAATCTGTTAGATAGATAAATCAATTTCCACTACTTGACCGCATTGTGCACATTATCATTTTTTACTGAAATTCCATTTGTTTTGAATAAAATAAAGATACTAAATGAAAATAACCACTGCTATAATTTCATTAAGTTTGTTATAGTTGTTTTTACAAAACTTTTCAATCCCGGGGACCCGGGATTACTTATTTATTCAGAAAGGAGAGTCCATATTATTCTTTTCTATTATCCGATCACTGATAATAAGTCATGCTCACAAAACAATTTAAAGCTTAAGACTTTTGAAAACCACTAAAAGAGATTATCGGGGTTGTTTACAACCTTCCGACTTTCTAGTATCGGTACTAAATACTTAGAAGTCCAAACCAATAGAGGATTATTGTTTTAACTAGAGCAAACTTTTTCATTTATTGTTTACCAGTAAACCAGTAGCCTACCGGTTGATTCTGTAACAATCTCACCTTGAAATCATAAGTGAAGTGAGCACTTAATAGTGTTAATCCCTAGCGAATGACAGCTCACTCCACGCTCACTTCACCCAAACTTTCACGGTGAGATGGTTACAAAATCGCACGGCTGGAAGGACTGTCGAAAAGAAAGTTTGTGAATAGATTGACCGTGCTACAGATCGAGACCTTTCTGCATGTTGGGGAGCACGTACACCCTAATAATATAATTATCATTACTTAATGACGTATTTTTTTTATTTAGCAGTAACTTGGTAATACTCAGATAAAGATTTGAGGTAAATCATGAACGACAGCTAATCTTGAAAACTTATTTTATCCTGTCGGCACGTGGGATGGGCAGAGATGCGGAGCGAAATCAGTCTATCATGTTCTCACTGGTGGGACACAAGCCTCCTCTCTGTGAGAGGGAGTGGGCTGTAATCCACCACACGGCCTCAGTGCGGGTTGGTAGATGTCACATGTCTTCGAACTCATGCTGCTTAGTAAAGGGCCTGTCTGGTCGCGGTCGACTCCACTGGACCACCACTGCTCCCCATAATGTGGAGGAATAAGGAAAATGTCGTAAGGTAAGTTTTGAGTGTGAATGTAGATGGTTTTAAGAGTGGAGGAAGACCAAAGAAACGATGAATGAACAGTGTGAAAGATGATATGGATAGAAAGCGGGTCACGGAGATGACGACTTATAAAGAAGTATGGAAAAGGAATACATGTTCCGGCGACCCCAAATAAATGAGGTGCGGAGCAAGAGAATGATGGTTACGAGGTATAAATGAGTAGTTCGTGTCGTGGTCAGATGGTTAGACAGACTGGTAGCGAGCCACAGTGTCCGTGGAGGCTCTTACTGCACCTTAGTCCAAAGCATGAGTTTTAGGCAGATTTTTAACTGACTCCGAGTTATCAAATTACTTTAGGAGTTAGAGAGGGGGCCCAGGGGCAGGTCGTTATAAATATCTGTATAAATAACCTGTGAATTGAACCCAGGAACTGCTCAGTAACAAATGCGCACAGTACTGCGTCTAAACTTAGCTTCAAAAACAAACTCAACATATAAAAATAAGAATCATGAACAAAGAATAATAAAGAATTGTTTATTTCCTGCGTATCGGGGAGCAATGTTCTTGAACAATAAACAGGCATTATCTTATGTATGTGATTAATAATTGTGCTACAATTTACAATTTGTCGTAATTATTCGTTTATTTGTCACTTGGGTGGTGGTGATACTGCGAGGACCAAGATTCAGTCTTCAAAGACATCTGCGACATCGTCAAATTTCAGACTTAAATCTATTCAGCACCCTCACTGCATACCACTGTATCAACCATTACGTGGATTATTTTGAAGGATATTCCTAAGCCATTGCTTTATATGTTCATAAAAATTGTCTGCTCAGCAACGTAAATAACGAAATTAATCGTGTCGAACTGTCAGAATGAAAGCCATTCCTACTGATAATGTGTTACGTAACTACCCCGCAGGTTTCCTCTCGAGATTTTCCTTAAGAGTCATTCAGTGACGTCCAAAATTGGTAAACGTCATTTTTGGCAAGGGGAGTAGATACAACGTGTTTTGAGTTGAAAAAGCAGCCAAATTCTGAATCGGAATTCGGCTCTGGGACCAAACTGGGATAGCCATTAAAAAGCCGCCACGAAGCAAAATAAACTTACAGTCAATCCTGATATCATCTGAATGTCCACAAAATAAACTAAAATACACATCATCTGCCTAGCCTTTTCCCAACTATGTTGGGGTCGGCTTCCAGTCTAAAACTTAGTCAAAATATCAATTTTATTTTTTTCCCAAATTAAAACCCCACAAAATAGTTATGTTTTGACAACTAAAATACTGGCTTTGAAATTATATAAAATGATCAATAGAATTAGCATAAAAATATTATTAAAATCTCGATTATGATTGTAAATGTTTGCTTAGTCAATCCCTAGTATCAGGTGGGATGACACTGACAGATCACTCCACGCACACTTCACCTAAATTTTCACGGTGAGATGGTTACAGAATCGCACTGCAGGAATACATAAAACCGATCGTTGTCGCAATAGAAATATCAGCATTTTATTTTGCTACTACTGGCCGTGTCTACCTGTGTGAGCGCGTCCTTCTTCATAATTTTGCAACGGATTTTGATGCCCTGTTCACCATCACTTAGAAAATTGGCGCCGGATGGAATGGAATGGATTTATAGTGTGTATATTTAACTAAACTTTTTATTTTCATAGCCTATTTTGTCTGCTGGGTAAAGATCTCCCCCATACTTTTCCAATTTTCCTTATGTTGTGCCTTTTTCGACCGATTGGTCAAGAACGAGTCCATATCGTCACGCAATATTAAACTTACAAACAATAAATAAATCTCGATGTCGTAAGAACCGTGCGCAGCAGGGGCGAGTCGCTGGTCCAACATAAAGGAACCAGCATTGAATTCACTCAGGTACGTGATTTCAGAAAATGATGTCAACGTCAAAACATTTATTTCTCATTGGCATATAATTAAAAATCTGCCTAAAACTCATGCTTTGGACTAAGGTGCAGTAAGAGCCTCCACGGACACTGTGGCTCGCTACCAGTCTGTCTATCCATCTGACCACGACACGAACTACTCATTTATACCTCGTAACCATCATTCTCTTGCTCCTCACCTCATTTATTTGGGGTCGCCGGAACATGTATTCCTTTTCCATACTTCTTTATAAGTCGTCATCTCCGTGACCCGCTTTCTATCCATATCATCTTTCACACAGTCCATTCATCGTTTCTTTGGTCTTCCTCCACTCTTAAAACCATCTACATTCACACTCAAAATTTACCTTACGGCATTTTCCTTATTCCTCCGCGTTATGGGGAGCAGTGGTGGTCCAGTGGGGTCGACCGCGACCAGACAGGCCCTTTACTAAGCAGCATAAGTTCGAAGACATGTGACATCTACCAACCCGCAATGAGGCCGTGTGGTGGATTACAGCCCGCTCCCTCTCACGGAGAGGAGGTCTGTGTCCCTGCAGTGAGAACATGATAGACTGATTTCGCTCCGCATCTCTGCCCATACCACGTGCCGACAGGATAAAAGCCCTACACCCGAATAACTAACTTTTCCGGACGAACATAAACATATCGGAAGTAAGGACAACTGTCAATCACTGTAGCTGCACTTATCTCTGACGTTGGCAACTGCTGCTCGTGTGTTCGAGTTTTTTCTAAGCCTCCCGTAGATTGCTTTTTTCCATACCAGAAGAGGCCATTTTAGACACGAGTAGAAAGAGCTCGCTTTTATTATTACTTTTATTAATAAGTACTTTTAAGGTACTAACATAGTTTTTAAGCCTTTACTAATAATTTTATATGGAATTATGTTCTGAATTAAATTATTATTATTACTCTTTCGTCCCAGGTCTGACTGATGCGTCGACCTTACATGAAAGTAAAAGTTATATTCATTCATAGAGGTTTTCTTAAAGCACCTCTGAAAGAGTATTTCTTAGTGTCGAGTGAATAAATACCTGTTTTCACTTACTCTTAGATGACACCTAAAATAATGCCTTATTGAACAGCACAGCACTATTGAATTTTTATACAGTGCTGAGATGTAAATACTCACCCTCCTGCGAGAGTATTCACAGGCTCCTGCCTGTGTACAGGATGAGAGCGACACAGAGAGCCATGGAGAGAGCGTGCCATGTTTGGCATCAGGCTTATACACCGAGTCCCAAACCTCAACATCCGCAGACGATCGAAGAAGATATCGTAAAACGAGTAATGGAACTCAAATGGCGTTGGGCAGGACACCTGGCAAGGCGAAGTGATGACAGGTGGACTACGGCAGTGACTGAGCGGTGTCCATAGCCTGGGAGACGAAGTGTAGCTAGTCTGGTGGCGAGATGGGTGGTCGACATTGTTACCATCGTGGGTACAGACATGGATGAGAAAAAAGAGGAGGAGATGGAGACACAGAGAAAAAACCGGTCAAGTGCGAGTCGTACTCGCGCACCGAGGGTTCCGTACAAATTTGTAGGTACGTAACCACAAATTTACGGTTTTCGAAATTTTTCCTTTATCTGTGCTATAAGACGATGCTTTGTACCAAATATCAAGATTCTGAGTTCACGGGAAGTACCCTGTAGGTTTTGATTCCCTTGCGAGTGTCGAAAATATGCGGAAATTTGCGGCATAAACGGCTGTATCTTTTGATTGCCTTTGTTTAGAAGTTTGATTTTTTCACAGCTCTAAGGGACGTAGTAGACGTACGGTAGACTTGAGTATTTGATATAAATTCCAGCTTGATACCTCCACGCGTTCCTGAGAAAAAACATCTTGACAAACAAACAGATGGACGGACGGACGGACAACAAAGTGATCCTATAAGGGTTCCGTTTTTTCCTTTCGAGGTACGGAACCCTAAAAAGAGGCCTATGCGCAGCAGTGGGGGAAGTCAGACCGTGGATGATGGTGATGATAATTGGATTTTTGACTCTTCGTTCTAGCTTTTAAATTCCTATATTGACACACACATAACACTAAATTTCTTATCGCTAGTTGAACAAGTCCACTAAATAAACTAGCTCAGTTACGTGTTGACAACTGACGCTAATATTAGCAAACTTTGAACCTAATTAGTGCACGTCATTGTAGCGACGTTATCTTATACTTAAAGGTAAACGTTAGTGTCCGACAAAAATAACATTAACTTCGATTCGAAAACAGCTTGTAAGGGTGAATTGGAATAATAGAATAGAATACTCTTTATTATAGTACCGTTTTATATACTGTAGGTAGTCTGTGGTGTACCATTTACATAATACAATAAATATAAACATATATAATAATAATAATCATGAAACAAACAGGACTAAAAAAATATAATGATGATGTTTAAGGAGAGAGGAAGTGTTTTTTTATCATAATTTCAAAAGTGGACAATATTTGAACACGCCTTACCGACATGGGCAAGTCATTCCATAAACGTACTAGGTACTTGAACAATAAACGATTTGTCATAGAAACTGATGGAATGCATCGCCATCTCTAGGCTCAGGGTTTCCATGTCTTGGGAGCCACCTAATGTGCCAATTCACCGGGTACTTACTTTTCACGAGGAGACAAAACTAAGCTGATAAATGTACCATGTGCCTAAATTAACACCGTCATCCGAACCCTTTAAACCGGAACACAGCATCGCTGTTTGGGGGCAGAAATGGGTACAGCATACTGATGATACTTTCCCGGACAAACTCCTTCACAAAGAGCCTTTCTGCTGGGTTGCAGAAATCGGGGAATAGATTCTAGACAACGAAACACGAAACATGACCTCAGGAAAGACGGCGCACAGTGTTCACGAGCTGCC
Source organism: Eremobia ochroleuca (assembly GCA_949629135.1). NCBI lineage: Eukaryota > Metazoa > Arthropoda > Insecta > Lepidoptera > Noctuidae > Eremobia > Eremobia ochroleuca. The sequence continues at coordinate 14,844,440 of OX451409.1, forward strand.
TTGCTCACTTGCACAGTTAGGTTTCGGCGAGACCCCTTTACAGTCTCCCCAGGGATGTGCCTTAACAGGCGTTGCACAGAAAGGGTTTCGGATCAGTCTATTGAGAGGTAATGGTAGGTAACTTCCATGTGCAGATGATGATTGAGTGGTTTTTGTGAGGTAAAAATCCCACACTCCCCGGTCTTATCCCCATAGCCCGGGCGCCTTTTGAAGGTGGGAAACCGAAAAACGCGCCGGGCCCGAAAAAGGTATACGAAACATTAGACATAGCATAGTAACTAAATTAAGGTGTAGAAAACATAGATACACTTGAGTAAAGTTGGAAATAAAGAACGAAAGAAAAAAGAACTATAAGCATCATTTGTTCTGGTCTTTGCGAAAACAGAATACATCTAGCCCTTTGCCCTCGCACTACACCAAAACATGCACGAACAATAGACAATGAATGAAGCTCCTTCAATAGATTCGCTCAATTAATTAATGTAGATAGCTTCAACAAATTGAAATTGAAATGATTATTGATTGTTATGTGATGCTTACAAGGTTTTGTTTTGTCACGGGTTTCGAAACGTTGATTTCTCGTGGTTAAAGGCAGGAAATGACGGATGGATGTCATCAGACATAGACATATACGCAAGAAAATGAGCACACAGAGAGTAAAAATGTACTTACAAGAAATAAGTCCGTAAAGAGTACAGAGTGCATTATTTATATCCTCTTTATGGGCAGCTAGTCTTAAGAGGTTTGTGGAGAATGGGAAAAGGCTAGGCAGATGATGAAATGTGTTAAGAAGTTATAATTCTGTGAACTGATAGCATTCTGGGAAATACGCTGATAGTTACAATTTTTGAAGTCGATGCAATAAACAGCTTATTAGTTAGAAAATTAGAGGAAAACACCTACTTTTCACATTAACTTACATAGGTGTTTGTTGCGCCACTTCTTCACAGCTAAAGCACTAGGAAATGGTGAAGGGCGGCGTTTTGGGGGACTGTCTTATGTAAGTTTGACGTTCAAAAAATGCTGATTCTGAGTATACTTTGATTAAATGACTTTTGATTACATTTTATTATGTACCAGACGAGCAGTGGTGGCCCCGTGGTAACGGCCCCAACTTACGAGCTGAAGGACGTGAGTTCGAATCCAGGCCGGCGTTTTGTGCAATTTATTTCATCACCACTGGACTCATAAACTGTGAAGGAAATCGGCATGTCCTAGGACGAAAAATTCGACGAAATGTGACATCTATCAACCCGCACTGTGCCCGCGTGGTGGATTACAGCCCATTCCCGAAATTGAATGAGAACAGAGTGAACAGAGTTCTGTGAGAACAGAGAGGAGGGTCCCCCAGCAGTGGGAACGTATAGGCTTACGAGTATTATACTTATGTTATGTAACGAATGGTCACACATCTGCAGACCGACCTCAGCAAGCGTTGCTTAACCTTGAAGATTGAACTCGGGTAACAAGGCAGTAGCTAAGCTACGTGGGTGGATCAAATATAAACCGGACTTAAGTAAAAAAAAAATACGCACGTATTATTATACTCGTAAAAAAAAGGAATATATTTTATTTTTCTACATAATCTCCCCTTCTATTAACACATTTTTCCCAGCGCAGGGGATGTTTCTTGATGCCAGTATCGAAGAATGTAGTCGGTCGTGCCTTTAGCCAATTGCACACAAATGATTCCACTATCTGGTCAGTGTGAAAACGGCGTCCTCCACTTGAATTTTTTTTTGTGCCATTCCTACTCTTGAGTTCTTGAAAGCGTATTCTTATCGAACTTTAGAGTCAATGGATGCCAAATTTCGGAAGGTTTTATGCCCTCCCATGTTAAAAAAATTATGATAAGTCGTTGCTCAACAGACTTATATACCTCCTGCTCATACATGATGCTACTGGCGCGCAATAAACTATAGTGAGCCGGAGCAGTATCCTACCTCCCCTAGATGATCCCCCCTAACACATACAACAGCACCAAGCGCGTCACTTCACTCAGCGACCAGTAATAAAAAAAGTCCTGTTTATATTTGATTCACCTAATATAACTGATGACCGTTACTAAACTTAATATGCTCCAACTTACATACCGTGACAACTACATCTATCCGTAATGTCAGAGAGCGTTGTTCGGGTTATCAGCGGCTTGATAAGCGAGGGTCACACTCAGAAATATTCCTATTTGCACTCGGGAACACCGCGCTTAATGTCAAGAACACTGATACACGCGCCCTTCTTGTTTGTTGTGCTACTTAGTCACAGAGACTTGGTTTGAGTACCCTTTTGTCCTTAATGTTTATTTTTAAAACCTAACATATCATTACGCGTGTTTTCCTCGAGAGTTAAGCAGAGGTACACAGCTCCATTAAGTGGTCTCCCCCCCAAAAATATATGTACGTTCAAATCCGTGATAGGCACAAGTTGGTTTTAGTATTTGCAAAAAAAAAAAAAACATTACGATTAATGTATTTTTTTTTGTGAATAAATAAGTTTAAGTTAGTATTTCATTTTGAAAAGTTTTTTTTTTTTTTGCAATAAAACGATTAACGTTTATTAATGCATATAACGAAAAGCAATAACAAGGTTAACATTTACGGAGAGTTTTTCAACATCTAAATAGACCGGAGGTTTTAAGACTGCTTGCCGTGCATAAGATTGGAAGTCTAAATCCTAGGCACGAAATGTGTTTTTTTTAATATATTTTTTTTAATATAAAATACTTTTCTATTTTAAAATTCATACAGAACAACTATTTTTGTTCTCATAAAATTAGAAATCATTTCAAAAAAATAATGGGTAAATTGTATCGCAATTGTTCGTGTGTTGTATGGTGTATCTTCGTCGTTTTAAGTGAACGTATACACCAAACGCTGTAGTTATGACTTGAGTATAAGGATTAATTTTATAAAGAAACCGTAAGTAAGTAAAATTAATGGATACCCTCAAATTATGACATCTATCTATTGATTAGACAGAGACCTAAAGCGACTCGAACGATCCTACATAGATAACTATTTGGTTTTGGTTGTGTATTTTTGTTTATTGCCACCAACTGATATTAACACGTTCAACGCCATGGAATAAAATGACAAATTTCCATTCAGGCCATGTCGGACAATGTTGGGCGACACCAGTATGTTCCGTTCGGGCCGTGGGGGACAATGTTGTCCGACAGTCAGACCTATGTCTAAACGTCTCTTCTGAGCCGTCGGTCAAGAATACAAGGCAATATTGTACGCAGCATTACCTGCGCAAACTCCTAATACAGTGTGATCACATCAGCACTCTAAAAAATATATATAATAATATGTTAGAAAGTTATAATCATACGCAGCAGACCATGGGGACAATCTTGGGCGACATGAGTTATCTTCACATTTATAAAGATTTCCGCGGTTATGTCAATGTTTTGTAATTTAACAAAGCATATTTAAAGTATTATTAATAAAACAAAAGTCGATTTTTTGTCAATTTTAAATGTTTTGTGTGGCTTATAGGGAAAGTTAAGTGTCGCCCAGCAATGTCCGCCATGGCGTTGAATGTGTTAAAGTTATTTTTCACTTTGTTGTGTCTTTTTTGGAAGTTGATTGTTTTTTCTTGTAATAGAGTTTTTAATTTTCACTTCAAATAAAAATGCAACCAAATTGAGAACCTCCTCCTTTTTTGAAGTTGATTGAAAATTAGCAGGTTGATGTTTTGGTTTTACCACAAAACCGTGCACCCTTATTCGACAGTGTAAATATAACCTGAATACAATTAATATTAAACATCGTTGCTTTTAAGACGCTCACTTATAAATACTTTCGTACGAAACCTACTAATAAAATGTTATAATTGGCGGTTATTACAACAAAATTAGATAAATAGGTAACCGTTAAGTAATGAATGAAATACATACGTAATTAGCAGAATATATAAAATATAAATTAGGGAGATAAAAAATTAAAAAATGGTAATGAACGACATTGAACTCTACACTATAGGTACCAACTCAATTTTAGACGTAAAAATATATAAGAGTGCTTTGAACTTGACAACAGTTACGACGAATAGGTCACGTTTTCTCAGCAACTGAGGACATCTTCATCATGAACATTTATTTCAGCCTTTTCATTTTGGCACAAGTTACCGTGGCCTACTTGGAAAACCTTAAACAGACATCGTACCCAAGTAGGCCGCAGCTAGGACAACCTCCGCAAGTGGGGGTACATGGTGTAACGTTGTGGTCAGTTCCCAACGGGAAATAGTCGACTGATGCTAAATATTTTACAATTAGTAAGTTGCAAGTCGCATCACGGTTATGTCCCGGCTTCTACGGCCAGGCGTCTATGGCCAAGCATCTACACACGTCCAGGCTGAGGGCAGGACAATCTCATCAAACAGCGCGCTGCCCGCGTATCTGAATTGCGCGCTGCTCGCGGAGCTGAACGGTGCGCTGCACGCACGCTAATCCGCGCCCTACCAGCGACTTGCTGTTACGTCGCTGTCTGCGGCCTGCCGAAGGCCTGACCGGCCTCCTGTACGCGTGTTGGCAAGCCCTGTCCCCCGGTGTCCGAGCTTCTGTGTCCTGGGAACCTTTCCTATTTTACACGTCAGTGCTCAGAACGATAAGTGTGTCCTTACCCGCGACCTAGCCTAGTACTACTGCCTATCCATGTAAACCTACTATGTGGATTATACGTATGAACCTCGCCTGCGTGTTTCTTTCACCTAACCTAATTGTTAACGCGAGTCGGATTCGCGCACGAAGGGTTCCATACCATTATCTATAAAACGGCAAAAAAATTAGGTTTGTTGTATGGGAGCCCCCTTGAATATTTTTCATTTCACTAATGATTTCACGCTGAGATTTTTACAGAATCGACCGGCAGATTCTTAATAAAATAGAAAATGGTCTACAAATCTACAGTCAACAAGGCCTACAATGTCCCCACTTTCACAAAATATAAAAGAATCTATCAAAAAGATAAATAATAAAATATAAAACCTATTAAAACCAAATGATATAATATAACTGCCATTACAAAAACTAATAAAGAGTTGAAATTAGAATTGTAGGTATTTAATGTCAAATAATAAAGAGATTATGTCAAAGATGTATGTATAAGTAAATAAAAAGAAACAAACATTCTTATTTGGGAGCAGTTAATAGACATTTACATAGTTATGCCGTTAATAAGTGCCGGGGAAGCCACGTTGTCTTCAACGTAGTCTTTTAATTTATAATATTATGCTTTTTTGATATGGACAATAAAATTTTCTAAATAAATGCATTAAAATTGTATAAAACGGAAAATTTTGATGTGTCGTCTTGATCGACAGATGTCAGATGTGTTATAAAGGCGGATACGGTTCATAAAAAACCACAGTAGAAATTGCGTACTTCTACCTTAACTAGACATACCGGTATAACGATTAATATTCGCTTACTAAGAATGCCAATAGTAATATAATGAGAGAGCAGCTCCCCCTGGATCTATGGATCTATGGGGCCCCTCATGGTCAACAACAGATATTTACGACGCTATTATAGCGTGGATATAAGCGATATATTGGATCGTGTAATTTTCTTACGTGTGATGTGTAAGGAAGGTGTATATTTCTTTTACTTTGGATGCTCTGTTTTACGAAGGAACATTCGAATGATAGTTTGAAAATTGGCATTCGAAAAGAGCGGCTAAATGCGAGTCGGACTCGCAAGGGTTCCGTGCCATAAGGCAAAAAAAAAAACGCCGATAAGACACGTTTCTTGGACGGCGACCCCTTTAATTTTTAACTTTATTTTATTTTTATGATATATTATAATAGCGGCAATAGAAATAAACACTGTGAATATTTGAACTGTCTACTTATCTTCATGAGATACAGCACGCTGACCGACAGACGGACGGACGGACGGAAAATTAGTCAAATATTACGGAAAAAAAATAATGTCAAAGAGAAAATAAGAAGGGAATGATAAGAGCTTTTCTCTAACTTGAAGATCAGCACCCTAATTGCGTAGCACACCAGCAATCTCAAAATGAATAATTTTTTAGAATATTGCTAATCCATTGCTTCATATTTTTGAAAAACTTTTACGCTCAACAACGTAAATAACGCAATGAAGGTACTTGAACTGTCAAAATGAAAGCCATTCCTACTGTTAGTGTGTTACGCACTTACCTCGCAGGACTAAAATCTCAAACAGAAAACAAAAGACAGTCGCTCAACAACGTAAATAACGCAATGAAGGTACTTGAACTGTCAAAATGAAAGCCATTCCTACTGTTAGTGTGTTACGCACTTACCTCGCAGGACTAAAATCTCAAACAGAAAACAAAAGACAGTCCTTATGTAAACTATCAATAAAAGTTCAAAAGTACAATTAATTACGTTACTGATAACAATGAAGTACTTGCACAAATCACTCAGTAAATATAATGTAAGAAGACAAATGTCACTCGTTATGTCTCTAATATATCGATATTATGTTAAAGGACCAGATTTGTAAACACTAGGTTGTGGGTTGGAAACTTGTATCGTGGTGATATGAGGAAAACATCGTGATACAACTGGCTTGTCCTAGAGCCAAAGATTCGAAGACGTGACATCCACCAACCCGCACTGGCCCCGCCTGGTGAATTACAGCCCTCTCTCTCACAGACAGGAACCAGTCGGAATATTATAAGTCAGCATATAATATTCTCACTGGTTCCTGTCTTCCTACTTTTAGGCTGTAAAATGTCATAATACGTACATACTTAATTTGTATTTATATATGTATTCTATGTATACAATGTGGAGATGACAATATACGATAGTAAATGAAAACATTGGCAATACTGATGCATAACAGTATTTTGGAACTATCAAATAAATCTTAATATCGAAATTTGAAAAGTTATTTTTTTTCAAACTAATTAGTTGGCAATCAGACTAGCCATAGTCCCTAAACTATTGAATATACTTGATTTAATTTTTGTATGCAGACTGGAAATTAATGTCATTTGATATACGAACTTTAATTTATTGTCGTATTGTTGTCTCCACCTTGTACCTATACAACGTGGCGCTACAGTGACGACATTAATTTAACACTCCTAATGGCCAGTAATCGTAAAAATTATAAAAAAAAAAACGACGGGTTGCACTCCGGGAATGCCGGCAGAAGTGAAAACTTGAATATTAACGTTGTACATTTTTGATATTTTGGAATGGTTAGGGAATAATTTTGCACGAATTGCTTTAATTATCAGTATAAAAGTACTGTCATTTATGTGGTAGAATACAATATTTATTTATTGCGCTATCGTACACAAACATGACAACCGCGCCGTAGAAAGAGAGGGGGATACTTCCTCTCCTACGCCGCGCCGGCTGTCTACTCTCCATCCGTCTTACGAATTTTCGATCAGGTCACGTGTCCTGACGCGAGTTTAACATTTTTTACTCATTACAAAAAAAGTGTACAACGCCGCTAAAGAAGTTTTCACTTCAAAAATAAAATAATTCGTAATTTGAAAACTGCCGCCTGCGCCGCTCGCCGAAATTCTCTCTTTCCTTCAATTCGCCTACTCTTTGCCCCTTATTCGTTTTAATTTCATTGATGCGATGTTGTGATCCGCGAACCCGACAAATATGATCCCTGCGCTAAAATTCTCTAAGTACAAGTTGCTCCAAGGTGCTATTTCATAAAATTTAAAATAAATAATAACGTTTAATGACATTAAAATATGTTCATAAGACGAAAACGCAAAACCATATACGTGCGTTAAATTAATGTAGTCATAAAATCGACACGCTGTATGTAATATACTCTAATGAGAATGAGAATAATGAGGAAAACTTTGTAAGGACATAACGATCAATTAGAAATTAGAATCGTCAATTTATGAACAGCCTATTACAATATCTATACGGCCAATAGAGTCTGTTAACGGAGAGAAATTAGGTAACTTGTTGGTAGGGCTAGGGTTTGGAATAAGGACATCAGTGAACAAGATCAAGGTCTCGGAGAACGAGAGAGAGTTCAGACACGGGGAGACCTCGACTGGCACAGACTGGCCCGTCGGTGAGGCGTAGTGTCCCCCACACTACGCCTCACCGACGGGCCAGTCTGTGATGGGAGAGTCACAGATCGTAGTCTGGACAGCTTCTAAAAACTCCAACGCCTCAGAAAAAGGCTCCACTGACTACTTCATTAATTGCCAGTCATATTTAGTAGGTGGTGGGTATTTTTAGAATAATTGTTCAACAAACTCCTTGGTACAGATACCAGCACATCAAGCTACCAGAAACTGTCAAATTTTCCCTATCAACTTTGAACCTAATATTTTAGGGATAAAGTAGATCTTAAATATAAATGTATAATAAATGTAGATCTATTAAGAACTATTTGACACTATTGTAGTAGCTTGATGTGCTGGCGTCTGAACAATATCCTATCTAGTTGATGTACAGACGCCAGCACATCAAGCTACTACAATCTGTCAAATTTCTTTAATAGATTATCAACTTTATCGCTAAGCTATTAGGTTCAAAATTGATTAGGAAAATCTGACAGTTTCGGGTAGCTTGATGTGCTGGCGTCTGTACATCAACTCACTTCATAAAAGTAAAAAAAAAAACCACGTCGCGATAGTTATAAAATACATTGCCTAGTTATAAATCTACTGGTTGCGCCCCACGGTTTCACCCGCTTAAGTCTCGATCCCGTAGGAATATCGGGATAAAAAGTATCCTAAGTGTTAATCCCGGTTATAAACTATCTGTGTACCAAACATCCAAATTTCGTTCAGCCGTTTGAGCATGAAGACGTAACAAACATACAAACACACACACACACACACACACACTCACAAACTTTCGCTTTTATAATATTAATGTGACTATTATTTATCTACAACTCACTTTTATCTTCCACGATGGGAGCAGTAGCGCCATCTCGTGCGTTGACCGGGAACTTGCTGTAGTTTCAGAACATCTCGTTACGGTGCACCGCCATTTCTTATTTCAGCTTGTCCTGAAAGAAAAAAAGCCAAACGTTAATTCATGGGGTAATGCTGAGATTTATTTATTGTTACTGTTAGCCTACATCATCCCACCACTGACCAAAGGCCTCTCCCCATGACTTCCAGCTCTTTCGTTCCAGGGCTAAATTGGACCACTGGTCGTTTGTTTGTTGCGAGATTAAATTACGAGGATAAAGATATATACACCTTCCTTCCTTCCTTCTTCGTTCAGTATATCTCTCTGTGGAATGCGCTCCCCCAGGAAATCAGGATGGCAACCAACCGATTATCCTTTAAAGTTAACGTTCGCGAGCACATTCACAAGAAGCTGGCAGTATCATCACAACGCTAATATTTTCTCATTGTTTGACTTATTTCTTTTTGGATTTTCATGTATTTATGTGCATTTATTTGTGCTTGTATTTATATGTAATTAGTTATATATTATGTTTATAGTTTTAATAGGTTTATCAGTATCTTTATATTTAAAATATGTATTCCTCAATTTTCATGATTGCACCTACTACTGTTTGTCTCTGCATCACTCAAAGGTTGACTGGTAGAAAATGCCTATGGCATTAAGTCCGCCTCTATACATTTATGTGCTTGAAGTATTAAATAAATATAAATAAATAAACTTCTAATCATAAACAAACTAACAAACTATTAAAAAATATAATGTACGAATCTAACTAAAACTATTAACAAACTAAAATATGGCGTCGAAAATTTTTGCCGCAATCGCTGTCGACTGGTAATGTACCCAAAAGACTGGCGTTGCCACGTTGTACGGCAATACTTAGCCTTTGGCCAAGGTAAAAGCCAGCCCTTGGAACACGGGAAGCGTTATCCAGCCGTTTGGAGGTATTTAACTATTCTGTGAAAATATTGTCGAATGACTAGATCATTATCCTAGCCTTATCTCAACTACATTGAGATCGATTTCTAGTCTAACAGGATGCAGCTGAATACCTAGTGTTTTTCTTGGAACAACTGCGTATCTGACCTCCACAACACAGTTACTGGGTAACACGATTCCTCTAGTTTCGTGGTGTTGGAATTAGTAAATGAATTAGAATATGTTGTAGTCGTGCCCCTTTGGTCCTTGCATAAACAATTATTTCTAATAACTATTTTGATCTGTTCCTTAGAACTCGAAAACTTTATATCTCTTTTCACCCCTTTAATCCAAATTATAATACGAATGGTTCAAATAATGGAGCAGAGGCAACAATCCGCGCCAACGACCGTTCCAAGGCTCTGCCGCTTTTAAAATCGACAAAGCGCAGAAATTTAACTTTAAAATTTTATAGCCTTGCAAAACGCATAATTTTTGATATATCGCCGACGATGTAAAGAATGAGTCGCATAATTGTAAGGCTGCTGCCTCTTTGCAAGCGAGGAAGAATATAGCGGAGCGAGAAAGTTGAACATTTGAGAATCCGGCTCGATGGACCGCGTTTTGGACTAAGAATGCGGTGGATTTTACTCTTTAGTGCAGTAAATCGCTCCGCTTAAGCTTTTTTCTATCTGCTTATAGTATGACCTAGCTTAAAATGTATGGGAATGGCCTCGACCAGTGATCCTTTTATTATTTATTAGCTCAAGTGTAGGCACTTGGCTTTTCCAAGCAGGCACTTGAGAAAAAGTTTTTTCCTCTTTTTCTTATGACAGTTTTAGAAGTTGCCATTAAATTGTCGAAATGCGTTTGTGTGAGGAATGGGTACTTTTAAGAGGAATTGGTATTTTTAAGAAGGATTTAATAGCTTGGGGATTTGAAAGAGTTGGCTTTGTTTTCTGTCGAGATTTACGCTGCAATGTATATACATTTACAAGAGCACAGTTAATTTTGTCTTTATCTTTTTTTTAAATAATATTATGATATTATACTTATAAAATGGAATGCCCTGTCACCTGTACGTGTGATGTGCCTTGTGAATGCGGCAGGGCGCGGAGTTCGCGTGGATAAAAATTGGGCCAAACATGTTTAAACTTTTTGCCATCGATACACTTAGAAGAGGAAGAAGAATGGAACATATATTGATATTCATTTAATACTGTCTAAAATGGAAAACACATATTTTTAGGACCATTTTGTTACAAATGGTCACTCAAAAATCAACTTAGAATACATTTCACTAAAGTAGATAACTGTTTATATCATTACGCTGAAATCCATACATCCATTTTTTTCATAAACCCCTCCTTTTTTTATTTCACTGATCAACGACGTTTTTAAGGATCAAATCCTGTACAAGAATATTTTCGTGGCAAATCAATAGATAAAAAGTTTTTTTTTTTATCAATTTGTTGCTTCACATTCCAACAAACATACTTTCAATACATTCAGGACATTTCCAATTTCCCATTTCAAAAGGTTTTGCATTTTGAAAACGGTTAAAAAGTATGACATAAATCGTTATGTGGTTCTGGCTAGAAAATCGGGAGTCTCTGGCGAGCGCCCAAATGGCCCGGTTGCATAACCCTATAGAAATCTATACGTAACATAGCAAGTGATGGGTATCGAGGCTTCATGGCGCAACTTTGAAGGGTATACTGATAAAATGTGCTGTTACTAGCTTACCTAATGGTAGACCGTACACTTTAAGTTTGTAAGTGGTTAACCAAAAAATGGAGTCCTGCTACCTGTAAGGGTGTGTCGAAAAAAAATTCTGTTTAAGCAGCAATTTTTAAGCAAAAAATTTTAAGCGAAATTCAATATTTTAAGCAAAAAAATTGAAAAGTATTGGTTAGATCTTTGTCCAGCAGTGAGACAATATAGGTTAATTTAAAATATATTGTATACTACCGTAAACACCGAATTTTCACCAATAAAAAAATCGTTTCCTAGCAATTCATTTTGCACAAAGTTACGCAGTTAGTTTATTTAATTAAGTACCTAGTTTAAATATTCAATAGTTGTACGAGTTTATATTAATTTCCTACAAAAATATTGCTCTTTGAATGTTAATTGCAGCAGTGAATGCATCAACTGCCGATAAAAAAACGTAAAAGAAAAAAAACTACTTACTGACGAATTCATCCAAAAATGGTATCCATGTCAAAACCAGCAGTACCATTTTTCTGGACCCTGTTTGAATGGACCTGCAAAACAATAAGGTTTATTTAGTGTAGTAAACACAAATTAATTAAAAATGCTTTAAAATGCTACTTACATTTTCAATTCCTTCGCGGATTTCGAAAAAGTCATTTGATCTGAGAACATACTTACAAAAAATCATTTAACAATAATATATTGAATTCAAACATTTATATGGTTTAAATAATAAAAAATAGATGAAGGGCCATTTCGATTACTACTTAATTAACAATAAAATTAAGTTCAACTCGTAGCAAAAAAAAAAAGGAATTTCATAAGAATGGCACAGTATTATAATTTTAAGGTAGTTGTGTGTATTAGTATTTCAGGTCATCCATGTTTCTAGTCTCTATGTCACAAAAAAAAAATAGAATATAAATATTCCCAAAGAATTATCAGCCAATAATTCAAAGGAAATCATTAAACAATAATGTAATAAATTAAATAAAAACGTCAGAAAACATTAACACAAAGAATAGTTATCAAAATAACATAAAAACAAAAATGAAAATGAGTCCCGAAGGACCAGAAACAATGTTACGAAAAGAAAAAGAGAAAAGTCCTCAAATTGCTGTAGTATCTATCATAGACTATGATTATTTATGATGTACAACGAGTGCCAAGAGCAGTCCTCAAAATGAAGGCCTAGACAATGGACAGATAACTACGGAATCACAAATCGAATATGTAAATACCGCACAGCGGCGCACTAGGGCAAACGTGAACACAAACCAGGGATTTGCGATAAGAAAGAAAGAAAATTGTTTATTCAGCAGAAACAAAACGCACATTACAAAAAAAGGCATAAAATACATACATCCACGATAGTGAAGGGAAAATACTATGGCATGTATTTAATTGAATTTCAAATAATTTCCATTTGCGGTCCTAAAAATATTATTGTACAGAAGCCAGCACATCAAGCTACTATTATACAATCTGTCAGATTTCTTTAATAGATTTTCAACTTTATCACTAAAGCATAAGGCTCAAAGTTGATTGGGAAAATCTGACAGTTTTGGGTAGCTTGATGTGCTGGCGTCTGTACTCTCTTATGATAAAATATAATGAATGCGATTCATTTTGTGACCCTCTAAAAGTTCCTATTTAGGGATTCTAAAATACCAAGTAACTGTGAGAAAAGGCCAGAAAATGAAAGAGGCTCAGTTGATAAAAAGGTGTGCATAAATTAAAAGCCCAATAATTTTTTAGAGGTTCATTAATTTAAAAAGTGTTCATCATTAAAAACCCAAAAAGTTTTTAGAGGTTTCATTAAATTAAAAAAAGTGTTCATTATTAAAAGGTCAATATTTTTTTAGAGGATCATTTAAATATTGTTCAAATACTAGTTCGTTCTGGTGGATTACGGCCCACTCCCGCTCAAGAAGAGAGGAGGCCAGCAGTGGGAACACTATAGGCAGATTATGCTATTACATTTTACTAGTTCGTAGCACTAGTGAACTAAAAGAACTGGTTCATTGGTAGTTTTTTATTGGATTACAGCAGTTTGCTACTTTTTAGTCCAGTTTAATTATTAACTTTGTAACCGACAACTTTAATTGTAGAAGGATTATTTGCAGTAATCTCGTTGAAGACAATGTAAGAACGATTCCAATTGTTTAATACCTATCGTGCTCACTTTAAGTTTTTGAAGTGAAAACTTTTGCGCTCTTTTTGAACATTAAACGAACCTAAATCTGGTATACTCGGGTCTAAATCATTTACTACTTTTGAATTGTTAAGAAGACAGAAAATATGAAGCTAGTTGCCCATTCCAATAGTAGGTATCTATGGAGAAGAACGGACAAGAAACTCCACGGGCACTTTTTTAAATTATACGAGTATTGTTACGCAAATATTACTTACATCATTAATGTTGAATTTATAATTGGTGTCTACTCTGTCAGTGTCATTTAGTTGGTGGGTGACACGGGTGACACTGAGTCGCGTATACTCGGCTACAGCCGTAAAAGTTTTCATGTCTATCGTGTAGCACACACCCTCTTTTTTAATACAAAATTATTTTCTAGAAAGTCTGTATTCGCAGACGCTCTTACGATGTTCAACGAAAAACTAGGTCCCAACTCTAGGTTCCAAACAAAACTTTTGATAATACCCAAGTTGCTAAGTGTACCAGACGATTATACAACAAAATGATGTCACTCTCTAGACTTTGATGAACAGCCAATGTCTATCACGCAGTTTTTGTCGAAAAAATCTAGATCGGTCTGGGTTAGTCGGTATTTATGCCAAAGCACATAATTGGCTCTCGAATGGCTAGAGTCTAGACGTAATATTATTGGCTAGTTACTGCCCCTAGTGGACGTTATGGAGCTGCCAGTGATGTTTGTGACCCATTTCTGGAGCACAATAAAATACAAGTTACTTGTGTATGAATTAGCTATAGAGTGGTAATGTGGCCGCCGAGGTGGACGCAAAACGGTAACAGATACTTTGTGTCAGCTTTTGATTTATGTTGGTGACATTTTATCATTTATTTCTAAGTACGATATATGGCGAAATAAATTTTATTTTTAAGAGGCTAACGGAATTCAGGGATATTCATTACTGAACTATAAATTGGTTATTGATAGTGGTGACGGGAACACACCCTCTGACATAGGATTAGGTTTAGTAAGAAGCGTTTGTACAAAATACTAATAGCAACTTGTGGCAGCTTAACAACTATAAGAGACGAATTTGTTCGCACTTATATTGAAAAGTCGTATATAAGTCACAATTTTGATTGTATAGCTTCACTCTATTGCTAATCCATACTCAAGGTAAGACAACTAGGTTTGGGAAGTTCTTGTTTTTAAAAGTGGAACCACGAGTTAACACCGCACGGCCATCTTGGAAACTTTGCAAACTTACTATCAGATAGAAATTCAAGTTAGTTAAACATTATTTCCGTTTGTGAGAAGGTGTTCAGTTATATTATTTCATGGTTTTGGTAAAGAGAAATCAATTAAGATAGGTTATGAGGTAGTTCATATTTTTATTTTTTACAAAATGGTGTAAGTCGAATTTTTGGTCCTTGGAGTCGGGTCATTGATATAATATATCAATGACCCGACTCCAAGGACCAAAAATTTATGTGAAGATAGTTCCGAGTGACCGCTTAAACTTTTTGTACTCTTGATTATTATGGCACCTATTATCATAATATTTTCGTGATTCCTAATTCACTTCACCGTAGTATATGGTCTGGCTATGTGACGGTATGTATGAAGGTTTTTCTAGACTGCGTATACTAAGGTCTCGTCTATTGTCTATTATACCATTTCGTCATCTATCTATATATATACTAATAATAAAGTTTGTTTGTTTGAACGCGCTTATCACTGGAACTACCAGTCGAATTTGAAGAATTATTTCTGCATTTGTTAGCCCCATTTTTGAGGAGGGCTTTAGACTGTTGAACACGCTATGACCCTGAGAAGCCGAGAAAAAATAAAAAAGACAGACAGAATTCTAAACGAAAACAAAGTACTAAAAAGACGAATCGGGGAAAAAAATGTCACGCTGACTAAGTTGCGGGAGTCTGCAATATGGCGTGTTCCTATGAGTCGATTAGTAGATACCTGACTTGTGATTCACGTGTATCTTCTGTCTGAACTGTCTAGTTACAGATCGGTTCGTCATTAAATCTGTCCGGTCAACGCGCACTTCTTAGTGCACCTAGGTATTAAATTTTTTGTGACATTGTTATTTATATGTAATTGAATGTCAACCGATGTGTCCGTATGTATCCGTCTGTCTGATGAGTAACCATAGTATGTGCATAGGAAATTTGCCGAACGGCATGTTTTGCTGTTTCTGCGTCGGTTTTTGAAGTAAAACTTCTTTACGCACGCTTAACTTGGGGAGTAAGCTGGCGAACGCATGACGAAAGCGTTACGAAAAGTGTGATCGGGCGAGGCGAACGGGAGTTGAGTGGGGGATATAAGCAAGAGAGAGAGCAGTGCGCGCGCACATTTTTCTAGATATCTGTCTAATTTTAATTCGAAAATATATGTACCTATCTTATTTCTCATACCATAAGCCTATTGTCTCGGTTTTACAATCAACCACAGTAATTACTGATGTATCCAATAATGAAAATAATTAATAAAAATAAAAGATCTATTCAAAAATATTAATTTATCAACGAAAACCGATAAAAAGAAAAGAAGTTTTACTTCAGTCGTGTGGTCATAAGCACACCCGTTTTTTTTATGAGTATGTTTCTATGTTTGCGTGTATGTTGATATGCTTTGTGCTATCGCAACGATTTCCCTCATGTATTTTCCGTCAGTGTCAACTTGTCAGTAAGCACTTCTGGGGTTTGTCTCTTGTCAAGTCCACGTCTATTCTGATCTTGTATTTGATTTGTCTGTGTGTACGTTTGTGGGTACCTCTATGTGCTATCGCGATGATTTCCCTCATAGCGTTTTCGGCGTCTGAGTCGTGGTGGCGGGGAGGGGGCCGCGGGTCTGCGGCTCGTGCTAATATCTGTCGCACCACGTCGCGCGGCGGCGCCCCTAGTGGCGTCGGTCGCGATGAGAGCCCCAGCTGGTGAAGAAGAACGACATCAGTACAGATAGAGGGAAAAAAATAAAATAAACTCCTTCAAAGACATCACGCAATAGACAAAATTGTCAACATTTTATATGTTTGAGTACGAGGCTTTTGACTACGTTATATTATGTATATATATATTATGACTTTTTTTTTGTAACGTGCTTTTTGCTTGTGCAGAATAAACATTTTTCTTTCTTTCTTCAGGCCGAATTTCGGCAATGGCGACCAATCTCAGCGGAGACCAGCCTTCGGCGCAGAAGATATTTTTGTACATAATTGTGTGCGCAGACACAGGTACACTCTCTCTTCCCTCACTCTCACTGTCCGATGAGACGGCAATCCGACACGACCGGAGAGAGATCAGGCGCAGGACCAACGACTTAACGTGCGCACCGAGGCACGGCGGTATCAGACCACCAACTTCCAAGCTCTGGGCTGTTTTAGAAATGACCAATGGAAAAACCTAATAACTCTTTGGCCGACCTGAGAATCGAACCCAGGACGCGTCGCGCTTACGACTAGCCTAATGGAGCAGGAAAAGATTACAGAGGTCTCATGACATAGTGTTATAATGACGATTGGGTAGGTTAAACTCCGCTAGTAATCAAGAAAATGTCAAATTAGATCTCTTGAACCCTTATTGGATGTCGTTCTGTATTTCAAGATTAAGAACTGTCTGTAGCTATTACTAGGCTATGCATGCAGTGATCGCTGTACTTGTCCCTACATACTGTTGATCTTCAGTAGACTGGGCTTACCGATTTAATAAAGTTTCCTACCATATTTTAGTCCAACACCATTATTCATTCCCAGCAAGATCAGAGACGCTACACTCGAAGTCGAGGACGAGTATGTTTACCTAGGACAAACTGTCCAATTGGTAGGACCAGCTTCGAAAAAGAGGTCAATTGTCGAATCCGACTCGGCTGGGCAGCGTTCGGGAAGCTACGCAATATCTTCTCGTCCGACATACCGCAGTGTTTCAAGACGAAAGTCTTTGACCAGAGCGTGTTGCCAGTGATGACATATGGCAATAAAACGTGGTCGCTCACAATGGGCGTTATTAGAAGGCTCAAAATCACCCAAAGGGCAATGGAGAGGGCTATGCTTGGAGTTTCCCTGCGTGATCGAACCAATAATGAAGATCACCAGTAATGAATGATCCGCAGGAGAAACAAAGTAACCAACATAGCCCGAAGAATTGCCAAACTTAAGTGGCAGTGGGCAGGGAACATTGCTCGGAGGACAGATGGCCAATGGGGGCCGAAAGGTTCTGGAGTGGCGACCGCGAACCGGAAGACGTAGCGCTGGAAGGCCTCCCACAAGGTGGACCGTCTTGTGAAGGTCGCAGGAACCCGTTGGATGCGAGAAGCACCAAACTGGTTGAAGTGGAGGTACTTGAGAGAGGCCTATGTCCAGCAGTGGACGTCTTTTGGCTGAAATGATGATGATGATGATGATAGTACATTTGCCAGCATTAGCTGTCCCTGTGTCTTTAACATCAAAGTATTACGCCCAGATTACCAGTGTACATTACCTTGGCTAATATTTGTGATTTGATGCGCTCTAACCGCGCAGGATCCTGGTGGGAGTGCGCCGCGGTCGCTCGGCAAGGCGCCAGCGCGAGCGCCGCACACACGACGAGCCAGGCGCGCATCGGCGCCTAGCCGCGGCGCGCGTTCACCCCGCGCCATCGAAGCCGCGCCAACGCGACATCTCCGGGCCTGAGGATCGAGGGGGCCAAGTTTAATACATAGTTAAATAGTTTAATAAAAGGAGCTTACACGTAGTTTCTTTTGGGTTTCGGACCTGAAAGAAGAAACACAGTACCTTTCTTTTCCTTTTCTGTTCCCATCATCATCATCATCATCTGCCTAGCCTTTTTCGAAACTATGGTAGGGGGTCGGCTTCCAGTATAACGAGATACAGCTGAATACCAGTATTTTACATGTAGCGACTGCCTATCTGACCTCCACAACCCAGTTACCCCCACCCCAGGTAACCCCATTTTCAATAAAAAATTAAATCAAAATCTAAGCATACTCTGCTTCAAAATACAAGCTAGAGCTAGATCGTCTCACAACAAAACTTTAAAAGTTAGAAACAAAATATGAAGAGCAAGCTACACAGAGTGGCGTGTAGTTGTGTACCCTCAGTTGTGTACAAAGCTCTGCCAGCGGAATATTTGCGTTGTCAACATCTTCTAACACTACGATAGGGTTGCCAGATTTGAAAATATGAAACTACATTATTTTGACCAAATGTTTTGTATATTTGAATTTATCGCGCGCCGTGGTCGATAATAGTGTAATAGGGTGCAGTTGCATCTGCCGTTGACGTGTGTTGCTCATGTGTACGCGTATGAGCACTTACTCGAACACAGGTTGTATTTGGATTATAATAGAAAGAATTCAGAAACACTTTTTCAAAATAATTGAGAGTAAGAAAATAATTTCGAATGGTTGGTCTAACCTTAAGATACCGATGTCCCCACAAGTTTGGTTTCTGAAGTTAAACGGTCAGACGCTCCGTTTGAAGTCAGCCGCAACTTGTCAGACTCGCACTATTTCTGTTCTGTCGTTCAGTCGTTCTGTCAGACCTCAATACTCCAACATCTTTGACAAAAGAAACAAAAATGTTAAAAAAATATAAACAAAATTCTTAACAAGAAGAAAATATACATACATACTTTGATCAAATAAGTAATTAACTTGAACATGATGATATAATATTTAAGGTGTAATTTTGACCTATGTTTGAAGCAAGGCGCAACTTTTACGGCAATTAAAATAATTTATTTATATGCATACAAATCAGAATCTAAAGTTATTTATTCAAATTAGGCTGACAATCAGCAGTCTTTGTGAACGTCAAAATTACATAAGACAATCCTCCGGCACGCCCGCCCTTCACGACTTCTTAGAAAATGAAAAAGAACTGGCGACAACCTCCCCAGCAGCTCAGCTGTCTGTTCAGTTAGAAGAACTTGATTCTAAAAAATATTATTGTATTCGTGTCCCGTGTGTTTGTTCCGTGTGTTGTTACCCACAAATGTCACTGACATGGAGAGTTCTTTATGCTTATAAAATAATATTATCAAAATTTGCTTATAATGTTCCTGCTAGGACATAGGCTTCCTCTCTACGAAGAGGAGTGGGCTATAATCTACCACACGGGCCCAGTGCGGGTTGGTAGAATGTCACATGTCTTCGATTTCTGGTTCTAGGACATGCCGGTTTCCGCACCATGTTTTCCTTCATCGTTTTGAGAGCAGTAGTGATGAAATTATTTACACAAAGTAAAGCGTCTGTCTGGGTTCGAACCCACGACCTACAACTTGTAAGTCGGCGACGGTAGCACTGAGTCACCCCTGTTTTACATTAATATATCAGCCGGTCGATTCTGGAAAATCTCACCGTGATAATTAAGGTGAAGTGAGCTTAGAGTGAGCTGTGAGTCATGCTGATGCTAGGGATTGACACTATTGACGACTCACTCCACGCTCACTTCACCCAAGTTTTCACGGTGAGAGATGGTTACAGAATCGCACGGCTGCTTTCTAATATAATCTAAATTAATGCTCGTATATGACGTTCAAATCATCTTAAACACAACGTCGTCACCCCTAGATAATGTAGAAATCATAATATACCCATAATATTTCAAGTCCAGACAAATGTCCGCGGAAATTGTTAACTAGGTCAAATAGGAATCTATTTCATTAATGTAATTGAAAAGTTAAAATCTTTTTGCTGTTAATTATCATGGTTTTGATGGAATTTGCTTTTAGTGATACAGTTCAAGGTATTATAAAAATGTACCTATATTTTTTTTATAAGGTATGGCAAATCTGTTGGTATATTTTTAATATATAAAAAATATTTCATTACACAGTTCACCCGTTCATATAATCTTTTGAAAAAAACATCAATAAGTGCAGTTTAAGACACATTGATTGTGGAAATTTAAAAAATCTTTACCTACCAACGCGTAAAAAAGTATTGACTGAAATAAAATTAATAAAAACAATCGTGTTTTACGTTTGGCAATATTTGTTACAAATAACTCGCAGAAGCCTATTTATACTATAACATAAACAAAATATGCATTTATTATGAAAATTTTACGAGTATGTTAGACCGAAAAAACTTGTAATTTTTGCGAAACACTAGTATGTTCTTTTTAACCACGTTGTAAATGTCTTATTTATCGAGCTCAAAGGTTCGAAACAAGTCCAACAATGAACTTGCATAATCAGCCTAGAATGTTCCCACTACTGGGACACAGGTCTCCTCAGTTACCACGCGGGCCCAGTGTTAATATCTCATAAATAAATTGTGTATCTCCTAATTTTTGGTTCTAGGACATGCCGGTTTCCTCACGATCTTTTCCCTGACCGTTTTGAGAGCACTGATAATGAAATAATGTACACAAAGTAAAGCGACTGACTGGGTTTGAACCCACATCCTATATAACTCGTAAGTAGGGACCATCACTCCTACGTACTGCTCCTTACAGTGAACTTATAAGTTGACTCTCACTCCTCTACACGTAACAAAAACACGTGGAAACACGTTCAAGGTCACACAAACTACAGTATCACATGGTAATGACTCAATTAACTTACGAAGTCAAGCGGGTGAGCAGACAAGCAGGGCATCCGTTACTTTCGCTTGATTTATCGCGGTATTACATCAAGGGCAGGATGGATAGGGTGACACCCTCCCGGGGATGGGGCAAGGCAGTGGATGAAGCGGGTTGGTGGATACATTTATTTTGATTTGTTAATCTGATGAGGATAAAGTAGACAGTACTAAAAAGCATTTATAGAGTTGCATAGAGGACAAAATATATGGATATAAACGATTGTTGAAGATAATGAAACACAAGATCTATGCATATTTTCCTAAACAAGTATTATGCTTTGCAAGCCGGCTTATGGAAAAATTTAGCCTACTTTAGCCTAAACAAATGTCATAACACAAGAAAGATACGTTGCTCATAACTCGACACGTTGCTCATAACTCGATTCGTTACTCATAATTTAACTAACCTTGTTTGGTAGTATAAATAAATAATAATACCGCTTTCCAGACAAATTCTTCCAGATACTAGGTAAGTTCTGGTTTATAATGTTAAAATGAAAGGAAATACTCCTTTCATTTTAACATTATAAACAAGAACTTAAAAAAATCTCCTGTTTTTTTCAACAAGTTGGTAAGTAGAAGTAGAACATTTTTTTATTTATTTTAAGTGTGTTGCTTCAGAAACCAATAAGCTGAATGTTAAAGTCGCAGTTTCATTACCGTTGGTAAACATTTCTCAGAACCGCTGTCCGCTCATTCCTTGCGCCGTTACCACCATTTTTATGACTGACTCTCACGTCAAGTTTTACCTTGGTACCACGGTTTAACTTCAGTTAAAGGTCTCGTTAATCGTAAAGTATCGTAAAGAGCACTAAAAAGTGCCGGCATCGGCCAGCACTTTTTAGTACTCTTTACGGTACTTTTAGTGCCATCGATGCTTTCTTCTATCCAATTGTGTTCTGTATATTTTTGTTTTATGACTTTATTTTATCGATGTATGCGCTTTGTTTTTTTATGGGTATCGTTTAGGGGTTTTCCTCTTGTACTCGGATTGAAGGACCAAAAATAATTGCGTTGATAAGCGGTGGTAAGATGGGTCGATGACAATTAAACGTGTAGAAAAGACTCGAACAAGATTGGATTAAGACATGGAAGACTGGGAGAGAATAGATTTTAAGCCTTATAGAAAGATGGACAAAGCTGCTAAAGATGATAACCTGACAGGCTTCTGGGCACGTTTCTGGATGATAGCGATGTAGAGGAGTACTCCGACGCCTATTTTTTTTTTTTTTTTTTTTTTTTCTTTATACGGTTTGGCACACAGAGGGACACCGATGCGCAAACTGTAACCATGAATTCAGCACACGATCCTAGACCCTCTATGGTAGAAATTTTTCATCGTTTATCAAAAAATCTGCTGTTTCATAGAAAAGAGCAGTACCTATGCGGTCTAAATGTATGGAACTGCAATTATTTCTTTAACAATTAAAAAAAAAATTGAATCAGTATCATGTATTGATTCTATGGAGACAGTTTTCGTGTCGATTTCCCTGCCACCATGTTTATGTATAGTTAGTTATTTAGTACATAGCGCGAGTTGTTAGAAGTTAGGAGAACATGGGAATAGAAGTATTAAACAGTTATTCCCAGAATTTTAGTTTGTGTTTTTAAGGCATTTATTAGAGTCCTTTTACAATCTGTGAATTCCCAACAATAAATATTGACCTCCTAATGACTTTTCGAAGCAAATAAAACCATTTAATAAACACCACGTTTGGCAACCCAATGAGCAAAGTCACGGGCAAAGTGCTAGTTTCCAATAAATCATTTTTTCCAACTTCCCGTCAAAAGTTTAGTAATTCAAGGCGTTCAATGCCGACACGCGATGGATTCAACCCTGTATTGCTCACGACCACTGAGGTAGGTATTATGGAAAAGACTCAAGGAGAGAACTATGACCATGAAGTTTTAACTGTGCTAATGCGTTTAGCTGACATAGATAAATTGTGGGTAATATGATCATGGGGCTCTCTCGCGATTTTAAAAAGATTATTGTTTGATAGATATGTTTCACGTAAAATATAAATGAATGAAAGGAAAGCAAGTTAGGCCGTTGGGCCCGGCTGTCATTCGTAGTATACAGTCGTTACGGGTAGTCAGAAGTCCGAAAGTCTGACAACCAGTCTTACCTAGGGGTATCGTATTACCCAGTAACTGGGTTGTGGAGGTCAGATAGGCAGTCGCTCCATGTAAAATACTGGTATTGAGCTGCATCCGGTTAGACTGGAAGCCGACCCCAACATAGTTGGGAAAAGGCTAGGCAGATGATCATGATGAGTTAACACATAACATGTAAAAAAAACACTACAAAATGAAAAATTACTTTAATTTCGGAAATCTCTTTGGTAAATTTGTTTTTTTTTTTTGCCACCGACTTTCGATAGTTTTTTGTATTTTTTCGCTTTTTAATCGCTGTCTTTGTAGTTTACTACCCCACGCAAATTCATATACCAACACTTGCCATAAAAACAACAGTGACAGGATGTTTTATAACATCATC
Source organism: Eremobia ochroleuca (assembly GCA_949629135.1). Taxonomy (NCBI): domain Eukaryota; kingdom Metazoa; phylum Arthropoda; class Insecta; order Lepidoptera; family Noctuidae; genus Eremobia; species Eremobia ochroleuca. Next base: position 14,868,245 of record OX451409.1, read on the forward strand.
GACATACACAAATTGGATTAAATACGTATTTTTGAAACTAACTCAAAAACTAACCAAGCCAAGTTTACATATGGCACCAACGCGCTTTTTTTCCAATTTTTTCTTAAAAAAAAAAGATACTGACCAAATACATAGCGTACTCAGTTTTTTGAAGTCACAGTTTAAAAAAATTGTTACGTTTTTTTCAAATTTGCTGTGCTCACCATCTACACAAATCTACACTAATATTATAAAGAGGAAAAATTTGATTGTTTGTTTGTATTGAATAGGCTCCAAAACTACTGGACCGATTTGAAAAAAAAAATTACCATTAAAAGCTGACATTATCCCTAATAAACACAGGCTACTTTTTACCGCTGGAAAATGCTACTTTCCTACGGGGAAACGGGTAACACGACAACGGGTAGTATGAATTTATCCTTCCGTACTTATCTTTTTCACATAACTTCTAAACGGCTGAACCCATTGGGTTGAAATTCTATATGGGTATTTCGATGGTTTCCTGGATTATTTTAAAAACACAATTGGACCCGGTAGGTGGCGCTGCTGTCGGTATGTCAAATACTAAACTGCTTGACCGATTTAAACGGCGGAAATTCCGAATCCTACACAAACGAAGTTGCGGGCGGATGCTAGTCATTTATAAAAATTAAAATAAAAAGAGTTATTATTTTTCTACAAAAAAACTCTAGACCTAAAACACTAATAGCCTCTTACAATGAACACTCTAAGGACTTCCCACGCAAAACTAAATTTAATATTATTCGACAGACCTTTCGCATTGGAGGGTCAATTCTATTGAAACACTGAGAGCTTTTCAATGGAAACCTTTTAGGACATGACGTAGATAAACTTTAGATATTCTACTCGTCTGATTTGAAAGGTTCTATTTTAGGACCTAAGCTCTCAATAGTAGAATTTATGAAATGTCAGAGGGGATGGAATATTTTTTATATGTATATATATTGTACATATTTTCCCTTCCTTTGACCTTCTTTACATGATGGACACGATGGCTAACTTATCGGATGTAATTTTATTCGCTGATGACACTTTCCTTATTTATAAAATAGAAAAGATACGGATGTCTTACATGTCAACGATAGTCTGGCTGTTCTTTCGAAATGGTTTACAGCTAATAATAGTTTACTTAATGCGAACAAAACTAAATGCCTTAAGTTCTCATTACCAAATGTACACAAAGCAAACCTATTCGGTTTACGTCCCACACACGGATAGCTGTGTCGGTATGAATAGTTACGCACACTAACGATAAATAAAACGAGCGAGCTCTGTATTTTATTAGTGCGCCTATGTCTCACCAATAGGCAATAACTATAATACCAATGTATAGTAATAATTAATTTATGTAATTTAATGAGTTATACTATTTCGCACTTGTTCGTTGTAATAGGTTTGGCACAGTGCCTAACATCTGTCTTTAGTGAACAAGAAGTCTTAAGTTCAAATCTCGGGTACAAAACATTCATTTCGTTTTGTAATCATAATTTTCCTGAAACATTAATTACCTAGTAGAATTTCAAACGATTCAATCGCGTTCATCGCTGAATAATTTACGTTTGAGACTCATGTCTCAAACGTAAATTATTCAGCGGAACGCAGTAGCACGGAATTCTCAGTCATATATTTTGACCATTTAGGATATAATCGCAAATGAGTTTGAAGTTGATCCAACAATGCAACATTTAAAAATGTTTAAAAAAGCAGAAATTGTTGCTTTGCACGATCAAAACGTTTCCATTAGTGAAATTGCAAGGCGCTTATTAATATCGGTGAGTAACAGCTACTTGTGACATAATTATTTTCATTACTTTACTAATATTTCTACTCAAATTCTTAACTCATCTCACCGTTCAATGTTTACCTACATATTGCAACACATAATTATATTTATATATAAGAATATGTCAAGGTTATTTTTAAAAATACTGGTATTCAGCTGCATCTGGTTAGACTGGAAGCCGACCCCAACATAGTTGGGAAAAGGCTAGGCAGATGATGATATCAAGGTTATTTTTTTATCATCATTTGATTCTGATAAAATTTACTTGAGCCAGCCCATTTTCGTCTTAGGCATCTGCTTGGGCCTTTAGTCAGAATAAAAAATAAAAAAAATTCAAAACGTAAATAAAATAGAATGAATGCTAAGATACACATTTATTATTGGTATCTCTCTAATGCCGCCAATGTAAAGCGATGTTAACTTTTATTACAGTATGAGGCAATATAAGTAATAAACTAACTATGCTTTATACACCAACCCACCATTGTTTATCTTCATTATTTTAAATATTATTTTGTTTTTATCTATAGAGGCAACTGCAACTGTGCAGCAGGGGTCCATCGGTATGCGGACTCTGGAGAAGTAGACCATCGTCGACGTGGGCCAAAATCAAAGGCGAATTCTTCGGCTCGTCATTAGGTCATCGTGGCAAGACACAAGGCTAATCCGTTTTTAACCACCCGCATAACTGCAACAGCATATAATGTGTGCTTACAAACAGTGTGTTCTGCCGTACGATTCTGTAACCATCTCACCATGAAAACTTGGGTGAAGTGAGCGTGAAGTGAGTTTTCCATAGTGTCAATCCCTAGCATCAGCATGACTTACACCTCACTCTAAGCTCACTTCACCTTAGTTATCACGGTGAGATTTTTCCAGAATCGACCGGCTGTTCGCTACGTTAATTGGGAGAATTATGTAGTTATTTATAGTGATTTTATATAGACAATTCTAATTTCAACTATTTATTAGTGGTTGTAATGTCAATCATATCACTTGGTTTTAGTAGGTTTTTATATTTTACTTGTCCTTTTGATAGATTCTTGTATATTTTGTAAATGTGAGGACTTTTTAGGCCTTGCGGACTTGAAATCCGTTACAAACAATTTTTTTTTCAAAAAAAAATTGTTGTGACAGGCCTACGCTGTCCTCTCATACCTACTGTAATTTGAAAACATTGTAAAAGCCAATTATTTTTAAAAGAGTAACCGTGGAGTTTCTCGCCGGCTCTTCTCCATAGGAAACGACTAATTGGAACCGTGCACCTAGCTTCTGACGTTTCATAAGTGTAAAACGTTTGGTTACATACCTACTTAAATAGGAAAACCGTAGACATTTAGGTAAGTAAAAGTTTTAAAAGGAAGTAGGGAGGAAGAGCACCCTCTCAAACTTATTGCCACCCCATTCCCGGTGGGGGAGTTTTTAATGTTATTAGTGTAACCACTTAGATGTTTATGGGTTTAATTATTTGTGGTTAAAAATGGAGGAAAAAAATATGCTCGACAATTTTGTTTTCTGAATGTTTCGACCCTAAGGCAAAGTACCTACAATCTGTCAAATTTCTTTAATAGATTTTCAACTTCATCGCTGGGAAAATTTGACAGTTTCGGGTAGCTTGATGTGCTGGCGTCTGTACGGGCTTCTGCCCGTGACTTGGACCGCGTGCAATTTCTTGTTCCTCAGACTCCTCCCGTCGCATCGTATCGCCCACCAGCGCTATTACTTCGTTATCGCTTACGGTTCTTTCTGTTTTTTTTTTTCTTTTTGCTCGGCTCCTCAGAGTCGTAGCGTGATGATAAATCGTCCATAGCCTTCGTCAAGTATTGGGCTATTAAATGCAGATTGGGTAGTTCCAGAGATCAGCTCGCTCAAGCAAACAAACTCTTCAGCTTTATAATTAGTATACAAGGAGTAACTTAACTAAAGTACAACCTCATAAGGGGTCATTGTACTCATCATTATGAACAACTTTTACTGAGGGACCAAACCTGAAATCGCGAAAAAAAACAGCTGTTCTCTACGTTTATGTTCCCAGTACTCGTGAAAATGTAGGGAACAGCTGATTTTTTTCGCGATTTCAGGTTTGATCTGATAGTAAAAGTTGTTCATAATGATGAGTACAATGACCCCTTATGAGGTTGTGCGTTATTTAAGTTACAACTTGTAGATTACATTTTCGACACCTACCTACTGGTAACATTAAGAAAGAATCTACTTTTATTGAAACTTTTAACAATAACTTCAAACACAAGTTACCCCGTTCATGAAACTACTGTTATATTTTTCACACAATAACATTCCAAATAAAGGGGATTGCTCAGATAAACCCCTTCTATTTAAGAACAGCAAGGACGTTGACTTTCTTAGAAATTGGTATGTGTGGGTGTGTTTCCCTTAAACGCTGGTAAACTTATAACCAAAACCTAATTAAAAACTAATTTTAGAAATTCACCTAATTTTTATCTTATTTCTTTATGGTGTCAAAAGAGTACCTACGTATTTTTTTTATTATTTAGTATGGGAAAACGAACATACGGTTTCTTAATTGAAAATTTGAACTTAAAAATGTTTAACTTTAACCGGTTTCTTTTCGGTACGATAGAAAAAACGCGTCGATCAAGAAGCTTCCATAGTGATCCATACAACACTGACGACCGTGTCTACGTGGCAAATAAACCGTAGTTTTTCACGGCAAGAAAAACGTGAAGGATCTCAATAAAGGTCGGCAGAATTCAAAATTTCTTTGCAAAAAACTTGTATTTCGCGGACTACATTGAAGGAATCCTCCACAATTCAGCCGGATATATCCTTACATCATACCTCCTCGACAAAAAAAAAAATCTGTCTATCTTTTCTTTCCGCATTCCTTATTCCCTATTTGTTTATGACCCCGTCTGTTAGGCAAGCTTATCAAGTTCGGTAACAATCGAAAAAGTAATGGTGTCTCATTAGTGACAGTTGAGCTCATAAAGCCCGCAAACCTTATATTTTAAAAGTAAGCGTATAGGTGAAGCTTTCATCTTTAACATAAGTGTATGATTTAATACATCCCAATTAAGATCTACTTCTTTAAATTGGTTACGCCAAGTAGGTTTACAGAAAATCATTTCAATACCTAAATTTAACATATATAAATAACATATTATTACAGTGGGGGAACTACCCCCACGCATCTTATAAATAAATGCGACCCACAGCTTTCACACACCCACAGCTTTTGAGATAAGGCCTATTTTTGGACAAAGGATCACGGATCAAGAGAAAATAAGAAACCATAATAACCGCTGCCGATAAGGTATTGAGGTTAGGTAAAGGTGACTACGATCGGTGGACAACGCTTATCAGTCGATTCGCACGAATTTACTCGCCCGTAAACTGCAAGTCGTCGCTTTTATATATTGTTATTTTTTCTATGTGCGATACACACGGTAAGATTTCGACTAGATTTTCAACGTTTTTGATTATGGGAACAGTAGTGCGATTCTGCAACCATCTCACCGTGAAAACTTGGGTGAAGTGAGCATGGAGTGAGCTGTCAGTGTACTAGGGATTGACCAAGCGTACATTTACAATCATAATCGAGATTTTAATAATATATTTTATGCTAATTCTATTGATCATTTTATATAATTTCAAAGCTAGTATTTTAACTGTCAAAACATTAATATTTTGTGTAATTTTAATCTAGGAAAAAAAGAAAGAAAAAACAACAAGATTGATATTCTATGTTTCTGTTTTGCTATTTTATTTTAAAACCCCAGAAAATAGTAATGTTTTGACCACTAAAATACTAGTTTTGAAATGATATAAAATGATCAATAGAATTAGCAAACAAAATATTATTAAAATCACGGTTATGATTGTAGATGTTTGCTTAGTCAATCCCTAGCATCAGTGGGTTGACACTGACAGCTCACTCCACGCAAGTTTTCACGGAGAGATTTTTACAGAATCGACATCCAGGCCTTCTGAATTGGGTTTGTTTACACTTACATCATATATTTTTGGTACAGACTATATATATGGATGAATACATGCAGTGCCGACCCCAAATACTTTTTAATAAACACAAGATGATGATTGGATCCTGATTTTACAGTTCAACATGAAATAGAAATATCTCATAACCACGAAACCTTTAGTTTAATATAAAAGGTGATGGACTGAACTCGTAAATCCTGACATTTCTCTCTAGTTACATTGTAACTTGTTTACCACACTGTATGTTTGTACCTTAACATAATTTGATTAAGGTATTGTGGTTATAAAGATGAACCAGATATATTTTTTATTGTTTAAGCTTAAAACATAAAATAAATCACAAGTAAAGTTGGTAGATACTTTGTATGCACGGAATTACCAAAAGTTATCATCGTTGGAGTCGGCTTCCAGTCTTACAGGATGCAGCTATTTCACATGGAGTGACTGCCTATCTGACCTCCACAACCCAGTTACTGGGTAATACGATACTCCTTGGTAAGACTGGTTGTCAAACTTTCGGGCTTCTGAAGACCCGTAACGACTGTCAAAGATCCACGAACGCCAGCCGGGAAAAACGGCTTAACGTGCTTTCACCAACACCCATCCACGGACCAACCGCGGCAAATGTGGCTTAACCTGATCGATGGACCCGTGCGGCTGTTAGCATCACGAGAAGAAACTATCAAAAATAATAGTGATCCTCTACACCCGTTACATAATCTTCAAATACCTATAAATATTCAGTGGTTTAGATTAGTAACAACAATTACAGAACATAGCAATGCTTATACGGAGTGGCAAGAACATCAACGTGCAACCTGTTATCGTGGACTCACTACATGCTTCTCAACCCCTGCATTGAAATTTGTCGTAGGATATTACAAAAAAAAAAAAAAACATAAATTGCCATTCCAATACATTCGGACCGCGTAGGTGAAACAGCTGGGTTTTTAGATTTCCGTACCAAAATTGTAAAAAGAAACCCTTATTGTGCGACTCAGTCTGTCTGCCTGCCTGTCCGTCTGTCACAGCTGGATATCTCAAGCTATCAACTTGAAATTTGGAATAGTTTTAGATGACGTTCGTCCAACTATTTTGCAAATGAGAAAGAAATATGTTTTTTTTTTGCAACACGTATTGAAATGGGGTCTTAAAAATGTTTAATTACTGTTACTAGGGTATGTGGGGTATCATATGAAAGAACTCTCAAACATTTTTCTTTTTTTTATACCTACTGCATAATTTTCAACTATTGATGAAAAATTAAAAAAAAATACCGTTCCCCCTTATCGGCGAAGTTTGCATACAGAAAAATCTGAAATTATTCTATGTGATAGAAATGTATGTAAAGATTACAGGAAAAATAAAACGATGTCTCTACGAGTAAATAGCACACAATTTTCTAATAATTTTCTTTTTTTTTTTCACTCTGTCTGACCTTTGCCTAAATAAAGTCTTGTCCTAGATAAAGACTTGTAAATTTGAGAAAAATGGTGCCCATCCCCCGTAGAAAAAGTGCGCACACACAACAGGTTTAGCTAATGGCTCGTTGCCTTAATAATAAGAGCCACTCGGATCGATCTTCAAGGTTAAGCAACGCTTGTCGAGGCCAGTCCGTGGATAGGTGACCATCCATAACATTCCAAGTCCCGGCTGTAGATCTTTGACAGTTGTTACGGGTTATCAGAAGCCCGAAAGTCTGACAACCGGTCTTGCCAAAAGGTATCGTGTTACCCAGTAACTGGGTTGTGCAGGCCAGGTAGGACCCCAAAATAGTTGGGATGTATAAGTTATAAAAAAATAACTTTCCCAGACGACCAACAAGCTCCACTTCTTTATATACTTCTATACTTCACCCCTTTTTCATCTACAGGAGCTAAGATACTAATAATGTATCATAATTATATTCAAGGAAATATTGCTATTATGATATTATCTTGCAGGCATTCCAATGATTTATCTCTTAGCGAGCTATTTTGTCCTGCAGAATTATTATTATTTATAGTCTTTTTTCTCTATTGTAATGTGTCGTTGCTATCATTTTTTATAGTACTCTGAGGGTGTAGGCTGTTATCTGTTATCTATCCTTTGTTACCCATTTAACCCTTCGGGGTAAAATGATATTATTTAATAAGATAAGGCTTTGTTAGAAAATCTTGAGACAGAATGATGCAAGTCTTAAGACGAATCAATCATTCGAGAATCGAATGTTTACGATATTAGAGTAATAAGCTTCTTGGAAAAGTTTTTGGCACTAAAAAACATTGTTTCATATTAATATTTTAAAACTTTTCCTTAAAATTTATTTGCAATGGGGGGCGGAGAAAACCTTTAAAACGTTTATAGAGAAATATGATATGATGATCCAGCCTTTATTTGATATTTAGCATACGTCATAATATTAACTTAAAAGCCCATTCCAATTCAACCCCATTTCAAAACCAAACTCTTTAACCAAAACAGCTTTTAAACGCAACAATTAACTCTAAAACACAAAACACCCACTCACCTACTAAATACACCCCACTTAAAACAACCACTGTTTGAACAAGTCTAAAAACGAACCGCTTTTACCTAGACCACTTTACCTAGACCCACTTGTACCTTTCAGGACAGTTAGGACAGAACTGAACTGAAACCTTAGGGACCTGTATTATATACTCCGGTGTGCCTATGTACTTTATATACTTGTATCGAATTATCTGATAATGGAGAGATCTTGTCTGAAATACGAACATGTTTTGTGAAGATTGGATGTGACATCTGTCTCGGTACTGGAGGTTAAATGTTTTAACTGCAGAAAATAATTGAAAAAAAAAAAAATATAAGAAAATGTTAGAAACATTCTGGCAAATAATGAAAGGGTCTTATATGTATTTGGATCTACATTCATTCATTTCATTTGAATAAACAGATACTTTTATAGATAGTTTTCATAGCAATAATTACATGCTCCTTATAAGAGTATTACAACACAAATTAATCAGAAAAGTCAGCCTTATTAACATCTCATTTTAAGCAAAAATGCTCCAACAAGCAATATTAGTTAATAAATCAACCCCTGTCTGTCGAAGGACTGATGGCCGGTGGAGCAGACGAGTCCTAGAGTGGAGACCGCGTATCGGCAAGCGTAGTGTGGGACGCCCCCCAGCTAGATGGACCTGGGACAGACTGGATGTGGAAGGCGGAACGGACGACAGGGTATTATGGAGCTGACTGGGAGAGGCCTCTGTCCAGCAGTGGACTGTGATAAGCTTGAATCAACACTACTATGTATGTATAACTGCGAAAACTACACCATTATAAAAGCCAAGTACGCTCAAACTCTCATACGTATGTTCATACCCAAAACTTGTACTTTTACCACATCTAGAAACAATACCTCCTTGGCAAGGATAACATAGCAGTCACACGTGGGCGCTTCTTATTATAGCTCTCGATTCTTCACTGTATCGATATATTTGATCTACATACATAGAAAACTAAAGATGAAGGCCTGTGTCTGTGGAGAGAAAACTGAGAAAAATTCTCGAATGAAATTACTGTTTTTGTATTACTCCCCCACGGTTTCACACAATCTGATGGAAAATTTATCACAATATTATGTAAAAAAACGAGCCGTGGATGGGATTTTCCATCGGGAAAAATTACGAACTTATGTACAACTAGAAGAGCCCCACGGTTTCACCCGAATTCGATTCGATTCCGTGGCAATATGGGGATAAAAAGTATCGTATGTATTAATCCTGGTTATATCATATATTATCCTATCTGTGTGCCAAGTTTCATTCACATTCATTCAGTAGTTTTTACGTGAAAGAGTAACAAGCATCCATCCATCCATCCATCCCTCCATCCTCACAAACTTTCGCGTTTATAATATTACTAGCGGCCCGCCCCAGCTTCACACGGGTGCAGTGTTTTTTTCAAATTTTCGAAATGTGTCTTCCTACAAACCTTTTCCAATACCGAACACAACAAAAAAAGAGTTATCCAATATGGTGCAGTCATTCGGAAGTTATGCGCGTTTAGACATTTCCGCGACTTTGTTTTATACTACCAGTATGTCGATTAAGTAGGATTTTCATCCGTCTAACTAACCTATTTAGGGAATTAATTTTCAAAAATAGTTCTTTAGTTAAGAATATTACTTTTAAGAGGCGAACAGAACAGTTAGTCTAATCATATGCTGCCGTACCTTCCGAATCCCAATAGTATAATCAGAGGGGCAGTTCTCGTAATTTTAAGAACGTTCACAGTGTGATCTCGGGTTCAATCTGTCAAAAATACCTCCAAGTTCCCTACAATTTTTTGTTAAGTATTTGACATTTACTGTCGCCGAAATGAGATTGCGATTAGATTTTGGCCGTTTTTATTTACGAGAATTGGCCTTCTGATACCGCCCTTTACTTTATGTCCTGTATTGTGTACATCTTTTGTTTGAGATCCTAAATAAATACAATGACTAATCTTTATACCACGGCATGACACGAGATAACCCCGAGTAACTTATGAACACGCAGCCAATTAGACTTTTCATTTCACCAACGAACAAATTTCGAAAGCGCCATAAGTCATATTTTGCAATTTAACTTGAAATATTTATTAGAGTAAGTTTGCGAACTGTAATTTTAGAACTAGGTCGGCCATTTTGGATTGAAATGTCAAATTTTATTGCGTATGTCCATACTAGCTAACTAATATCACGCTTGTGTTCCCAAAAGGGGCAGTGGTATTTGTAAACGCCCTTATTTTGAAAACTGTTTTCATTTTTATAACCGGTTTTTTGAAGCAAAGATATTTTTCTCTGCTAAGAATATAGTCCTTTTCATCATTAAAGAGAGAAGAGAGTGGGATAAGTACCAAAACTCCGCGTTTTTCGGTACGCTAATAACAACATACTGTAATAACTTCATAGTGAGAGATCCCATGCTCAACAGTGGATGTCTGCCAATAGTTTATTAGTCACATTCAGGCAATTTAAGCTTTTATAGGTGTACTTAATTCACTATTGCACATGGACCTACATTGATAGCAACAATGAACAACACACATACCCTGGCCGTTATCACCTTAGGTACTTGAAACATAAAGTAGAAATCGTAATCAATATTAGTGGCATAATCATCTATAGTTAATAGAAAGCTCGTTCATAGTACAATCGCTTTGTTTTGATTTTGGTGCTCCCCATCGACTAAACATAACGTTGGTCCAAGGAATCACACAGTACAATTTTCACAAGCAAACCCTTACTAAATGCTTAGTGTACAGAACTCATTACTCAAAGAGGTTATAAGGGTACGCCTGAAGCCGTTGTGCCTCTGGGAGCAGATAATGCTAAGTTATTCAAGTATCGTCATTAGGAGAATTGCCTATATAAGTTGAGCTAACTTAACAACTACGTTGGTGTTCAAATAATAGGTTTTGTTACCTAGGGAATGGTATAAGTTTAGGACTTTGAATAGAAAATTTATATTTATTTACTACTAGCGCCCCGCCCCGGCTTCGCACGGGTGCAATGCTGATCACTACATTGAATAAAACAAAGTCGCTTCCCGCTGTCTGTCTGTCTCTATATATGCTTAGATCTTGAAAACTACGCTACGGAATTTGATGCGGTTTTTTTTATAGATAAGAGTGATTCAAGAGGAAGGTAGACATATAGACGATAAGATAGACATATACCATCGCGGACTTTTTTTTAGAGATTTTTAAGGTGTACAATACTGTAGTACATTATTTTGATCTATCGCGAATGGTTCAGCCAGCGTTTACAATGTAAGCGCAAAAAAATATGTTTATTTACGACATCACATTAGAAACCTCTAAAATTATCAGTGTTTCTCTACTATATTATGCATGTATTATACATATTAAACCTTCCTCTTGAACCACTCTATCTATTTAAAAAAACCGCATCAAAATCCGTTGCGGAGTTTTAAAGATATAAGCATATATAGGGACAGACAGACAGGGAAGCGACTTTGTTTTATACTATGTAGTGATTATATTATAAGGGCTTGTGGCTATGTGACTGCCGCACGAGTCGATCCACTGTCGTGGTTGGTCCGTAGATGGGTGACCATTCGTGCCTCGGACAGCATGTTTTAAGCCATTGGTCCCGACTGTCATTCTTGGGTCTTTGGCAGTGGTTATGGGTCGTCAGAATTCCGAAATTCTGACAACCAGTCTTAGCAATGGGTATCGTGTTACTCGGTAACTGGGTTGTGGAGGTCAGATAGGAAGTCGTTCCATGTAAAATACTGGTATTCAGCTGCATCCGGTTAGACTGGAAGCCGACCCCAACTTAGGAGACGGCTAGACATTAACGGCTAAAATCGGTTGTTACATACATTGAAGAATCATTCATTCATTGGAAATTCGTTTCGTAGTTAAAAGAACAATGTAGTCACACGATTTTGTCTTATACGTACTTCCAATTTATTTTTATTTTATTTTATTTTTATGTAGGTAATACGCACATATTGGTTATTTATTTTCGTTTCTCAGTATTCACAATACAACACACATACACACACATGTATGTCACAACATTTTATTTTTGTATGAGCTTTTCTATATTATCATATTTAAAAAATTCTGTAAATTGATTATAACAGACACACATTTCCCTATGTGTTTGTTATTCCAGCGTATGGCACTCGTGGGTTGCAGCTGAAAATCAGTGTCAGGTGATACACACTGTGTTGTCATCTGAAATTATGCTGAGCTGAGGCCCTTTTGGCATTTATTTTGATGTAATGCCAATAAACGCATTTCATTCTTTCTTTGTATTCATTGTAAATTGGTCTTGTGTCACTGGAATCATTTACGCACATAGTGCGTTTTTAATGGCCAACCAAAAATTCAAAGACATGTGACATCGGTGCGGGTTGATAAACTGCAATGGGCCTGCGTGGTGCATTACGGCCCACTCCCTCTTACAGAGAGGAGGCCTGTGTCCTAGCAAGGGGAACCGTGTAGGCTGATTATGCTGGTCACACCGAGGCAAACCGTCAATATTTTCAATAATTAGGAAGTCTCACAACGAATCACACCAGTTTGAACATTTCTATCCAAGTTAGATGACACAATCGTCGCGAGCGAATTTCGTTCGGCATCCCGCGTGGAATTCGCTTCAGTTTGGCCAGAGCTTAACTCATCCAATGGAAGATACAAACTAATAAAATACGGTCATCTAAACAAAATCTAAAACTAAACTTGTATTTCCTCTACAATTTCACCAAAATATCGCAACCGCACAAAACTCTTGCTTACATTAAAATAACAGCACAAAAACCAAACGAAACTATAATATGATTTACAACACAATAACGTTGAATCAGCTAGGTGCACTGCACGGGAATCGAACTTGGGACGTTATTCATGGAGTGGAAAGTTTCGACTCAAAAGTGGGCCAATGAGAGTTCAATAACTTCGGTTAAGTTTAAAAAATGTTCACTATTTTGGAGATGAAATGTGCTTGGGGGAAAATGTTGTTTCATCCATACATGCATAACATGAGAAGTCTCATGTTGTAAAAAAGCATCACTATGCTGTGACGGGAATCGAAAGGAGAAAGAAAATACCTTTCACACACAGACGTATAAACAATCACGATTACAAACAGGACACATAGAAATATGAAAAACAACAACAGTCTTTGGTGATGCGCAGTTGGGTAAAAATCAAAACAAAATCACTAAAATTTTGAACCCGAACCATCTCCAAACTTCAGAGTATTTCTCCTCCAAACTTTTGGAGGTCGCCGGTCGATGGAAACTTGAAATGGAAAAAAATGACAAAAACATTTCTTTGTTTTCTTCGATAATGGATGTTTTACTTTCTGCTATAATGGAGTATATTTGTCTATCATTTCTTGTTTAATTGAGAAGTTGCTGTTTGTACCGACTTTGTCAAAGGTTGGGGTTGGAATTGGGGGCGAGGTTAGAGTTTTAATGTTATTTGTTTATTATTTTTTGTTATTGGTATTGGCGTAACACGTGGACCGTTAAGTATTAATTTTTTTTAAAAGATAACTTAGGTACTATTTCAGCATGACTTTGAAACTATTTGGACAAAAATGGTTCAAGCTTAAAGGTTCTTAAAATATTCTAGGTATATTCTATTCATAAATGTAGTCCAGTAGTAAACCTGCGCCTCTCATGCAAGAGGTTATGGATTCAAATCCGGGCAACTTGACGTGACGTGACTGTTTCAATTCATATGTACTGTTTGAGTTTATCTTGGACATTTATGAATGACATCGGTGAAGGTAAACATCGTGAGTAAACCTGAACTTATTATAGCATATGTCTTAAATCGCCAAAACGTCTTGAGCAAGGGTGGTGATCAATGTTCATGCCTTCTCTGTATGAGAAGAGGATTTTGCCCGGCAGTGGGACAGTAATAGCCCAGCATATTTTTATCCCACAGCACGGCAAAGGCCTCTCTATTATTATACTATTCATAAACTGTTTTTCGTTAAGTAAAACCATACTGTGGCCAGGCGGGCTTCGGCTTAGTACAAATAAAAAGTAAAATCATTCTATTTTATTAATATTAATCGCGAAAAAAAAAATCAGCTGTTCCCTACATTTTGACGAGTTATGCAAACATTTTAGGGAACAGCTGATTTTTTTTTCGCGATTGCAGGTTTGGTCACTCAGTAAAAGTTGTTCATAATGATGAGTACAATTACCCCTTGTGAGGTTGTTCGTTATTTAAGTTACAACATGTATATCGTAAGTATTAATTGCAAATACATTTACTTTGATGATCGCTTAATATATTGAGCATATAATATGTATTCCATGCCGCATTTTTCAGTAAAGATCTTTGAAAGAGACAGACGGGTAGATCATGACCTCGGTGAGGACATTTATGACTTTTTTCTCCCGGTAGTACGTTCCCGTGGCACAATTTCTGACCTTCACGTGGGCAAAGGCTAGAACTTTCATAACCCTTCATTTTTTAGGCAAGCTTATTAAGTTCAGTAATAATAGAAAAAGTAATTGTGTCTCATTAGTGACAGTTGAGCTCTAAAAACTCAATACCGCAAAAAACATGTTCAAAACTGTCTTTTCCTTGTACGAAAATCGAGACCGTCATAGTTTTATTTTCAACCAACAACCAAATCGCACATCCAAACGGGAAGTCCCATGGAAAAATACAGGCCTTTCCATCATAGTAAGTCAAAGTAACTGCACCATCACTTGTGTACAACAAGCCTATTCATAAAGTAGTTAAGAGTAACGGGGCCCGAACTTTTCCCTTAGCAACACCATAAAATGAGGACAGGGGAGCTGGGACACATGGGACGAATGGGACGGTTTGAAGGATAATAGAGTTCAAAATGGTGTGTCATGAATTTCGGAAAGTAATAAACATAACGTGTAACGTACTTGTTGCCTGTAAGGGGGTAGGCTGAGGTGTACCAATACTACACCAACATTTCATGAGTACGTTTAATTCCGAAGGACCTAATACTCGTAGAGGGCGAGGCTATTATCATTAACTGGGCGCTAATCCAGACTCCAAAGTCGTCGTTATGTTTAAAAGCGTTTCGTATTCTTTGACATTTTTTAACAGGATTGCGATACGTTTTCACTCTTACTTTGAAGTTTGATGTATCAAAGGTAGAAGGAATACTGATGCTGGAATGGCGTTACACTCTTTGGTATTACATAATAAATGTTGAAGATGAGGACAAGCCATATTTGTAGGGACATCGCCGAAGCGTAAATGTAATCCTACGGTACAACTGGTTCTATTTCCTAAAAGTCCTAATTCCTTATTCCACGGTATCTATTTAGCCAGCACAGACTCATCTAAAACCAAACTCTTGTTATATTAAACTACCTAAATGTATAATATCGTAATAGCTTTATCACAATAAAGTTGAATGTTACCTGCACGTCATAAAACGACAAGGTCGAGTTTGTCTATGTGATAGTTAGATAATTTAAAGAAAGAAAGAAAATAATGCTTTTTTGCGGTAAACATGACGCGATTATAAAATCTTAGAATTTCTGTATGGGACAGGGATTGTTACTCCTTTTAAAGGTTATTCTTTAACACAGCTAGGAGAACAGCTCTTCCACCACCCTGAAGTAGTTAATAAATACCAATTATGAATGTATGACTTTATTTGTAGAAAACTTCCTTTTGTGGTCTCCTTATGTGGCCGAGAAACGAACACAAAAATTCAACCGTTGGGAAGTTTCAATTTACTGGGAATCGTTGTCAAAAGTGGTTTGCCAATTATGAGACAAGGTCAATGACCTCTAAATATTTTCAATCTCGATTAGGATCGAGTTGATGGATCGTCTGCTAATTGATAACACGACCGTGAGGCGCTTTTCGGGCGGCGAGGTATTAAGTTACTGGTTGTTTTAACCTTGATTTTATGTTAAAGGAAGATGAAAGACAGACCATATTTTTTAAATGTTTTTATATGCGTACCACTGGTGACTTTATTTAATTTATGTACAAGATGTTTTGTGACCATGATTTTTAAAAAAAAAAACAATAGACTTCCAAAAAAACACTACAAAGTGAAAAATAACTTTAATTTCGGAAGTCGGTGTCAAAAAACGAAAATGCGGAACCGACGACACCGACTTCCAAAATTAAAGTTATTTTTCACTTGGTAGTGTTTTTTGGAAGTCGATCGAGTTTTTTTTTTTTAAGTTTTTATTTTTCTATTTTTCACCCCAAACAAATTTATATAACACTACTTGCTATGTAAATATCAGTGACAGGAAGCTGCATCTGCGTTTATAGAGTACAGACGTGATGTTATGTTGTGCGATTGCGTAAACAATGCATACATATGCGATAGCAGCAAGCGCGGTTGTTTTACTGGTATTTATTGAAGAGTTCCGTTGTCTGTCTCTGAAACTCTTCACCAGATCTTTAAAAAAATTAAATGGGACCATTTCGGAATAAACCTCTATTGAACATATATGACGGAGTTATGCCCGAACATAAATAAAAAATATATATATAAACATCCGAATTGATAACCTCCTCCTTTTTGAAGTCGGTTAAAAAACTGCAGAATATTGGTCTTTTTTTATAACGAATTATATAGTTTGAAGCTAAGAAATATGAATATGAATTATGTATTTTGTAGTTTGGGACCAACGGCTTAACGTGCTTTCCGAGGCACGGGGGGGTCTGAGGGTATGTGAAGATGGTCACTTCACATACCCTCAGACCCCCCCGTGCCTCGGAAAGCACGTTAAGCCGTTGGTCCCGGCTGTCATTCGTGGATCTTTGACAGTCGTTACGGGTCGTCAGTAGCCCGAAAGTCTGACAACCAGTCTTACCAAGGGGAATCGTACTACCCAGTAACTGGGTTGTGGAGGTCAGACAAGCAGTCGCTCCATGTAAAATACTGGTATTCAGCTGCATCCCGTTAGAGCGGAAGCCGACCCCAACATAGTTGGGAAAAGGCTAGGCAGATGATGTAGTTTGAAGCTGAGTAGCGTAAAAGCATTTTCCTCAATCAAATTCCAAGAAGTATGTACAATTGTACACCAAAGTATACTGTTGTAATTTTGGGGTCACTTTGGGGTTTAACTCCGATTCACGGGGTCTATAATCCTTCACCGACTAAGGCCCGCTTGCACCACAAATCACAGGAATGGCCTGAGAACAAGCTGGTACACATGTGCGCCACCAAATGGTGCGGATTCGATATTCGGTAGTGTGGTATAGTCCTTGAGAGGGCGAGAACAGTATTTTAAACATCGTTCTATTTCTGTAAATCATTTGAAGATGACAGAGACAGAATGATGTTTTAAATATGTTGATCTACACCCATGCTACAAAAGTTTCTGAAACAGTTAGGTTATGGCCAACATAGAAACAACCAGTGTCATAGTAACCATAATATCATCCAAACGAGTGTTATAATGTTGTACTAAATTTCATTATGCAACTCCTTTGCTTTCCGATCCCTTACTTACTCATTAAACAGCCACATTCTCACCACTCAATTCGTGGTATCTTTATGAATTTCTAAAAAAGAACATTGTCATGCACGCGCGTTTCACTACCACAGCGCCGTAGCTAAAAAAAAAACTTACAAGTTATTCAAATTCCGTATCCCGCCAAATCTTGTATGCAACTGTACATAATTAGTTATTAAAACACTCATGCGCTACTATTGTCACACGAGACGAAGCCGAGTGATAAACCCACATTCGTGTTCTAGATATTAAATTTAGGTCCGCCTGCACTACAAATGCAACTGTTGTATAATAAAAATACCCCTTATGTTGAAACACTTCATTAAACTATTTTTTGTGTAATTTATTTTACTCATCAATAAATATAATATCACAAATTCACAACCGAACACAACTCGCTTTACACATGACTTCAAATCCTAATTCAACATATTAGACATCACTTCGTCAACAAATATCACCTTATTTCCCTAAACCTACCGACTACATAAATAATAGTCGTGTAATTACACTAATGGTAGGGTAGTCTGTGATGTGGTGTTGCCACCTAATAAACGTGTTGGGCGCCCCGAGTTAGGGCGGGCTCAGACAAGCGATTCGTAATTGTGCTTTATGATATTAATCGGTGTTAATAACGTACATAATTATTATTAGTTGTGTATTGATAAGTACGTTAGGTTAACTGCACTGAAAACTAGAGTCCGACTGATTTTTTTCTTTCTGGCTTTAGCAATTTTTCGGCTGAAATATCCATTGTCGGCAATTTTAGTTTTTGGCCAAAAAAATGTCATTTTGGTAACGGCCGAATACATTTTAGTGCTGGCAAATTAATACTTTTAACACATTTATTGTGAGAAAAACTATAGCAACAATAACTAAAAGCACAATAAATATGAGTTGTTTGATTTTTTTTTTCTATTATATTTTTGAGAAAAGTATAAATTTTTTGTGATTTAAGTTTAAGACGGTTACCTATAGGTATCTAATCTTGAAAATATTGTCACTGCATAATTTTTTTACTATTACCAAAATAATCCGAAAAACTCACTAAAAAATGTCAAAAATGGCAACAAAATCCGTTGCATAGATTAGAAGAATAACGTAGTCATACAGACAACAGACACGAATTATATGTAGACGAAGAACTAGGGCAAATTTGTTGTTGGTGAGAATGTATGATAAAAGCTCTGATTCAGCGAAGTTGTACCTATTTATTGGAGAAATTCTACTGAAACAATTGAGGTCAAAGGTTAGTTAACGTAATGCCACGCTTGAGTTCTACGAAGAGGTAAGCAGAGATGTATGTATAAGTCGCATGTTTATAATACAGGGCGAGACGTTACCGTTAAAATAGCAAGAATCAACCGAGTTTAAATTATATTTTTTCTAGGATTTTTTTTTTGACATTAATCAGTCAGTCAGTGAGTCAGATCATTGTTTTACATGCTCTACTGAGAAGGGCTTTTCCTTCTCTTTAGGAACGATTTCAGGCCAATTTTTAAAGAGATTTACTTCGGTACAATATTCGTTATTCAAAAGTAAACTTAGTTGCCAGCCCCTAAAGTTACAATTTGCAAATGAAATGCAGTGTTGATTATCGTTATCATATTCACAAGACTCAAATCAGTACTTGCTTATTATAGATTTTGTCATTCAAAAGTTAACTTAGTTGCAAGAGCTTTAAAATTGACATTGATCAAATGCACCGTCAATATTTTCTTCTTCACAACCTTTACAATCGACTTATTGGACCAGCCCTCAACGGACCGAATCACAGTAATATGTTCGAAGGTTACCGGACCTACCGGTGACATCACCACGAGTGTTTACATCTTGTCTAGGTAAACTACGAGGTCTGGATTTAGACAACGTTGTGTAAATTATGGGTTTATCATGCTTATGTTCTGTGGGTAGAGCAGAGTTGGTTAAGTGATGAATTGTAAGTCAGATTATGATTAATTCCATTGGTAGCCCTGGTGCCCAATAACCTATTGACAGATAGCTACTGATGGTAGCCAGTATAATTATAATCATGCAGATCGTTACTTAGGTATATAGATTATTGGGACTTTAAAACCAGAGATAGATATGGATGTTTTTCTGTGCCCAAACTGGTATTAGATAGGTAATTGGGTTCGGCCGTAAGTGTTGCCAAGGTATAAATAACAAAGCAGCGGTGGCCTAGTAGTAAAGGCCATGATTTACGAGTTTGTAGGTCGTGGGTTCGAACCCAGGCAGGCAGTTTACTTTGTGTAAATTATTTCATTACCAATGCTTTCAAAACGGGAAGGAAAACATCGTGAGGAATTGGGCATGCCATAAAACTAAACATTCGAAGACGTGTCGAGGGCTTCATAGCAAATGGACGTATATACAAAAGTCCGATTTTACAGGAGGGACAAAAATGTGAATAAAATTAAAACTAGTTCATGTATCGGGTTGGTATTTGAGACAGGTATCATTCTAGGTAAAATATGTATGCTGGTAGTACTTTTCATGTTTTCGGACACGTAGTTTTTGAAATATGGTCACCACGCTTCTTTGTTTAGATCAAAACTCCAAAAAAAATCGTAAGTATAGGAAAAATGTAAGTACAAATTTGGGGCATACCAGAACACATTCTTCTTTATTTGAAAATACCGTAACTTCTTATTTAAATAACTTTATAAATTTTGTAATGTCGTAATAAACCTAAAAGTACTTGCATCGGAACTATAATTAATTGAATAAATTAAAAAATTGAACACGAAAGTCCTTTTGTTACCAGTAAATATGTTCTAACCTGAACCTGGCGAACGCGCCTTCAAGAATTGTATACCAACATGGGCGTATGCATGGAAATTACTTAAGATATTCTGTAAAAATCTCACCGTGATAACTCGGGTGAAGTGAGCTTAAAGTGAGCTGTCATTAGTGTCAATCCCTAGCATCAGCCGGGCGATTCTGTAGAAATCTCACCGTGAAATCATATGTGAAGTGAGCACTTAATAGTGTTAATCCCTACCTTTAGGGAATGACAGAGCACTTTTTGTTTATACGTAAATTTTGACGTACTTATATGTAACGCCTGTTTATTGTGCAAGTTTCTTAAAAATAAAGGTACATTAATGGCACATTACGATTACATTACGCCAATTATTTGAATGGCAAATAAATATCTTAAAAAAACTATGATCTACCTATCTATGACCTTATCGTACTGTATATTGCAGCAAAAATCGAAAAATGCTATTTTTGCGTGTACGCACATTTGTTATGAAGCCCTCGATGTGACAACCGCCAATTTGCAATGGGCCGACGTGGTGGATTATGGCCCACTCCCTCTCACCAAGAGGTGGCCTATGTCGGGTATCCAAATATATTGGACGTATACTTGAGTTAGCATGTCTTCTCATTTTGAGATCTGATAATTGCAACGTATAAAAACATTATTATGAAATATGCCTTCAATGGAGAGAATGAAAGTTGTTTTTGTTTATTTCCTAAGTACATCAGACTGGCATAGGATTTAACT
The DNA here is from genome assembly GCA_949629135.1 of Eremobia ochroleuca. NCBI lineage: Eukaryota > Metazoa > Arthropoda > Insecta > Lepidoptera > Noctuidae > Eremobia > Eremobia ochroleuca. The sequence continues at coordinate 14,889,522 of OX451409.1, forward strand.
GCAATGTCTTTGACGTAAATAGCTAATTTTCCTATTTTTTCCCATGGGAGAAAGGCGTGAATTTATTTATGTGTGTGATAAGATAAGTTTTTTTATTTGCTTAAACATGTGTGTGTACATACATAGAAAGTGCATACAAGATGATAAAATAGGTGATTAAGTGCGAAGATGCTTGACACTACGTGACGTGCAAAATAATAGATTTATACAATGATGTGTGATGTGTATGTATGTATCAAACCTCTGCCGGTCAATTCTGTAAAAATCTCACCGTGAAATCATAAGTGAAGTGAGCACTTAACAGTGTTAATCCCTAGCGAATGACAGCTCACTCCACGCTCACTTCACCCAAGCTTTCACGGTGAGATGGTTACAGAATCGCACGGCTGTATTCCTTTTTCTTATTTATCTACACTAATATGAAAGCTGAAGAGTTTGTTTGTTTGTGTAAACGCGCTAATCACTGTAACTACCGGTCGGATTTTAAAAAATCTTTTTGCATTTGATACCGAAATTCTTGAGTAATAACATTTTACATCACGCTATGATCCCTAGAACAAAATTTATAAAAAGAAAAAAGTACGAAAGAACGCTAAACGATAAGTAAGTATTAGCGCGGGCCGACGATCCAATGCGACGCGGAAATTTCACGCGGTGGAAGTCGCAGGCAGAAGCGTGTAATAGATAAACAGAAGTGGTTGGAGTAGAGCCTTGAGTCAATTGAAGAGGAGGTGTTATCTACAGCGCCACATGCGAACTACGCATCATACTAACGTCACGCAAAATCCTGCATCGCGCAATTTACTGCCCGACTAGCATAAATAAAACGTCCTAACATCAATCATCGGGCAGTTGCCCATCAGACACCACACCCGTCTGGTCGGAGGATCCTTCCTTTTCTATGGACGATGAGTGAACTTTACACACTGTTCCTCATACCTCCAAAAGGCTAATGACCAGCAGTGAACTCCTACAGGCTGGAGATGACTGACCTATGACAGCTAGGCCATATTTATCCAGCCAGTGCACGCTCAAAACATACTTTAACCACAAAATAAACCACGGCCACATCCCATTGCTGAAAGATATCCTATTAAAATTTACAACGTTGATGCCAAATTTTCCAGATTAATGTTTTTACTGCATTCGAGAGAATGCTGGCTATTCTTTAGTGGACTATTAAAATGATATAGTGTTGCCAGTAGACATATAGGCTGGGAGAACGATGCTACTTAGACTTATTGCTAGGCACAGATTTAAAGGTGTAGCGGGGAGGGGAAGGCAATTCAGTGCAATGACTATGTTGTTTATTTTGTACGGTGATGTTTTTGTGGAGTTAATTTTATTTTGGGATGGTATTATCACCTAAGCACTAATTATTTTTCATTTTTCATTTCATTAACAGGTTTAAAAGAAGTTGTAGTGACAGAAAATTAAAATAGTATGCTGAGATGGTTTGGTCATGTTGAGACTAAAAAAAGGTATTTTTACAAGGTAGATTTGAGTGGAACCGCCGAGAGGGGACGCCCTAGGAGGACATATAGTGAACTTATAGGTGATGTTCTTCAGAATGGTCAGGTGCGTAGTGCTCGGAAACAGCCTGCGTGTATGACCTTGTCCTTGGAGTTTCTTGTCCGTTCTTCTCCATAGAGATCTACGTTGTGGAATGGGCAACTAGCTTCAACTTTCTGACTAACTGAACGACTATTTAATTTTGACAATTCAAACGTGCGTGTAAATGGTTTAATTAAAATAAATTATTTGAGTTTGCGTTTGACCAGATGTATGAACGTAAACGAGGCAAAAGGACTATGTAAGATTCGTAGCAGGTGGCGTTCTGTCTCTGCTTGCCCTCATGGGTTGAAGGCGTGAGTTTATGTATGCATATATGTATAAATTAACAGTGACGTGCTTATTTATTAATTTAAACTAAGAATAACAATGGAAAACCAAAAGATAGGAACATGAGAACACGATGGAATAATGTGGGATTCATAAAAGGCTAAAAAAAAAACAAAATAAAACCGAATGTTTACAATGCAATGAGTACGATGACGAGCACTGCGGGCTTTTTTACAGACTCAAAAATCTCACACGAAAAAACACCTCGATTTGGCAGAATTATCTGTATGTTATGAAAACATTTAATAAAACGTGGATTTAGAACCTGCGATTTGTAATGGAGGAGAATTTGCAGATCGCTCAGTCACCGGAGCAGTGGTCAAGTTCGAACCCAGACAGGCGCTTTCCTATAGGTAAATAATTTCATTACTGCTCTTAAAACGGTGAAGGAAAACACCGTGAGGAAACCGGTATGTCCTAGAACCAAAAAAGTCGAAAACATGTGACATCTACCAACACGCACTGGGTCCGCGTGGTATGTTATGGCCCACTTCCTCTCACAGAGAGGAGACCTGTGTCCCAGCAGTGGGAAAATTATAAGCTCATTATGAATTACCGCGTTATTTGAGCCCTCGCAAGCACCCATAAAACGCACTGATAACACGAGACCTAGATATATGTATACCGTGTATGTATAAGACATGTGCATGATACGTATGTAACTTTATGTTGATTTTCTGTACAGCTCTGCCCAACCCTCCAGGAAATACTTACAGAGTTAATGCTGTGTAAGTATTTGATTCTTATGAACGAAAAACTAACTTTACTAAACCAAATTCGTTCCCTGGGTAGACACAAAAAAGTCAATCTGTTTGCCTTTTCCCAGCTATGTTGGGGTCGGCTTCCAGTCTAACTGGATGCAGCTGAATACTAGTATTTAACATGAAGCGACTGCCTATCTGACCTTGACCCTTGGTAAGACTGGTTTTCGGGGTCCTGACGACCCGTAACGACTGTCAAAGATCCAACATGACAGGCAACGGACCAACGGCTTAAGGTGTAAAGATGGTCACCCATTTACCATTAACCTGACCGATCGACCCCGTGGCTGTTTTTAATTAGCCACGAGCTCCTCCCTCTCCCTCGCTAGACACAATACTATCGAAAAAACGATTACATAATCACATTACCACAAAACTTTTATATATACATTGCTTCTATAGAATAAACGCCGTATGTTATTAGGAAACAGACGAGAACCGTCCTATTTCTATGTATAAATAGCCTTTCTATACAATATCCGGGCTATTTGTGGCCATTGAGGCTATGCGGCCTTTGTCATGATAATTGTTCGGTTTAGTATTGAAATAGAATTTGGGGATTTTTTTCTGAATTATTTATGGTGTCTGGGTCGTGTCTGAGGTCGTGTTTTTAGGTTACCTATATATTGTTTCCAATTTTATTCCCATTGTTATTTTAATTGTACTAACATAGTTTATAAGATTTATGTTACTAACAATATATTTTCTATGGACTGTAGTTATCTGAGAATAAACGATTTTTATTTTTATTTTATTTTTATTATTTATTGTTCCACGTGTAACACGCTTAACCCCTCAGCCGCGAGGAGCCATTTTTGCGCGGTACCGATAACCGAAAACCGACCATTTGTGGATGGCACAAAAAATTTACATAACCGAAAACCATCCACAAGTGGTCGCAGTGAACTGACTTACTTGAAAGAGCGATAACTACATCCTGCTCTATTCCATACAATGTGTAAAGGATATGACAGGGAAGGCATGACATCATTCGCTCATAGACATTCAGTGACCGGCGTGGGTTTAATGAATGAAATCCATATCGCAAGAGGCCACCCAGAAGTAGGTGCGCGGTTGACAGTCAGCGAATAGAGATGGCCGCCCGCAGATAAGCGGCCATTTCTTGCCAACCGAAAATGGTCTATTCTCGTCTGAGGGGTTAATGTATTTCAGGAAAATTCTTTATATGTTATCTGACCCAAAAGAGTGTCTCTAAAAGTATGGAAATTATTTTCATCTTCTGGAAACTGTTTTTCCAAAAGCAGCTGCTGATGGCAAAAATATAATACCCTTTGTATCACATGCTCTTTATGATAAGAAGAGTTTTTAACTAATGACGAGGAAATATAGGTAAGTAAGTACTTTGTTTCTTGAAATTGTTTCTACATTCTAGATGTATGTTTAAAATATATGTTTTTTGAAGAAAGAGAAGTCCTAATAGAGAAACGACATATAATCAAACGACCCTTTAAAAACGTCCTATTAGCAAATCAAGCTATTATAAGATTAATGAAGTCACACAGACTGACACGAAGAGGGCTTTTACTAGCACTTGGCCGCGGTTTCACCTGGGTGGAAGCCGGAAATTATCCCACGGGAACGTATTACCGGGATAAAAAGTATCCCATATCCTAACCCAGTGCTTGGTCTACCCGTGTGCCAAACACCTAAATCCGTTTTAGCATGAAAGCTTAACAAACAAACAAACTCATTTTCGTATTTTAATATTAGTTAGGATTAAAGAAGTATATGTCGCAGATGGATTGTCGAATCCGCTATTTTAAAAAATAGCTCCGTTTTGTAAAACGAATGAACAACGTTCAGCTGCATTGCCATTATGCAACGTTTAACAAAACCGCTACCGACGCTTAGACGTAATGCAGAATGGCTTATCCGCGGTCACAATAAGCGTATTTCATAAAACTCTGATAACTTTTAATTATTGTTGTCTTTTAAATCACTGTTTTCACTTGAGTTAAGGTTATTTTTTACTCATAAGTATTACTTGAATTATTTATTCCTGTTTCGGAAAACCGTTTTTGTTATGACACACAGAGCCACGTGATAAAATTTAGAACAAAAATACATATAAAATCCGATGTTTCACGCTGTTTTATATAATTTCCTATCGTTGACGCGCTGCATAGATAAATGCAAAGCGCTCATACAAATCTGCGTAGTCAGTATAGTTCAGTAATGATGTAAAACCGCTAAACGTCGTTGTTGTAGTTTTACATACCGGAGTTGTTTTGTAAAACAGCTAGCGGTTATGTAAAACAGCGGATTGGACCATCCCTCTGCGACATATGTATTAGGTAGAAATAGATTATTTAACATATGATACACTGCATGTTCCCCTTAACCGCCCGTCAAAACTAACAGCCATATTTCATCCAAAACCCATGCATCCAATCATGGACCCTTCTTCAAAGTCATCCTCCTATTGGGAAACTTACCCCCATATGCCTCAGCAGACAGAAATCTACTGCAATCTTCATAAATAAGGAAATTTATGAACATCTGACGAGAGGACCAATCGTCGACCGTTACATTAACCGAATACATATATCAATATATAGAAAGGAAGGAAAGACAGAAAGAAAGAAAAATAGTTTATAAACGAATAACTTCAAGGAAAGCGCGAGGACTTCAAGTTTTTTTTTCTGTCAATCCAAATTCCACCATATTTTTGGTCGGATTAGAGTTATTTTTCAATACCAGCATGATACAAGAGTCTGCAAGTATTCCTGCTTCATAACTTGAAGGGGAATGGATGAGAACTGCGTGCATAAGTTTCTTAAAATAAGTTCCGGCTCGATTTCACATACAGTGAAGTATTGACCTACTGAATTTCAGCGCTTAAAGGAGCCCTGAAAACTATCGAATTGAATTTTTCAAAGATGAACCAATTTTGCAAACTTATAATGTGGAAACGCCGGGAGGAACCCCCTAGGAGGACATAATGTGACCTTATCGGTGACGCTGTGTCGTGTGGAGGAGCTTGTGGCTAAGTAATAACAGCCGCATGGGTCGATCGATCAGGTTAAGCTACGCTTGCTGCGGTTGGTCAGTGGATGGGTGATCATCACATACCAAGACCGCTCCGTGCCTCGGAAAGCACGTTAAACCGTTGTTCCAGGCTGTCATTTGTAAATCGTGGCCATTCCATTAATAATGTGGGCTGACATGTGACTATAGCCACAGTTGCCATTTTGTATAAATGGCAGTTCGGATGAGCCGCACGTGACTAAAATTGCAAGTTCCAAAGCGGAGTAGGTTTCGACTTTTGTCGTGCGGTGACAGGTCACATGCGGCGGGTGACAAAAATCGACCGTGAAAATGCTCAGTCACAGGCGGTCGCCCGCCGCATGATGGTCGACCTTTTGATGCAAAATTAACTAGTTACCCGCGATTTTTATCGACCTGTGTAAATGGTATGGCGATTCGACTTGTAAGGGGGTTTGGTGAGCGACCAGCCCTACGGATACAATCTACCGAGTGTAAATCCCCCATAAACGGAAGAAACAAATGACTAATGACAGATTGTACTTTAAACATTTCTACAGTATGTCAAAAATGAAAACATAATGTCACTTTGGATAGAAAAAATTGTCTATTCTTCGAAGAATAAAGATAAAAGTGATCATCCTGGTTGTCGTTGATATCGCCAACCCAAACTAAGCAACTCAAGATAAATCTGTTCCTTCTCAGTATGAGAAGTTCTCAGTAAGAGTTGTATGTTGTAGGTTCGAACCGAGTCAGGTGCTTTACTTTGTATAAATTATGTCATCACCACTGCTCTCAAAACGGTGAAGGAAAACATCGTGAGGAAACTGGGAAGTCCTAGAACCAAAAACTCGAAGACGTGACATCCGTCAACCCGCACTGGGCCCCCGTGGTGGAAAACAGCCCACTCCCTCTGCCTTTACCCTGCAGTACGACTATAACCGCCTCGTATTATTCACGTGTGAACATCCTAATTCCACTATTTTCTAGTATTTACTATTCTACCGACGAGTGAGTCATGCTTCACCACAATGTGTTTACTACGAGATCCTTCGAAGGTCGCCTCGGTCGCCTGAGACACATTGTTATGATGTAGATCTGAAGACTTCTATGTTTTACAGTACTACTAGTTACTATAGGTTTAATGGTGCAGAACTGTTTTTGTGCGGAGTTAAAAGCCTTTTTTTTTTCTAAATTTGTCTTTGTAAAGTGAACGCACTTTTAAACAGACTCACATCTTGTTTTTTTTTTTTAATACATAGACTAAAGTGAAGCACGCAGGAATGTTCGGTGAAGGACAGAGCATGTTAAATTTTAGAAAAAAGAAAGCACATTAAAAGGTATTAATGGCACGTGAACTAAATCGAGGGTGGCAGCTAGTTTTGACTATGAAGACAAATTAATAAACACGGACTAGTAACTACGTCCAATTTTTTTATTCGATTGCGGCGAAGCCCACCGTTTTTGTTTGCAATACAACGAACTTTAATAAAGTTAAAAGGATGAATTCGATTCTGCAAAAATAAAAACAGATTACAACGCGCTAGATGATTTTATCAATGTTAATATCATTCATCATCAATCAAAATAAAATGACAGGCAACAAGTAGCAATAATGCTAAATGCAATGTTCCCCGCGCTTACAGTTTAGCCGGCAGTCGTTTTCCCATTACGTATGCAACGTCACTGTGCTAATTAATAGTTAATAGACTATACCGGACACTGGCATTACAACCTTCTCCTAACACGATATAAAAGGTTCCAAAAATAATCACAACGATTGCCTCAAATGAGGGCGATTATGTTCAATTTGTTACGTATAGACGTAGGTAACAAATAGTATGTAAGTACTGTCAGCGTCGGAAATATAAATATTAAAGGATCGATAAATTTTATAGACGCCAGCACATCAAGCTACTAAAATCTGTCAAAGTCTTTATTAGATTTTTAACTTTATCGCTACAGCATAAGGTTCAAAGTTGATTGGGAAAATTTGACAGTTTCGTGTAGCTTGATGTACTGGCGTCTGTACATGATTTCACTTTCACTTTAGCTATTTATTTTCACTTCAAGACACAACCCCTGTGTAGTCCTGGCTCTTGTACTAGGAGTTCCTGTATCACAAGAGCCAGAATGAAAGATTACAATTTATACAATGATCAAAAGCCTAAATTAAAAATTAAATTCAATCATGTCAGGTGTTCTTGTCTCAGTATCAGTCAGTAGGTATACCACTTGCAAAAATTGGAGGTTAATTTAAACCATTAACGATTGGTATCATCGAATATCTATATACTAAATGCCCTATTCGCGTAAATCAAACAGTTTAAACATTGATCGCCTTGCATAAACTGGTTAGCCTAGAATAAACTGGTTGACACTTCCTGTGACCGAAGGGCTGGCTTTTACCTTGGCCAGAGGCTAAGCATTGGGTACGTTCTTGGGTACATTACCAGTCGACAGCGATGCGGAGGAATATTTCGACGCAATATTTTAGTTAATAGTTTTATTTAGATTAGGTTATTACATTTTTATTTTAATAATTTACAGTTTATTTAGTACTAGCAGCGCCCCGCGGTTTCACCCGCATAAGTTTCGATCCCGTAGAAATATCGGGATAGAAATATCATATGTGTTAATCCTGGTTACAAATCTGTGTGCCAAATTTCATCAAAATTGGTCCAGCCGTTTGAGCGTGAAGAAGTAACAAACATACAAACACACACACACACACGCACAAAAATTCGCCTTTATAATATTAGAGTAATTATAAGTTTGTACATATGGGAAATACTATGTAAGCTATCGTCGCATGTAAAGTAAACTTGTTTACTCATGGGCAGTTGTAATAAACTCTTTTATCACACCACGTGTCTTCAATATGACCTACTTGTTTCACAGACATGAAGGTATTGACAAACTTAAGCTATCAACATTAATTGTTTTTTTTTTTTCTGAGTTTTTTTCGGCCTTTCTTATCAGAGTAGTCAGATAGGAAACGCCGACTTCATCTATTTTTTAAAAGGATGATTGACGTGTAAAAGTGTTTGTACAAACCTACTTATAGAAATAAAACAATTTATCCTTTATTTGATGGTTAGGCTCATAGCAAATTACGTGTGAGAATCTACTATATTTTTTTATTGAAAAAAAATTCTGTGTATTTCAATTTCAGATGTAAAAGTTATTCGACGTCAATGGATCGAACGTAGAGTGCAATGATAAAATGAAATGACTTTCGCGGAATAATTATGTAATGCGTTCCCAAAGGAGATGGATTTTTGTTCCATACAATCTTGGACTTGGACACAAATAGAACAAAATGTATTATGAAGCAATAAATATTGTTTCAAAACCCGGTATATATTTGTTCGTCGTAAAACTTGGTCAAACCTGTAAAAAAAATTAAATTCAAACCTGTTGATCACAGAGTAATCCACTGTCTTCCAACAGATTGAATTTCACTCAAATCTAAGGACTGTATCACAAATGATTCATTTGCTCCAGTTTATAGAACGTTGGATCTCCGTTACAAACCAGACAAAATCAGAGCTGTCCGACATGCGCGTTATAAGTATTGTTATTCTAGCCGAGGTAAACTGCAATGCAAAAATCCATAGTCAAAGAAATGCGAAGTCACTCAGAAATGCAAAAAAGATAACCAGCAACACAGCCAATTACATTTTTGAACAAATCACAAGAAATCAAAACAAACCAATCATGATGCTGCCACACGAGGCACCACAGAGTTATAAATAAAATAGAAAGCACCAAACCCGGCTGACAAGAAAGGTTATGTTTTAGCGCATGTTTTTTATGGTACATAGTAATGCTCTATGTATGTAGGATTCTTTATTCTTTCCTATGAAAGAAGTTTGTTTCGGCCTTTCTTGTCAGAGTAGTCAGATAGGAAACGCCAACTTCATCTACTTTTTAAAACATGATTGACGTGTAAGAGTGTTCACCTCCGGAAAATTAAGCACACAATTTACTGGCTAAAACTATTTTCGGAAAAAGAAGGACCCACTTTTACACTTCTAAAGCAGAAATCATTTAAAATGACCCGTTTATGCTATTTATATCTCTGCTATAGTTATAACGTGTCACCAGAAGGCCAATTATTCTCGTAATGAAAACGTTAGAAATATAGTCACAATATCATCTCAGCGACAATTAATGTTAAAACTTGTCAAAAATGTAGGGAAGTTAGAGGTATTTTTGACAGATTGAAACTGAGATCAGACTGTGAGCGGTCTGAATATTCGAGTCGTGCTGTGAACGCTGCAAAATTACGAGACGTGCTGTGAACGCTGCAAAATTACGAGACGTGCTGTGAACGCTGCAAAATTACGAGACGTGCTGTGAACGCCGCAAAATTACGAGACGTGCTGTGAACGCTGCAAAATTACGAGACGTGCTGTGAACGCTGCAAAATTACGAGACGTGCTGTGAACGCTGCAAAATTACGAGACGTGCTGTGAACGCTGCAAAATTACGAGACGTGCTGTGAACGCTGCAAAATTACGAGACGTGCTGTGAACGCTGCAAAATTACGAGACGTGCTGTGAACGCTGCAAAATTACAAGACGTGCTGTGAACGCTGCAAAATTACGACACGTGCTGTGAACGTTGTAAAAGTTTTTATTTTTGGAAAATCCTACAAAATCATACAATCTGAATTTATTATTGTGCACTGAGTTACTAATTGGGGATCTACCTCCGTTATTCATAAACGTTGCTTAAAGTTAAATAATGATAAGCGACTGTTTAACCATAGTTTTTTACGTTTAAACGTCACCTAACTTCAATCATCGTTTATGAATAAACACCTTCAAAGGAAATATGTAAGTACGGGTGTAAAATTTGTAGTAATGTTGTTATTTGTTTGGCAAAATAAAGATTATTATTATAGGTACTAATTTCAATCTACGAGACATAACCAACTAGGAAAAGTCCGTCACCAACTCCATTCTACCCAATTTTAACCAAAAAAGCAGCCAGGACCTATAAACCTAATCAATCTGCAGGCCGGCCAGTCCTTAACCTTCGACAGCCTTGTGCGGCGCCGCGGAGTCTGGGCGCGGGGCGGCGGCGCGTCGCTCCCGAGACCTATGAAAACTTGTGTTTGGGTGTCCGTCCTAATGATGTGATACGGCGAGTTTTTTTGCCATGTTTTTTGGGGTCTTTCGAGCTTTTTAGGACTTGAGTTTTTACGTTTTTATCTAGAAAGCTTATCACAGCCGGTGCTTAGTACTCTCAAACGGCGTGGGTGTGTGACCAGAGAGGCAATTCTAATTTTAAGAACCTTCACAGTCTGAGGGGCAATTCCCGTAATTTTAAGAACATTCAGTCTCATCATCTGCCTGCCTTTTTCCAACTATGTTGGGGTCGGCTTCCAGTCTAACCGGATGCAGTTGAATAGGTACCGGTATTTTTACATGGAGCGACTGCTTATCTGACCTCCACAAACCAGTTACTGGGTAATACGATGCCCCTTGGTAAGACTGGTTGTCAGACTTTCGGTCTTCTCGCTACCCGTAACGACTGTCCAAGATCCACGAATGACAGCCGGGACTAACGGCTTAACGTGCTTTCCGAGGCACGGAGGGGTCTCGGTATGTAAAGATGGTCACCCATCCACAGGCCAACCGCGGTAAGCGTAGCTTAACCTGATCGATCGACCTGTGCGGCTGTTATTATTTAGCCACGAGCCACTTTAAGTCTAATCTCAGTCTCAATCTGTCAAAAATACCTGTAACTGTAATTGTGACCACACTATTGATTTAGAAAATTCCTTGATGTTGAGTTAATAAATAAATAAATTTCCCTACATTTTTGTCAAGTTTTATAACATTCATTTGTCGCCGAGGTAAGACTGCGACGTCATTTTAAACGATTTTAAATCACGGGAATTGCGCTTCTGATCTCAGTCGCAATTTATCAAAAATACCTCTAATTTCCCTATTTTTGACAAGTTTTTGGCATTGATTGTCGCTGAGATGAGATTGCGGCTAGATTTTAAACGTTTTTAATTACGGGATCTGGCCTTCAGATGTATGAACGTCAACAAGGCAAAAGCAGTATGAGTATCCTAGCAGGTGGCGTTCTGTTTCTGCCTACCCCCATGGGAAGAAGGCGTGAGTTTATGTATTATTATGTAAGCTTATCACAAACCCATACACACTTTTTCCACGCAAGTCTAATGGCACAGTGTTAGGTCGAACTCCTTACATAAATATCGGGCTTAACAGTTGTTTATTCAAAACAAGGAATAAACACGGTTTTATGGTAGTTATTTTTGCCATTTATTTCCCACTGCTGGGCAAACTGGGCAAAGGCCTACTCTTTTTCCACCTGTCTCTGTCCAGAGCTGCCAAGGACCAATCCTTATTTTGTGGTAGTTAGGCAATTCTTTAATCCATGTTTTAAATAGACATCATTTCGAACGAGTACGTTGCCCAGTTTTTGAAATGACAGATTTCATGCTTACCTCAACTTGAATAGGTATTGAAATAGGTATTACAGAGATGAGACGTCTAGAAAACGCGCTTGAAAATTGATTAAATGATCCATATGGTTTTAAGGAAATAGGATAATTGGAAGTCATTCGTAAATTCCCGTAATTAAAAACGTTCAAAATGAGTCGCAATCTGATCTCAGCGACAATCAATGTCAAAAACTTGACAAAAATGCAAAGATTTTAGAGTTATTTTTGACAGATTGAGACCGTTCAGACTGTGAACGTTCTTAAAATTACGAGAACTGTCCCTCTGTAGTGTTTTGTTATGTCCCTGTAATTGACTTTATCACAAGTAACAATTTGGAGTTATTTTTCTAATTTACATGTATCCCAATTCAGCGTCCACAAGGTATTTGTGGCGCTACATATTTCTAATAAAAAATAATGTTTTCGGAACCTCCAAATAGGGTCGTGCTATTGAAGGTTCCGAAATTATTATTTTTTTAGAAGTAAAACGTTAATGTAATCTAAGATAGTGTAAATAACGCCGTGTAATTATCTTGGTATTTATTTTTTACACAGTTTGGTACTACAAGTTTCAATAACAAACGTGTTTGCAAATTATGTATTTTATCTAGGTAAGGTTTAAATATGCGTCCATAACTGGTGAGTCCATAGGATATTATCGATTCAGCAAGAGCGCTAATCTCTGGAATTACCGATCGGGTTTGAAAAAATCTTTTTGGGTTTGATAGCCTAATTTTTGAGGAAGGCTTCATAAGACTTCAAAATCACGCTAGGAGCCGAGCATAAAGAAAAAAATGTCAGAAATAACGCTAAACGTTAACGAAGTTATAGCGCGAGCAGGCGATATAGTTCACGCGGACAAAGTCGCAGACAGGTACTAAAGTGTAATATATTTCTCCTACATATTATAGCTTTATTAAGTATTATTGTTTTAGACCTGAATCCATTAATCTGAATTATAATAAAGAATAACTACAACAAGCAAGGAAATAAATACTCGTAGTCTATAAACAGTTGCCACGTGTATCGTAAAATGCTACAAATTACTTCAGCCACGCCTTCAGGAAATAGAAAGTCTTTTTATTTTGTTGAAGGATAAAACTGTTTTGTATAACATGGGGTACTATCATACTATACTATAACATCTCTAGATGCTTGGAATGCTAACTAGACACTGTTAAACTTTTTGTTTCTATTAGGTGTTATAATGTGCAAAGTCCTCGTTGTTTACACGGAGAGAAAAATTACTGTGCTGTCTCATAATCTGAGTGCATGGAAAAATTACCATTCTATCAAAGTAAAAAATCTTATGCTGTACAGTAAAATTTATTGGACAAATAGTGAATTTTGTCCCAATCTCACTCAGAAAATTTTCTGTAGATGTCACTTGCACTCAGATTTTTTTTTGACACTTTACAGAGACGAGCACAATAATTTTCCTAAGAATTTTCTCTCCGTGTACAGGCTGGCATCACATCGACGCGCAAACTGAAATCATGAATTCAGCACATGATTCTGGCGTAGAAATTTTTCGTCAGTTATCAAAAAAAAAAACAAAAATCTGCTTTTTCATACAAAAGTGCAATACCTACGCTACGTGGTCAAAATGTATATAGAACAGCTAATATTTTTTAGGGTTCCGTACCTCAAAAGGAAAATGGAACCCTTATAAGATCACTTCATTGTCAGTGTCCGTCGGTCAAAATCCTTTTTCTCAGGAACGCGTAAAGTTATCACGCGTAACAATTTTTTCCCGTGATAAACTATTTACATACCAAAAATTTGTACGGAACCGCACTTGACCGGTTTTTTTTAATAACCGACGAAAAATTTCAACTCTGGATGGTTCAGAATCATGTGCTGAATTCATAGTTTCAGTTTGTGCGTCGATGTCCTTGACCACAGGGTGGAAGGACATTTATCATATACATCACATAGGAAAGCGTACTCCTTGCCCAAAAATAAAAACTATCTACATACGACGTACATAAAAATTACTAAAGCAAAAGTAAGAATGAACAGGTTATATGTTTGTCCCTATATCAATTTTAACCCTACATGACAACGAAATCTACTGTTTCGCAAATTGGGTAACAGTGACTCTAAAACTTATTTTAATTTCTATGATCTTAACGCTCATTTTCCAACGACACAAAACTATACAATGTATTATCATTATATTTACAAACCTAAAAGACACGTCACAGCATCGACAACCCACTCTTTAAATGTACAAAGATTTGTCTAAAAGTATGTAGTCTGGGAGAGCTCGAAAACATCCTGTTTCTTGTTTAGATCCCGATAATGTATCCTTATGCCTTTTACTATTACTATTTCACTCGAATTATGAGCTTTTTAGGTGGCCATTTTCAAGACCATTTCGTATAGGTGTAAGGTTTTAGTTGTAAGTTTTGGCTTGAAGAGACAAGAACCAAAATATGGAGATTTTTAGACGGGTTTTGTTGGGCCGAGGTTCAAATTATGAGAAATTAATGAGAAATATTTATGAGGGGCTCGTAGCTAAATATAACAGCCAGACAGGTTGACTTGAAGGTTAAGCTACGCTTACTGCGGTTAGTTCGTGGATGAGTGACCATCCATTACATATTGAGACTCCTCCGTACGTCGAAAAGAACGTTAAGCCGTTGGTCCCGGCTGTCAATCGTGGATGAATGACAGTGATTTGGGTAGTCAGAAGCCCAAGTCTGATAACCAGTTTTCCCAAGGGGTATCGTGTTATCCAGTAACTGGGTTGTGGACGTCAGATAGGCAGTCGCTCCATGTAAAAAACTAGTATTCAGCTGCATCCGGTTAGTGTGGAAACCAACCCTAATACTCGAGACTTTCCTCACGAAATTTTAACCCAGACAGTCGCAGAACTATTCTACTTACCTATTTTAACCTTCAAGCGGGCGCGCGGTCATTTGTAACGCCAGCGGTCGCGCGTAACCTAAAAGACCTATAGGATATTTCAGGGATTTAAAACACGAATTATTTAATATTTTTTGTATTTATCACATTATCATTATGTTAGGACATAAACACAATTATAAAATCAAAATAATATTCTAATTTTCTTTGGATTTGTAAGCAATTTGGCATCATAAATGTATCGAGAATCGATCGAATCGCGGTCGATTCGACGCCGCGCGACTGCTTGAAGGTTAAATATAGATTTAAGTACCTTCTTTACCTAAATTACACATTTACGACGGACTAAGTAAAGTTTGACCTCAGTTAACCCCAGGTAGGTAGGCCGTGACGTCAGACATGCTTAAAATAGACACTGAGGTCGTGAATTAAATGTAAATAAAATATTGTACTGGGCCCGTGTGGTGTGGGATTACGGCCCACTCCCTCTCACAGAGGAGGTCAGTGCCCCAGCAGTGGGAACTCCATAGGCTGTTTATGCTTATGATAAGTATTATACCAGGCTTAAATTGTTTTACAGGTTACCTTAATATAGAACGGTCTTCAAGACTGTTTTTTTAAAAAAAGAGAGAGAACTTTATGAAGCACTCTAACATTACTTAGATTCTAAGTGCTGAGCTCTGCAGTGTACATAATATCACTTGGAAGTTCTAACCGTGTCAAAGGGTTTATTGCTGTGAAATGCGGTCGCTCGATTGAGATTAATTTAACTTTATGGAATCAGTGTTATTTACTACATACAAACATACATAATCAGTTTATAATGCTCCCACTGCTGGGACACAGACTTCCCGTCGGTGGGAAGGAGTGGGCCTTAAACCGTGTTATTCACTATCTCAACAAAAATAAAATAAACATGCAGACGTTTCGTTTTCCCTGAATTCTTAATATGTATTTTACAAAATTATCAGAATGCATTCTACGTACAACTGCAGCTTGAACTGTCATTATAAACAATAATGCTCATCAGCTAAAGGCGTCGGACTGGCGAGCCTGAGGTCGTAAAGTCGAACCCTGACTGATGCACTGTTGACGCGAACCCACTTTTAGCACAGACACACATAGCTTAGTGGGTGAGGTTGACTGGAATATCCACTAGCAGATAATGCGTAAAAAACACGTTTTTTTACACATTGTTTTATGTTAAACTATCTAACACGCCTTCATGATAAGGTTAGTTCTCCGTAAAATGTTCAACTTAAGAATGCACTAGTCGATGGGTGTGGCTAATATGTATGCTATTCGTTTATTTATTTATTAATTTAGTTTTATTTATTTAATACTTCAAGCACATAAATGTACGAAGGTGGACTTATTTATTTAGTGAAATAGAATAGACGAAGCAAATAAGTGATTTGATGGTTTATAACGAAAACGAGCGTATAATTTCATGAACAGACATTTGGGCGTTCAAAAATATTTATGAATATTTGAATTCTTTAATAAATTATCTATCCCTGCACGGCAACAATTTTGCCATTCTCATAATCGGGGAGTTATTTATTTATTTACGCCCAAAGATGCGTCAAAATATGGAAGTTTCGACGCTTCATAACTTTTATTCATTCTGTGTTTGTACAGGGCTAGACAATGACGAGACAAGTAGATATCATTTTTAATGTACACTGTCAAACAGTAGAGTAAACTCCATACGACGTTAGTGTGGAAGTATGACTGACTAGTGTAACCTTAAGGCAAAAAGGGTAACCCGCTAAATTTATTTTTTTACGTATTTTGCAACTCTCATCCCCCGTAATCGGATTACCCGGGATGTATGAAATTTAAATCAGGGATTTGTCTGTTCTTTAGTAAAAACATAACCCTTCTTTTGGCTTCCGCTACAGTCAGGTAGGCAAGCGAAAAAATCTTTATAAAAGAAATACTCCATTTTGCAAATCTATATTCTACCTATACACGAAAGAAGCCTTCCCTCCTTCCTTCCGTGCCTCGCAAAGCACGTTAAACCGATGGTCCCGGCTGTCATTCGTGGATCTTTGACAGTCGTTACGGGTAGTCAGAAGCAAGAAAGTCTGACAACCAGTCTTACCACGGGGTATCGAATTACCCAGTAACTGGGTTGTGAAGGTCAGATAGGCAGTCGCTCCATGTAAAATACTGGTATTCAGCTGCATCCGGTTAGACGGGAAGCTGACCCCAATATAGTTGGGAAAAGGCTAGGCAGATGATGCTATTCTACCTATACACATTATAAATTAAAGTCGTTATTTGTGTCTGTCTGTATGACCGCGTTGTTCTTCTTAACTACGCAACGGATTTTGATGCGGTTTCCACCAACGTTTATGACATTTATTACGGAAGGTTTATGTCTAAAATAAATTCATATTAGACTTACATAGAAGTCTCAATGTTCTGTGAAGTCGTAAAAACCGTGCGAAGCCGAGGCGGGTCGCTAGTGAAAAATAAATTGAGTTTTGTCTTTTATTATACCATACACACATAAAACCACGCCTTCTTTCCATGAGTAGGTAGAAACTACAGTACGCAACCGGCTACAATCCTTATACATACATACACTTTTTGCCTCGTTTACGTTTGTACACACTGCGTCAGTAAATGCCTCCAGTTATAAAATGTTACACTGCTACAACATTGAATTTGTTACGAATAATCTAAAGAATACTTCAAAAAGAGTTCATTGTCTCGACTTGGATTCGAACCATTGCATCACTGAACATGTCATACTCATACCGACAGTTTGACGAACTAGCCAGCCAGCCCATATGAACTGCGATGAAATTGTTATCTACTATCGTCCGAGTCACTTTAGGTTTCTGTCTAATCGATAGATGTTATAATTTGAGGGTACCCATTAATTTTACTTACTTACGTTTTCTTTATAAAATTAATCCATACCCTCAAGTTATACGAGTAACTACAACGTTTGATGGATATGTTCTCCTAAAACGACGAAGAGTAAACGACAACGATTTACCCATTATTTTTATTAATTATTTCTAATTTAATGAGAACAAAAATCTGCTGCTCACAACTGTAAATTATCAAATCAAATTGTAAAATATAAAACTTTGCAGTAAAATAAGATCACAGTTTTGTTAAATAATAGCAATAATAAATATTATTAAATGTTTATTAAAGTATTTTATTTTTCTTGATTTTTTAAATTCTTTATAAATATTACTAAAACAAAATAGAAAAATACATTATATTTAAAAAAAAAAATTGCTTGACAAAAAGCACATTTCATGCCTCGCATTTGAACTTCCAGTCTCTTGCACGGCAATATTTAAAAGAACCATTTCTTTTTACAAACACGATCTAGAAAAACCCAATGTACACTCAATACACAATTTTAAAGGTAGCAGACTTCCATCCCTTCTTTTTCCCACAGATCTGCAATACAGGCCTGTTAGTCTAGTGGTCAGTGGCCCTGACTGCTATACACAAGGTCGTGGGTTCGATTCCCACCCAGGACAAATGTCTGTGTGATGAGCACGATCATTTGTTCTGTGTCTGGGTGTAATTTATCTATAATATGTATGTATTTAGAAATATATATGTATGTTTATCAGTTGTCTAGTACCCATAGCACAAGCTCTGCTTAGTTTGGGACTAGATGGCGTTGTGTGAAAGTTGTGGAATATTATATTATATTATTATTATATACATCCTGAAATGTACTAACCGTTCGCCAGCTTTTCATTATGCACTTAGTTTTAAAACAGCACACCATGCTTGCCTACAATGCCGACAACACTAACAAGAGACGGAATGATCTTGTATGCATATCTAATGCAACCTCAAAACATGTCTTTGTAAAAAGATTTTTAACATTCTTAGGCCCATTCCTGTACAATAGATGAAATAGAAAACTAAGTATATAAATAAACTAAATTACTATAGCTGTGAAAAATTATGCTTAAATATTTACTAACCATAGACTATGCACAGACAGAAGACCTACTTATTGTCTGCAAACAGAACTGCTAACATGCTATTTTATTTTAATTTAGTTTTTACATTATACTCATTGTTAATTTATTACATTAAGTATTAGGTCATCCTACTTCCAGTGTCATATTTTTTTATTACTATTATTTTACAAAAACTGACTACTATACTATATAACCTTGTGACACTAATCAATAATCTCCACCACTATTAATCACTCGCTCCCAGACTGCTGGCAAATCTTGAACACCATTTAAAGTACCACTTTCATTTAATTCATCAATAATGCTCTTTAGTTTAATATCTAACTCCTTTTTGCTATTATATCGAGTACCCGACAATTTCCTCTTCACATGGCCAAAACAATTGAAATCACAAGGATTCATATCCGGGGAATATGGCGGCTGAATAATTTCAATCCATCCTTTATCTTCAATTAAATTCTGAACTATTTTTGATTTGTGCGGTCTGGCGTTATCATGTAAAATTATAGGACTCGTTATATGATGTTCGTCTGCCCAAATAGGAATATTTTCTTCTAAAAATGACTTATATCGCTCTCCAGTCATAGTTGTATTTTCATCATAAGTTCTCCAAAAAGCAATGCCTCTGACATCCATAGCTACTATTAGTAGTATTTTTCGTTCATGTAGCTCTGCACGTGGTAAATGTTCAGCTGAAGTGCCCGGTTCCACCCAACATCGTGACTGATGTCTTTGACGAGGAGTATAAAATTCGACCCAAGTTTCATCAAGGCATATGAATTTATTAAGTATATTTTTCTTACGGCGATACCACGATAAATGGCTACGCGCAGTTTCATAACGAAACTCCTTCTGATCCGTGTTCAGAGTGTGGGGCACCTACACTGCACTTTTATTGACCAGACATAAATCCTCCGTGAGTACTCTATGGATAGTGGAATGAGAAATGTTAAGTTGAGTGGAGAGATCACTGGCACTGACCCTACGTGACTGACGAAGTGTTTCCTTGATTTTGTCCCTTGCTTCTAATCTAGTCGATGACAATGATCGAGGTGCTCGCGGCTCATCTTCAGCTGTGGTTCTTCCTTGTTTGTACATTTCAAGCCATCGCTGTACGGTTCTTTTATTTAAGGCGTTACGACCAACACACTTTACCAGTAAGTCGTGTGCAACTCCTCCAGAGTAGTTGAGTAAAGCACAAAACTTTAGAAATATATGTTGCTCCACTACATTAATAGATTTTTTTAAATCTTCCATTTTAAATCAATGCACGTCTTGACAATATAACACACCAAATTAAACTAACATGATTGTACAAGACAACACATGTATTAACTATTGCATACCATTGCGCAATACATAAATATTGGAAATAAAAAATATGACACTGGAAGTGGGATGACCTAATATTTATGTACTTTCTAGCCTGAAGCCTGTGCTTCAGGCTAGAAAGTACATAAATACTTAATGTAATAATGTATGTGTATGTGTAGCGATTTATTTATTATTTAATAACAAAGCTAAATGCCCTAAGTGTGGAACTTATCTCATTATTGCCATAAAAATATTATGAAACGTAGTTTGTATCAGCTGTTAGACTCCCACGCACACTTGTAAGGAGGGCGGGGACTAGGCTATCTTATTACGATTGTCCACAAGAATTGTAGCGATTTAATGTTATTGTAGGTATGTTAGTGTTTGTTTGGCTCGTGGCTTAATAATTACAGTGACACGTGTCGGTCAGTAAGGCCGAGGTGGGTCCATAGATTGGTGACCGTCCATAACTTACAGAGATCCCTGCGTGCCCCGGAAAGCACGTTCAGCAGTTGGTCCCAGCTGTTATTTGTAGATTGGCAGTCGTTACGGGTAGTCAGAACCCCGAAAGTCTGACGTCGATCCATGTAAAATACTGGTATCCACTTGTAACTGGTTAGACTGGAAGCTGACCCCTATATAAACTGACAGAATTCAGAAAGCAACAATTAAGTTAAATATTAATCTAATATATTTATTAAATAATAATTCTAGATTCGAGTCACACACTTCGCGATAAAACTTCTAAGCCGGAAAGATCTAATCAACGATACGATCTCCGTAATTCGAAATATAGAAAAAGAAAAAAATAGGACCAAATATATAAGACGCTCCCACAGAAACACAAAAGACAAATCTAAGCAAAAGGACCAACGTGCGACAAACATCCTAATACCACATAAAATATGTTCCCCTGCCATGAAGAACACGTTACGTGTACCATATGTTGTTAATAATAAAATTATTACGGTGTACCATCACGTTTCACCCCGGCTTCACCCGCGCTCTGCCGATGAATCGATAATAATTTCCCGATTGTCAGAACCCTGATAACTGTTATCATTACCCCACCCATAACTCCGTCTGGGTATATATAAAAAAATCGTAAAACCTTGGATCGTAAACTGACGTCGTAAACCCGTGGCATGGGAAAAATATATATCTAATATGGTAAAGTTGCTAAAAATTCCCTTTTTTATAACTGTTGTCTTTTTTTAGGGGCATAATTTTATCGTAGAAATGGTTAATCGGTTATAAAAAAAAAAAACGATTCCGATGGCGACGCCACCTGGTGGCTTTTGGGAAAATAAGGGGGTTTTTTATCGCATAAATGATACTAGACCATTACCCTACATTCTGACTTCGATGTTCCCGTATAAAGTCGTTACTTGATGCTGTAGAAAGAATTACTGTTTCGAGATTTTTAAACTCGTAAATGTTTTTATTGGTATTTTTATAGGTGTTTTATTTTGACTACAACTTTATTTACGTAGATTTCGTGATCATTTATAAGTCTGTAAAATATGAATATTGCTATCAATTAAGGGCAGGTCGTGGGTTCGAACCCAGGCAGGCGCTTTACTATGTGTAAATTATTTCATCGCCACTGCTCTCAAAACGATGAAGGAAAACATCGTGAGGAAACCGGCATGTCCTAGAACCAAAAGTTCGAAGACATGTGACATCTATCCACCAAAACTGGGCTCGCGTGGTGGATTACGGCCCACTCCCTCTCACAGAGAGGAGGCCTGTGTCCCAGCAGTGGGAGATTGTAGACTGATTATCCTTATGATTATGAGCACCACACTCATGATGATAATTATTTGCATTTCAAAGATGAAAATCGATTTTAACGTCTCACCATTTTAGGTGCCTATGTGTAGCAGTGGGGTACATGTACAGTCAGAGAAATCAATTGTTTAGCAAATTGATACTACGTCAATTCGTCGTGTTGTAGCCATTTCATACAACTGTCAAAGAATGACAGTTGTGATTTGATTATACGGGCAATTTATGTTGGTATTCAATTTAACAATAAATCCTGACTTTAGAAGACTGATAATCTATATATATATATACTAATAATAAAGCTGAAGTGTTTGTTATTTTGTTTGAACGCGTTAATCTCTGGAACTGCCAGTCAGGTTTGAAAAGTTCTAATTTATCGCTAGGAGCCGGGAAAAAAGAAAAAAAGTTCCAAAGAACTCTTAAGCGAAAACGAAGTAATAGCCCGGGCAGGCGATGCGATGCGACAGGGTGAGTCGGGGGCAAGCAATTTCACGCAGACAAAGTCGCGGGCAGATGCTAGTAATGGATAAAATCATCACGTTTATTCCAGTTTGGGGAAAGTGTAAGTAGCAAAAATAACTAACTTTATTAATTTTATAGTCACGAGCATACACAAGGTTTACTACTAACCAAACGTTCGAGGAAAAGTCGCGAGAAAACCAAAAGTTTTATAGTGAAATGTTACGAGAAACATCAAGTGTTTACTTCGCGTATAGCTAGAAATATGTCATATCATGGTGAAGGAATCTCTTGTGTTTGTGAGAACATGTTGGTTTATTCTCCATAAAAAACAGTGCGTAATAAAGTTACGCAGTGTTTTTATGGAAAATAAATCACCATGTATTAAAATTGTTAATTGATTTCACTAATAAAAAAATCGAGTTACACAATCGTGAAAATATTGTTGATTTGTCGAAATGAAAGTTTATTAAACTACAGAAGGCCGTTTTAAAAATCAAGATTTAAACCATCGTAATTCAGTGTGCACATTGATTGAAATGTATATTAATTGGATAGGATAAAGTACTCGTACTTACTAAAAGACTTAAATTAATTAATTCACTCACTGACAGGCAACGCACAGCCAAAACTATTGGATCTGGAGGCATGAAATTTTGCACAAGAGTTCCTTATACAACGAATGTGAGCTATAATTATGTAAGGCTATTTTAAAAGTTAAGCTTTAAAGCATCGTAATCCAGTAGTAAGATTGAGTGAGAAAGTAAGTCCAGTGGTAAGATTAATAATTGGTTAGGTAACATAATCTACTTACTAATACTCAAATTCATTCATTCACTCACTGATTAGCAACGCACAGCCTACACCACTAGGTGATGACATTTTGAATAAGAGTTCCATAAGTAACGAAAGTGAGCAATAAGAAATAATTTTTGGAAATACATTTCCTAAAGAGGTTAAATATGGATGAAGGTTATATGAAAGTGCACGTAGATTCATGGAATTGAATTAGGTCCAGTATTTTTATTTTATTTATAAGGCACTAGCGACTCGCCCCGGCTTCGCACGGGTGCAATGCTGATCACTACATAGTATAAAACAAAGTCGCTTCCCGCTGTCTGTCTGTCTCTATGTATGCTTAGATCTTGAAAACTACGCTACGGATTTTGATGCGTTTTTTTTATAGTTAGTAGTAGTAGTGTTTCTCTACTATATTATGCATGTATTATAAACCTTCCTCTTGCATCACTCTATCTATTAAAAAAAAAACCATCAAAATCCGTTGGTTAGTTTCAAGCGCCACCGTCCGACTCCCCGGCCGGTAACGCCGGATTTTAAATCTGTAATATCTTCGAAAATATTCATTTAAATTACATTCTGTAAAGGGCCATAATGATCTATATAAAATGCACAATGTTTTTAAGGTACTTAATTGGATAAGGATTAATGCTGTATTGCCTAAAATTGCTTCTTAAATAAGCCATTATTTCTCGTAAAAAGTTAAGGATAAAAAATGGTTATTGTGGGTTACCCCTAAGAGATAGACATATACCATCGCAAACTTTTTTGTAGAACTTTTTAAGGTGTACAATACTGTAGTACATTATTTTGATCTATCTCGAATGGTTCAGCCAGCGTTTACAATGTAAGCGCAAAAAAATGTGTTTATTTACGACATCACATTAGAAACCTCTAAAATTATCAGTGTTTATCTACTATATTATGCATGTATTATACATATAAACCTTCCTCTTGAATCACTCTATCTATTGAAAAAAACCACATCAAAATCCGTTGCGGAATTTTAAAGATCTAAGCATATATAGGGACAGACAGACAGGGAAGCGACTTTGTTTTATACTATGTAGTGATATAACAAAAATGTATTCTATTTTTCTAAGCGTATATGATATTTGTGATATGAGAAAAAATATTTTGTTGCATTACATTCAGCAGAATCTGCAAATTAGAGCTCTTAAATCAGCTCTCCATGAGTTTTTGCCTAAACATGCATCAGGAGAACGATTATTGTAAAATAAATAGATATAATATAATAAAAAAAATCGCTTTATTATTATTGTAGAAGAGAAAAAGAACCATATTTACCAATTAATAGTTATTAATTTATACTAACCAACGAACAGCCAGTCGATTCTGTAAAAATCTCACCGTGAAATCATAAGTGAAGTGAGCAGTGTGAATAGTGTTAATCCCTAATGACAGCTCACTCCACGCTCACTTTACCTAAGTTCTCACGGTGAGATGGTTACAGAATCGCACGGCAGTATTCGATTTCAACGAGAAAATAATGCATCTACGCGCATTGTTGCAATAAGCCTCTTAATGATGATTATAATGAACAAATTCTTTAAAAGATAACCGAGACAAAAAAAGAAAAACACAATATAAAAGAAGATGGATGTACCTGTGCGAACAGATTAAAAATGGTGCCCCTAATGGGTAGTAGGCACTTGAAAGTTTGACCCAAATTTTATGTTCTGGCTGTCGTATGAGTAATACGCGTGTCCGAATATGGGGTACGTCGTATTTCCGGGCAGAGATCATGTGTGTTATGTACGGTAAGTGCTGAGTTTTATGTAATTGATTAGGTAAGTGTTTTCTTTATGTGCGTGTTTTCTAATAGTGATACGTTTCGATTTCGTTTTCGGGGCGGTTTTTGTACTTGGGGGTTTTCCTTGTGTAGTATTTATGGTCAATGTTTTAATGATTATTTGGTAGTATAAAAACTACAATATTGATGTATCTTTTAGGTAGCTTAGTTCTCGCAACAGCATTATAATTGGCTCCACAAGTAAAGAATACTAAAATATGAACCGGTACATCTTGGGCAGTCAGGCCTGAGATATTTTATTATAGCATGAGAATAATATTCTTATGTAAAGCGACAGAAAAGGAAAACCTCCGGATACATTTGTGTGGACTTATTTGGCTTAAAGATCACTTTTGATTTTGCCGATTTAATTCGAAATAACTTGTAAACTCAAATCCTTATTTCATCGCTTGTGAAAGTGATTGAATACCGCTTACGACAACCACTTTTACAGTCTGAAACTATCCGTTCAAAAATCAGCTCAGTGTAAAATTATAATAAAACTTCTATCAAAACTCAATATTAGTCAGTTATCCAACAGTTTACACAAAAATAACGCAATAAAGAATAACTTAAAACGACATTTGCTTGAAAATTGCATATTTAAACAAAAAATTGCAGTTTTTATAGCAAAAAAATATCTCTGTTGTAGAACGAGAAACATCGAAAGAATGGGACGATGTCATTTTTATAAGAAAGTGGGTTAATTGTCCAGTGCTGGGAAGCTCTGATCTCGCGGGAAAAAAATCTATTATAACTTTAGTAATGGTTTATTGTAACTTTAGTTAAGTTAAATTGTAGTAATTGCTCAGATCTATCAACAGAAATGCATTGTTTTATAAGGATATTTAAAGATAGATAAGAATATAAATTACACTCTTTCTAAAAAGTAATCAAAATCTCTGCTTCACCGTAGCACCTAGCTACATTCGTCGTAGGCTTGCTACGCCGTAGGCCGTGCTACATCATAAGTGCTACGTTGAAAGCCGTGCTACGGCGTAGGTCGCTACACGAAAATGGGCCAGGGGCTTTTTGTGAACAATGCTATTATTATCATGGGCATAGAATTAGATCTACAATAGGTTAGGTCAAGGACTGAGCTGATAACTATTATCGTTTATGGCATGAATGTACGAGTATTAGGTAGCTTAAGGTTTTCACAAAAGTTTTCGAGCAAAAATCCATACCAAGATTCTTCCTAAAAGCACCAATTGATCTAATTATGCGATTTATCAGAACAACGCCAATGTTCCAGTTTTTACTATTTAAATGTATACCAAAATCATATTATTGCAGCGTAAATCATAGAAGTTCTTATAACGTTAACCTAGCAAGGCTGATTTGTTTTTCAGGTTACACCGTTTATTCTTTTAGTACTTGAAAACGCTGTTACAATGCAACTAACCCAACATTTTTGGGCCAAACTTAGACAGAAAATATTTCCGTTTGAATAGTTTTTGCTGCAGAATAAAACACCACAATGCGCTAATCACCAAACGATACCGATTAAATCTCAGTTACCACTTAACTGCAACTGATTTTCAGCAAAAACTAACCATAAATCTTTGGTGAGACTCCCAATAAATCCTTTAGGCACTCAAATGCATTATACCACTGTCTTGCAGCCAAATCGGTCAAACACTAGTGGTTTTGCCTTGTAAATATATAAAGTGGTGTTAAAATGTGTATACTGTACATAGCAGTACATAACGGGTATGTATACTGCGGAGCTTGCCAAAGAGGGGTATGGAAGGGGGAACGCACACAACCGCACCCTGTAGATATTAAGTCACACAGATGATGCTAGGGTTGACAGTTTTGGGTTTTAATATAGTTTTTGTTGTCATGAGGCCAGTATTGTCTTTAATTAACTGGACTGTGGAGTTTTGGGATTCTTATTAACTTCGCTTTAGTAAACTTTAATTCAAATCATAAGACATTCAAATTAGGCTGAGGTCAGCAGTTTTTGAGAGTCAAAATTACATAAGAAAATTCGCTAAAACGCCCGCTCTTAGACGCTCCCTAGTGTTTTCGCTGGGAAGAAGTGGCGCAATAAAAACTACTAGCAGCACAGCTGTCTGTTAGATTAAATCACTACCTATCGTCATAATTCTCTGAGCATTTCTTAACGCGCCAAGTAAGGAAGAGTTTACGAAATTTTACACGTGGATAAGAAGTAGCAACCACCTGTATATTTCATAAGGATTTCGGATGTCAGATGACGTCACGTGAAAGACTTTCAGAGGGGGAAATCTCGGTGTAGAAGTTACGTGTTATTGCGGAAATCGGCGTTGCAATGGTTCATATTGTTTGTCTTGCTTTTTTTCTCAGTAATACTGCTACAATGCTGAAGACTCTTGTGCTCGTCATTTCCCAGTCATCCTTTCTTTTTAAACTAGAGTAAATAATAGCTTAGAGACAATTACAAAAATTATGGCGATGGATCTTCCCAGTCACATGCCCGCATCTTCAAAAAAAAAAATTATGATACAGCAAAATGTAAAATGAAATAATATTTTTGGACACTCTCTTTTTTTTTAAGAAGCTGCACTTCTCTTATGTCAAATTCTCGTCGTTTATCCAGAAAAAAAAGAGGCTGTGTACTTACGACCATACGACACAGTAGAATTGAAAACCTACGACAGGAATTATGACGGATTAATGCCACTATTTTTGTAATGTGAGAGGGAGATGGAGCTACAGAACGCTGATATCACCATTATGTTTTTGCAGCGGAATAATGATGGCACATTTATACTTCCTAATGGAGCCAAGCTAATGGACTATATGCTGTTCCGTGCCGAGTGTACCTGATTTAGCGTCACCAAGCGTGACGGTGCAGTTTCGTTCACTGTTCAGAAAGAGCGCCAAGTGCGGCTAAAGAAGTTTTTGCTACAAAAATACATTTTCCTCTGCGCTGCCACTGACGGTCCCGTGGGAAAGGCAAATTTTATGGCCAACAAGATCTGAGTAAAGTCGTGGCAGCGACACGAAGAGGAAGAATTGAAATACATTCCTTCATACGTTGGGATTACGCAACCAACAAAAAACAAATAAACATTTTTCTCCGGCGTGCCAGCCCTGACCATCGTGAAATCACAACGACTCAGCTCTGCAATTGCATCGCATTATTACGAATTTAATGGTCTTTGGACAAACGTATATATAGGTACATTAATTGTCACTATCGGTACCAAAAGTACTGCCAGTCTGCATGCCGAATAGTGCCAGTTGAATTGTCAAAGTTAAGCAGTGGATCGTAACGGATGAGTAAACATGGTTTTAAGGGTATTTGGTACTGTGTGAGGAGATTGATGTGGTCTGTTTGTGAAAGATGGTTGGTGTTTGAAATGGTTTGAGAACATTTTTGACTTGACTAGTTCCTGCCCGCGAAATTTCAGCCCCGATCCATCGCGTCGGATCCCATCGCTCGCCCGTGCTGCTACTTCGTTTTCGCTTCTCGTGGTTTTTGGATTTTATCCTTTTCCTCGGCTGCCAAGGGTTGTAGCGTGATGGACATTTTTTTTACTTTTTTACCTTTTTATAATATTATATATATTTTTTTAATATTATATTTTTTTTTATAATATTATATTTTTTTTTTATAATATTATATTTTTTTTATAATATTATCTTTTTTACCTTTTTATAATATTAAGTATAGATGAAAGAGTGTAGCTTCTTTCATCAAAATATTTCCAAGCCAGTATTCGTTTTTTGAAAAAGGTAGATAATGAATAAGATGGAAAAGTTAACCCAGTGGATGAAAAAACCCAACCTAAGCCGCTCTAAAATGAACTTAATTATATTCCAAAAACGTCCAGTCGTCAGATCATCATCTGCCTAGCCTTTGCCCAACTATGTTGGGGTCGGCTTCCAGTCTAACCGGATGCAGCTGAATACCAGTATTTTACATGGAGCGACTGCCTATCTGACCTCCACAACCCAGTTACTGGGTTATACGATACCCCTAGGTAAGACTGATTTTCAGACTTTCGGGCTTCTGACTACCCGTAACGACTGTCAAAGATCCACGAATGACAGCCGGGACCAACGGCTTAACGTGCTTTCCGAAGCACGGAGGGGTCTCGGTATGTAAAGATGGTCACCCATCCACAGACCAACCGCGGCCAGCGTAGCTTAACCTGATCGATCGACCTGTGCGGCTGTTATTATTTAGCAAAAAAATCAGCTTTTCGTCTACCCAGCAAAAAAAAAAAAGATTTGGCGTGACAACATCTATCTTATCAGAAATTCAATTACCTTCCATCTATCAAAATGATTTGAAGCAAAATATCAAAAAATTAAAGAACAAAAAGAAACTTGGCCCTTTTGGGACTGTTTGTCAATTATCTGATAGGGCATTCAATGTCGCGGCGGTCACCTTGAGGCTATGTTTTTGATTCTATAAGCTTTAATAGTGATTAGGTTAGTTAAACAACAGCCACACGGGTCGATCAATCAGGTTAAGCTACGCTTGCCGCGGTTGTTCCGTGGATGGGTGTTACATACCAAGACCCCTTCATGCCTCGGAAAGCTCATTAGGCCGTTGGTCCCGGCTGTCATTCATGGATCTTTGGCAGTGGTTACCGGTAGTCAAAAACATGAAAGTTTGACTACCAGTCTTACAAAGGGGTATCGTATTACTCAGTGACTGGGTTGCGGAGGTCAGGTAGACATTCGCTTTATGTAAAATGCTGGTATTCAGCTGCATCCGAATAGAATGGAAGCTACCACCAATAAAGTTGAGAAAAGGCTAGGCAAGCTTTAATAGCAGTTCAGCTTTCGCTCCTTGCTTGGCAAGGGAAATATAATATAAATCTATATTATTATTTACATCTATTTATGGCCGGGTCAAGCAAAATTTCTATGTTCCGGTGAACGATGAAATATGTATGTTAGCTTAGTCTCTGGAATTGCAATGCAACAATGCATTGTAATAGTAATCATTATTATCGTTGTATTGTAGATATTGGCAGGAGGAGGCTGCCTCTTACCATCAGGCAATAAATAAATAGTTATTGAGAACCATATTATACAACGAGGAGACAACAATATGAGAATAAATTACATCACTGGCAACACTAACGCATAACAGCATTTTGGAACTATCAAATAAGTCTTAAACAAACTAAATGGTAGTGTTGGAACGACTATACATAGTTGTTAAAGTAATCAATATATTTGATTGCATTTTTGTATACAGACACATACACAGTTTAATTTATTGTCGTCTCCACCTTGTATGTAAAAAAAGGGTTATTAGACCAGGAAAAATCTAAAAATCTAATAAAAAAAAAAAGAGTTTCTTATTACCTTCAGTTGTACAAAAACACTTATTTAAACAACGCATCACATTTCTACAGTATCAAGACTGAATACCGCAAATGGATAGAAGATCTGTATTATTCCCTAATTTTAGTCAGATAGTTATTTTGTTTATAAGTTCGAGACTTACGAACAAAATAACTAACTAGGATTTAACCTTTATTACAAGAGTGTAATAAGGGTTAAATCCTTTGCCATTAACGGCACAAATGTAGACTACTGTTTGGTACTAAGGAATTTTTCTAAACACAAGCTAAGAACCGCACACTTGGCGAAACACAAGTCATTCCTACCTATAATATTCTACGCGTAGTAGTAAAATAAATCAGGTATCTACATCTAAATAGTCAATTTTTGTCGCGAACAAAATCGTGGGACATTCGAGTAAATAATATATTAAGTTCCAATCGTTTGATGGTCCACCAATGTCAACCCGGTCACCTTGGGTCGCTGTTTCTCAGAAATAATCTTATTTTGTTTCTTTTTCTTTTTGCAGAAAATGGAGAAAATTGTTAATACCGTTGATTGTAGTGGCTTCTTTGATAAGCCGAGTTGAAATAGTTTAGATTGAAAATATAGCGGGATTATTTTGTGAATGATGGATTGAAATGGATTTGGATGATTTGATTGTGTTTTTTGTTTGGTAAAAATAACTTTTGGTATTGGACTCAAAATACCTCTTTCGTAGTAAATGGTAACTATTTGAGATTCTGATAAGCTGATCTTTAAACAATAAAGTGCTGATGAAGTTTTCTTCTGAATTTTAATCTAAGTATTTTCATTTCTGAATTCTTTTTTGTTTTTATATTTTTTAGTACGGACACTTTTAACGTGCACGTCTTTATACATCGTTCTCACATGTATAATTTCAACTTGAATGATGTAACCAACATTTTGTAACAATTTTTATGATTTAAAAGAGTGTCCGTGGAGTTTCTTGCCCGTTCTTCTCCACAGGTACCTACTACGCTTTGGAATGGGCAACTAGCTTCATCTTTCTGACTGACCGACACCTTGACAATTCAAAAGTGCCTGTAATTGGTTTACTTGAAATAAATGCTTTGAGTTAGAGTTTGAGTTTATTAAAGTAAGCTTTCCTTTGGTTCTATTTTAAATATGTTATAAGTACCGTATATACTTTATGCATTTAATTAAATCTGTTATTCTGACATTACAAAGTGACACTTCAATTTTATTTATTTTTTTAGATTATTAATCTATTTTCTTGTTTCTTTGTATTAGAGAGCTCGCATTTTTCAGATGAGTATAAATAACGTAATGACCACTATTTTCCTTTTTACCTATTTACAATTTTGCTGTGCCCGACAGGGTCATAATTGATTCCATCGATTTATAATTACCAACTGTATGTGTACATTATGTATGCAATAAAGACTGAATTGAATATTTTCAGTGTTATGTATTTAGATATACTAATGGCCCTGACTACTATACTTAAGGTCGTGGGTTCGCTTCCCACCCAGGACAAATGTTTGTGTGATGAGAATGTTTGTGTCATTTGTTCTTTGTCTGGATGTAATTTATCTATAATATGTATGTATTTAGAAATATATATATGTATGTTTATCAGTTGTCTAGTACTCATAGCACAAGCTCTGCTTAGTTTGGGACTAGATGGCGTTGTGTGAAAGTTGTGGAGTATTATTATTATTATTTATTATTAAATATATAATACACTAGATATTATTATGAAGTTCAATCAAATATTTATCTAATGCGTTCTGTACATTTTACTTAAATATATAAAGTACGTTGAATGTATGAAAGTTCTATAAAAAATCGAATGTAAACATAATTTTTGCAATATGACTTTTATCGAAAACTGTAATGAATCCACTAGTAGTAGTTCAGTAAGTGTATACTATTTACTAATCGTCAGAGATCTCACGAAAGGAATGAGAATTAGTCTGTGTCGCTGTCGTCGGATACCGTGAAGAGGACTGTGCAGGGTGGTAGGACACCGACGGACGTGTTACCACGGATTCAGTACATCATACTGGACCCCTTGCGTTGAAATATCTCGTCAGTTATCAAAAAAAATGTCCTGTTTCGTAGAAAAGCGCAATACAACACAATAAGCGCAACCATAATAATTGGAAGGAAGAGATCGCAAAAAGCGATAAGGCCGCCCATTGTATATTTTGTAGTGTTTGATGTATTTTTTTTATGTTGTGTATTTTTGTGGTGTACAATAAAATATATATAAATAAATAACCTACGCGGTCAAAGTGTATGGAACAGCAAATTTGTTTGTAATAACCGACGAAAAGTTTCAACGTAGGTGGGTCAAGAATGATCTACTGATTCCTCGGTAGCAGGTTGCACGTCACTGTCCCCGGCTCCTCGCCAGCCTATATACTATACTATACTGTACTAGTATGTAATTGACAACTTTTACAACACTATCTAAGCACCTTATAATTAATCATCCCTACTCTTATACCGATGTTTTTATGCCACGTCTTGTTATCGGCGGTAATAAATAACTTGCTGATGTTCTTAGTAGGTACCGGTTCACGCCCAGGATTCGAACTTGAGATAGTGCGGCGTTTCAAGGTTCCAGACACATATCCTGGTGGGTCCTTACCCCGGTTCATTTTCGTGATGAGATATAGGTGCCACTATTATACCGCTGGGATGTAGGTGTACCGTTCACTTATGATAGCCCATTAGTGGAATGTAGGCGTGATGCTTTGTTATTTTAGCATCATTCTTCTTTTGTGGTATAGGTACGAGAATATCTTAAAAAATCAATGAATCTGTCATCCGGTTAGACTGGAAGCCAACCCCAACGTAGACGGGATAAGGCAGGCAGATGACTAAGTAGAACGCAGATGGAAATGGAAGTCAAATATTGAAGCGATGAGAAAGAAGTGGTCAGTGGAGTCTTGGGCTTGATTTTGATAAAAAACCAAAAAGAAAGCATTTTGAACTGCTAAATCAAGGAACCATTCGGATACTTAAACGATTTTATTTTGATTGATATATCAAAATAAAATCGTTTAAATATTAATTTATCGATTTTCGATCGGAATAGAAAATACATACTAGCTTTAAAATGTCCAAAACAACTTAAAGTAAAAACATAGAACAGACAACTACACATTTTCGGAACCATTACTAGACATACCTGTCTACCTCAATACAAATTTATTCTCCTACAGAACCGAATTACAGTTTGTTGACATTGAAAAAAACTTTACATAAACTTCGTAAAAGTTGGAAACTTCGGGATCCAGTGGCTTGCGAAGAGTTTACAAGTTTCTTAATGAGATTAGGTTTTAAGGTATGGAAAGGCGTCACGTGAGAAATGGGGTAGGTAGAGATGCAGGTACTCGTACCATTGGCTGACGGTAGGAAAAATAGTTTTGCCATTTCGAAAATTATTGCTTGAGTAATAAGCGTATGTAAAGTACTGAGGTATCAAAAAAGAAAGCGTCATTTTATATTAGCAAGCGTATCTTTAGATCATTATATTTTTTTATAAAATTATGGTATGACTACTGAACACTAAATAGTACTTTATAATACAGGCGTGAAGCTATATGTTACTTAAATACGTTTTAATCCAAAGCATTAAATCTTCATCTACACTAATATTATAAAGATGAAAGATTTGTATTTTTTTATGTATATTTTCATCGCCTCATTCAGTCTTTCATCGCATGCGCTGCGAAACCTATTGATGATAGAACAAAAAAATGTTCTACAATATTAAAAAACATTTCAATATCTACAAAAAACTTTGCAATAGCATATGCCCAACTATTGTGGTTACGTCACTGTAACTACTTTTTTACATTTTAAAAGTTGATAGAAATGCCAACCGAAATCAGACCATGTTATCCATACCTTTATATTAATCCTTATCCAAATAAATCGCTTCGTATTCAAGACGTTTTAATACCTGTAGATTACTTTTTTAATTATTCAAATCGGTCATTACATTCAAAAGATATTACGAATTTAAAAAATGTCAGTCTATACAAACGTGACCGGTGCCACGCAGCGCAGCGGGAAATACATATAAATATGTTTGTTACTTCTTCACGCAAAAACTAATGAACCGATTGCGATGAAACTTGATACTGAAATTGTACGTAGCTGTTACTTAAAGCTCTTACTTTTTATCCCGATATTCCCACGGAATCAAAACTTACGCGGGTGAAACTAGTGATTTTATAAAATGATGTTTGACATATTTAATGGTTCCAATTTAACGAAACTTTTCCAAAGAGAGTGAGGGTTAATTTTAATTATCTACTTGTGAGCGAGAGAAGTTTTCAGCAATAACAATTTAAGGATAAGTCATCCACTTATAACTCAGGTAATAAAAAGCAGGAAAGAACAACCATATCCACTCATTTTAAGCCACAAGTTTTCACATACAAATACCTACTTACTACATCGTCCTAGAAAAAAGACTAGAAAAAAATATGATTTACGCTAACTATAAGGAAGCCAGTGTGCTTATCAGTCTGTATATTTCCAGTCTAGACATTATAATCAGGTCGGGCTCAGTGAAGCGATCTCCTCGGACCACTAATTCTTGAGATATTCATATCATCAATGAGAATTGGCAACGAAAATCTGTTGGAGTTGTTAGGCAAGATTGTGTATTGGTGGAATTATAATAGTTTCCTTATATAATTATGTTGATGATAATAACAGTAGGCTATGAGTATTAGCATAATCAGCCTACAATGTTCCCACTGCTGGGACACAGGCCTCCTCTCTTCGAGAGGGAGTGGGCTATAATCCACCACGCGGGCCCAGTGCGTGTTGGTAGATGTCACATTTCTTCGAATTTTTGGTTCTAGGACATGCCGGTTTTGTCACGATGTTTTATTTCACCGTTTTAAGAGAAAGGGTGATGAAAATATTAACATAACTAGCTGTTGCCCGCGACTTTGTATGCGATCCATGATGAAAAGTAGCCTATATCCTTCCCCAGGGTATGGACTACCCAAGTGCCAAATTTCATCCCAATTCATTCAACAGTTTTAGCACGAAAGCGTAAAGAACAAACAACTTCACTTTCACTTTTATAATGTAACGAGTACTAGCTGCGCCCCGCGGTTTCACCCGCATAAGTGTCGATTCCGTGGAAATATCGGGATAAAAAGTATCCTATGTGTTAATACTGGTTATAAACTATCTGTGTGCCAAATTTCATCCAAATCCGTTCAGCCGTTTGAGCGTGAAGAAGTAACAAACATATACACACACTCATAAACTTTCGCCTTTATAATATTAGTGTGATATATGTACAGTTAGGATGTAAAGCGCCTCGCTGGATTCGTACCCACGACCTACAACTCGTAAAACATAGTCGTTACCACTGGGCCATCACAGCTCAGTCGGGGCTGTTGCCAATGGGCCACCATTACTCCGCAGACTAAAGCCTTGCTAACTTTAAATGTATGTTCGCTTGAACTAATGATTGCTGAAGACAGTTAGGAATTCTCGATTCTGGTATCTATCAACTACTAATTTTTTGTTATTTTTTTTTTATTGCTGAATGGACCCACACTTGACCACGATCACGCCTGATGGAAAGCGATGGATGATGTATATGATAGAACGAGCGTGCCTAGAAGATGCTTAAGACACTAGACTCCCACGCATAATCGAAACACAGCAGGTTGCTTAACGCCAAACTCCGGTGGGAGGGTGGTCGGAAACTAGGCGAGCGTTAGTCCTACCACCGCAAGGGAAGAATTGGCCAGTCAAATAAGGTGTTGGGTGTGATTGTCCAGGATGCGTGAGTAACGACCGTCTGTTCCGCTGACTATATATTGTTGTGTAATGGTGTCGTTATGATGTATTTTTTCACTTCACTACGTTTATGATGTCTGGACAATAAAATATAGCGCTGACCTGACCTAGATGAAACCCAATATTTAATTAAGATGAATGAGTTTTGTGCGACTGTTATCGTTCCCTCGCTTCTGCAAACCTTTGCCTATAAGAGCATTCAAAAAGGAAGTTTAAAGTCACACTGCATCCTTAGACACTTACAAGATATCTTGGCTTAGGAGACAGGTTATCAAGAATTGTCTAGATTGATCTAATTTTGCCTTTCTACAAAACATTCAAATGGTAATATAGACAGACTTTTTTTATCATAAAATTATCTTCATCATACACATTCACATGCCTCGGAAAGCACGTTAAGCTGTTGGTCCCGGCTGTCATTCGTGGATCTTTGACAGTCGTTACGGGTCGTCAGAAGCCCGAAAGTCTGACAACCAGTCTTACCAAGAGGTATCTTATGATCCTGTAATTTGGTGGTGGTCAGATAGGCAGTCGCTCCATTTAAAATACTGGTATTCAGCTGCATCTGGTTAGACTGGAAGCTGACCCCACATAGTTGGAAAAAGGCTAGGCAGATTATGATTTTCACATATCAATAACCGTCTTCGAACCGAAATAAAGGAAGGTCTTGTCTAGTATTTTATTTGTCTGAACTCCTTAGATATGAATCAAAATCCTTTAGCGCCATCAAGTTTTTAAATATAACAACATAACACATAACAACACGCTTATAATCCCCAAAGGGTTGGGCAGAGATCTATAGTACAGACGCCAGCACATCATGCTACCCGAAACTGTAAAATTTTCCCAATCAACTTTGAACCGCAGTAGGTTCAAAGTTGATTTCAGAGATAAAGTTGAAAATCTTTTAAAGAAATTTTGCAAAATTATAGCAGCTTGATATGCTGGCGTCTGTACATCCACATTTCGCCAGCTATGTTCAAGTCCCATGTAGCCCGGGTCTATTGCCAACAACCGGGCACAAATCCAGACTCCAGGTTGCTACTGAGAAATTCCAGATTGACAAAGCCAATAACACTTTGCCCGACCCAGGAATCGAACCCGGTACCTCATGCTTGCGACCACTACACCAATGATGTAGACTAAAAAAATTAAAATATACAATTGACGTGTAAAATTGTCTTAAAATATATAAAAGAAATAAGCATAATTTTCATCTTATCATTTAACACATTGGGATAGAAACCATCCAAACTACAGTAATCATTATTATTTTCCTGCTGCACCGCTTAACAGATCCCATAAAGCTACGGAAGAGACTATACTACCGTGAAAATTTTCAACCAAATAATTTGGGACCAACAAGCGTCGGGTCCCAAATAATACCGGGAAGGAAGTGAGGGTTGTTGACGAGGCCATTAATCCGCTATCAAAGGAGAGTGACCCTTTAAATTAGGTAAATGAGATCGTCGTGATATGGATGAAAGGAAATGTAACTGTGGATGTTCACGGATGTTCACGGATGTTCATGGATGTTGTTGATTGACGACGGTAAAATAGGTAATTATTTTTTTATAAAATATAGTTTTGCTATTAGTTTGGGCTTTATGTCTAAGCCTGCAAGTCTGACAACCAGTGTTACCAAGGGATATCCTATTTCCCAGTATCTGGGTTGTGGAGGTCAGATAGGCAGTCGCTCCATGTATTCAGCTGCATCCGGTTAGACTGGAAGCCGGCCCAACATAGTTGGGAAAAGGCAAAGTAGATATTGACGCTCTGACGTAATTTTTTACTTATTTCGATTTTGATATATTTATGTTTCATATGACTCGGCACCACATTTTATGTCTGATTACTCAGCGTTTTGGTGTTACCGAATGTATCCTCTTTAGAAGTCTGTCATAGGATTGATTGGATAAAAACGTTTATGTATTTCGGAGCATTTCCCAATTTAAATCCACAGCAGTTGAGTTCTGCATACTCATATCTATAGCAGTAGTACAAAGTTAGCCACCCTCTAACATACAATACTATTACCAAAGTGGTATACCAACGTGCCCGCGCTATGCACGTACCTCACAGCTGCTAGGACAGGCTACACAAGCCACATAAGCCACATAAGAGAGAGATATCAAAAACAAAAATGGTCACCGTAACTGAAATCGGCTTGGGAATCATTTTATATGTACAGACGCCAGCACATCAAGCTCCCCGAAACTCTAAAATTTTCCCAATCAACCTTGAACCTTATGCTTTAGCGATAAAGTTGAAAATCTATTAAAGAATTTTGACAGAATGTAGTAGCTTGATGTGCTGGCGTCTGTACTTTGAATAATTTAGTTTACAGCGTGGTTTCGAAATCTAAATAAAAATGATGCAATCTGTACTAATCAATGAGCTACCAATTTTTTCCGTCCTAATATTCAGTCAAACATTGATCGAAATTGGCACAAGAACTATCGAAAAGTATAGTAAGATAAAAATATGTAGAACCTAGAATGTAAAGCATCTTATATTGAAGCATCTTGTAAGTCAATATACTAATCATTGATCTGCCGAAAACTTTTCGTATTACAAGCTGGCTTTCGTTATAAGATACTTTTTTTTATTAGCCATTAACGTCCCACTATTGGGCAAAGGCCTCCCTACTCGCTTCCCACCTCTCTCTGTCCAGAGCTGCCAAGAACCAATCTTTATTAAAGGAGTCCAGCTCATCCCGCTCCCTCAGCCCTTATAAGACATAAGTGAAGGAAGTCAAGTAATAGTAACGGTAAACCATTTAATCATGGTAACATGATCAACTCAGTTGAGTAGGTATTTTTAATTTAATAGTTTTTAATATTTTTGTTAGTTTACTAAAATCATTCAGTGTAAGTGGCAACATATTAAATTGAAACATCTAATATGTACAGATGCCAGCACGTCAAGCTACTACAATCCGTCAAATTTCTTTAATAGATTATCAACTTTGTCGCTAAAGCATTAGGTTCAAAATTGATTGGGAACATTTGATAATTTCGGATAGCTTGATGTGCTGGCGTCTGTATTCACGATATATGTGGATACTGTAAACTTGCAACGAAACATATTATATCTTATAATTAGTAATATAATATTTATTTTACTATGAAAATAAGTATGATAACGGTGCATGTGCAATTTTACACGAAGATGCTGCAACCGATAAACGGTGTTATCCCAAGTTATCGCCCTCACCTAAATGATTTGCATTCATTTTAAAATAATGCTGAACTCTAAATTATTCTTAGAAAAGTTTTCTATAGAAGTTACTTTCGTACAAATTAATATTTATTTAAAGTCATATTGTGCAAAGTTACTATGTTTCAAAAGTAATCGTTATTGACTTGAGATCTCTTTACCAGGAAGATTTAATAACGAATTGATCATAATTATTATTACTGTGTCAATGTGTGACATTAGGGTCATATGGAGCGCTTCAAAACTAAAAATAAAATAGAAAAAAAAAACGATTTCAATACCCTCAATGAAACAAGAACGCAATCAACAAACCAATGACAATTAAATAAATAAAACATAATTGCTAATCGACATGTCATAAGAAAATAACCTCTCAATAAAAACCATGTGAGAATCACGTGCTCCCTACGATATAATACAAATGATCTGACGGGATCCATCGGGGTCCTGGACTCTGTAGGTCATCGAAGGAATCCGGGGAGAGGGGAGAAGAGCTGTGGCACGCAAATGATACGCGGGCAGCGCGCCCCGCATCGATCGCCCATGTGCCGGCCCGCAACGCCCCCTCCGCGCCGCCGGGGGCCTCACACACCCCCACACCCCTCGCACACCCATCCACCCCGCCAGACACAAACACCCTCACGCACAGACGCACACACACCACGTATCTAATGTGTTCTACCAAATGATCCGAATAGAATATTAATTCGTCTATGTATATAAAACTGATAGTCATGGCTTTGGTTGAAATTGTGTGGGGCTGTCACCTAATTTGTTCAATTCTGATATATTTTATAAGTTTCTGTTTTTAAAAAATACGTAACACTTATCAAAGAAAATTAAATTTATTTCAAGTTGGTAGTATCCGCTTCATAAATCCAGAAAAGTAAAAAATCGCAGCGAATTCAAAATTAACCGAATCCAATGCCAAAACTTAACAGAAAAAGTAATCATTCCGAAAATCAGTAATTAATGACACCGAATGGAGGGTGACGTCAGTAATGGTTGTATTTATAACAACAGTTAGTTGTACAGGTTTTCCATCAGTGAAAGTGTGCGTGCCGACCCCACGGGGAGGTTAATTGAGCTCACAGCCACGTGGGAGCAATTATTTACCTTCAGGTAGCCACGTGCATCGCTCACGGTGCTCCAACACGTCACTCCAACCTCAAACTACACAAACTACACACTCGAAAAACTACATATAGTGAAATGTATATAGCCACTAGCGAAGCATTGCGGAGGAGCTAAGTAAAAATGAAGAAATAAGATGGTGAATTTACAGACATTCGGGTTTAATGTTTCTATTCAGAGCTCCACACCCCAGTCTAGACTCTAAACACTAGTAATAGAGCTCAAACTACAACGCTACCGGCTACGCCACATAAATATACGCAAAGACACTCAGTGTAAAAGACTGGCTGGTCTTCGGTAAACGGACGGGGGTGATACTAAAAACATGAAAAGGAGTGTTTAAATGATTTATTGATCACAATTAATCGCATCAAGCTGATACATGAACACTACATAGTCCAAATCGCAAATGCCTTGCGAGATCGCATGCGTTCGATACAGATGACATCAACATTTTACGAGACGATACACTTCAATGACAGTACAACACTAGGACTACTTAACTACGGATTAAGCTAGTCTACACGACTATTACTACTGAAGCATTGCCTGATTGTAAATAAACGTAAAAATGCAGCATTTGAGCGTTCCGGCGACGACACCCAAATGTAGGGCACGTGATCCGCAGCCACACGCTCGCGATCTGAACTCACATTAGCCACAAACCGGTACAGTCCGAAACACTCTTAGACTAGATGATTAATTAATTTAAACTACAAAATGATCACAGTCAACAATATCTGGCCGGTCGTCTCGTGGTGAACGGGGTTCGCGTTTGGTCTCGCGGAGTACTCATTTGGTTGTTTCTAGCGCGCCATTTACGTCCGGTGTGCGCGGCGGCCACGGCTCGACTGGGCGGCGCGCGCTCCCCCGCCGTCGCCCTCCCCGCCCCCCCAGTTGCATCCTTCAAACGCTCCCTGATAATCGGGAGAAAATACTACACACAGTTGCAATTGGAATGCCGCATCGTGTTCTTTTTGGCTATGAGTCAGGCAGTAATCGCATCAGCCCTCATTGGCCGCTCGCTTGACTCGCTCGTCGAATGCAATTTAGTCAAAAAGATTTCCGCTTAAAAGGACATAATCAGATCATTTCGTGTATTTTCGTGTTTCGTGTCGATCGTGACGGTCTAAGTTGTCCTCGTATTTTAGAAGACTATAGAGCTAGAATATAGATGTTTCATTTCGGCGACGCGCACGTTTTCATGTTAAATTATGACTAGTTTGGACTAGACGGAGAAAAAAACTATGTTCTCTATGTCCTGAGATAGTAAGATGTTAGATATCATAAATTTAACCAATGCTGCTTTATTGGCGTAGGTTTTTGTGAAAAAAATATGATTTTTATTTTTTTATTTTATGTAGAATTCTGATGAAATACATTATCATACATCTTAAATGCGCATATTTAAGTTTGATTCTTCAATATTTGTTTTAGTTTCGTCGGAGTTACCCTTCGTATGTTCAATGAAGTCATTTATATCATAAGATTATTGGAGTAAGATACCAGATTACCCAACATATGTTAATGAAGTCAAAATGCTTCCCCTTATCCCGGGGAATAGAGTTGGGCTCCTAAATCACTCACTTATGAAATATATAAAGATATATTTTTGACGTTCGCTCCTCAGAAACTAGGCGAGAAATGCATAGCCATCTTTTAACCTATATCATGTGGACCACTACTCATAAAAATGACTCAGGAGAAGGGTTTACTACAAGCTATCATAGATAAGACGGTAATTTATTGTTTTATGAAACTAAAGACTAGGTGGGTGATATCGATGATTTGATGTCGAACGTCAGACTGATGTTGTGAATTCTGTGAATCAAATTCAGAGGCAATTTTGTTCGCGAGTAAAATAGAATACCTAGGTACGCTGATTTGATTATTTCCTTTAATAGAGGTTGAAAGTGGCTGCCCATTTTCAGAGTTCATATAGGCATTATCTAACAGATAAATGGAAAAAAAATACAGAATTTGTATAAAAATAATCTGGTCAGATAAGTCAACGGAGCCTTATCTGGCTGCATCAAATATACCATTCATGTTAGAGGAATAAAATATGAAAATATAAACTACTTTAAACCCCAGCACCACACACGCAGCACTTTTGAACTTCAAAAGTTACAAAACACAGTCCCCTAAGCCTTCAGGTATATACAGGATGGGCCATAAATAAATGCACTTTTGGAAACTCTATAATAAAACAATGCTTACATTTTTAAGTGTGATATTTATTTTAAATTACAGGCAATTAAAGAAATTTTACGTTTAAAATTGAAATCGTCCAGAAGCCGTCCGTGGCGGCGACAGCACTCTTCCAATCTTGCTTGTAAATTTTGGAACACTTAAGAAAAAATTCCCGGCGAGATTGACCGAATTTCTTCTTGGATATTCGCCTTCAATTCGGACAGGGTTGACGGATTATTAGAGTACACTTTACTCTTTAGAATCCCTATAAGAAGAAATCCGCTGGAGTCAAGTAAGGGCTCCTTAGAAACCAAGCAATGTCAGCCCTCTTCGAAATTAATTTCTGAGGAAACATTTCTTGCACAACATCCAATGTCACATTACTTGTATGGCAAGTGGCAACGTCCTGTTAGGACCATGTGTTGTTATTGTAACCACGCGATTCTTGCAGTTCAGGGGTCAGGAAACCTGGATGTTGCCTCGCCGGGAATTCTCACTAAAGTGTTCCAAAATTTACAAACAAGATTGAAAGAGTGCCGTCGCCGCAACGGACGGCATTTGGACGAATTGATTTATATAACGTAAAATTCCTTTAATTGTTTGTAATTTAAAATAGACATTACACTTAAAAACGTAAGTATTGTTTTATTATATAATTTTCAAAAATACATTTTCTGGCCCATCCTGTATTTAGCTAGAAAATAAGTGTCGCAATTAATTCAACAAGACCTCCTGAGAAGATTCAACCTTCTAAAGTAAAAAGCACCAGGCGTTAATACTGCCACAACATTAGGGCAATGACCTCATCTCATACGAAAGAGCATTACACCACAACGTTCCCTGTGCTTCTTAAAAATGTTTTCCTTCACCGTTTTATATTAATTCATGAACTAAATGTTTACGTAACTACTACATAATTTCATTCAAACCAAAACTGACTTCAACTAATTCTTAAAACTTATACACGAGCTTAATATCATGCACATAAGGCTCTACGCCGTAGACCCTCTACGCCTCGCTACGAACGATACCA
This sequence comes from Eremobia ochroleuca, assembly GCA_949629135.1. Classification (NCBI taxonomy): domain Eukaryota; kingdom Metazoa; phylum Arthropoda; class Insecta; order Lepidoptera; family Noctuidae; genus Eremobia; species Eremobia ochroleuca. The sequence continues at coordinate 14,933,401 of OX451409.1, forward strand.
CCGTCTCGTAGCACATTCGTAGCTGACAGAGCTACGAATTTAATATGAGTGTAATAATTTCTAAAGCGACAATAAATAATGTCTGTCAAGTATTTTAGTACCATATATAAAACAAACTGCATGGGGATATTATCATGGGATTGTGTAGTTGATGCTCTGGTCATATTGTATGTATTTCATGAATTTTAAGTAAGAAAAGTTCTTTAAATTTTTAAATAGAGTTTTATTGTGGAGAATGAATGGAATTGGCTGTAGTTTGGGTATTGTATGCGGTGATTTAGAGGTGGCAGGTGGATTTAAGGCGTCACATTAGGCTTGTTTACTATTATGTATGGCGTTTCTTTCCCATTCTACACCATACGAAACTATCTTTTGGAAGGGGCATCTAGAATCAATTCTTCTTTTTTTTTCTTGTAATTTGTGAAGTTCAAACGTGGCTTTTAATGGCCTTATTTAAATAGTTATACGATTTGAATGTTTTGATATACATACATACTTTGCTACATAATGGTTTGATTTGAAATTAGTCGTGGTACGTTGAATAGATATTTTATCATAGTTAAAGTAAAATGTTTGGTTTGATATCACGGTGGTGTTACGCGAAATATGGCAACTTTTTGCTTATGAGAGAACTATAGGTATGGGTAAACTTTTATAGCCATTCATCTAACGGCATTAACTAGCGCTGGATAACGTTTTTGGGAGATGTTTGCAATAGTTTAGCGATGTCTGAATTGCTAATAAAGAGTCAATTTAAATAAATAATTTGATTTAGATTTAAGAATAAATGTCAAGCGTTTGATTCCATGCCAATGAAAGCGATGAATTTATCATAGTGCTGGCGGTGTCCTGCAGTAGTGGTGGTTAACCGATAATTTTGATTGCGCAAAAATTACGGTCAGGCGTACGTATTGAGGTGACCGGTGGCTGAGTCAGCAATTGATCCACGCACGTTGTTTACTTTTTGTAGCTTTATAACATAGGTATTTGTATGGAGACAAGTGTTATTGAAAGCTTTTTTTGATAGCTCGAACTACGAGTAATTGGTTTATTGGTACATACACACATCAGTTTACGCGTTTTTCTCATAGGGGTAAGCAGAAACTACAGAATGCCACCTGCTTCGATGTTTTGTGCTCTTTATACTTTGGTCACGTTAATTGGTTATGATCACGTTAATTGGTAATGGCCTAACCTAACCCAAGTGATTCACCAACAATAGAGGGGACCTGGCGTTAATGCCCACTGTTGTAATAACAGTAAATGGTGCCCGACGCAGGTATAATATATAAGGAGAAGGAGAAAACACAAAAAAAATATAATATTAATAATAAAGTAGGCGTTTTTAAATGACATTAAACTATACTTATAGATTTTGGTTTTTATGCGTAACTGAATTTTATACTAATTGAATCAGAATCCTAATTTTAGCAGTTAATTCGAAGTATTGAAAGTCGGAATGTCGTTTTTTGGACCGAGAACCCATCGAGCATTTGATTCTTCGAAACAAACAAATTGTATTTACGACTTTCGGAAAAATAAATTTCGTGATTTTTAATAAGAGACATTATAATTTTTAGGTAATATGAAATTCAGCGAGTAGTGGCTACCACTGCGTAGCGGAGTAGTAACGGATACGACTTACGAGTTGTAGGTCGCAGGTTCGAACCCAGACAGGCGCTTTACTTTGTGTAAAATATTTCATGACCACTGCTCTCAAAACGGTGAAGGAAAACATCGCGAGGAAACCGGCATGTCCTAGAATCTAAAATTTGAAGACATGTGACATCTACCAACCCGCACTGCGCCCGCGTGGTGGATTACGGCCCACTTCAGTGAGAACTGAGAGGAGGCCTGTGTCCCGGCAGTGGGAACGTTATAGGCAGATTATGATTTTTTCGAAAATCGGAACATCTAAATTCGGAATAAAATATTTCGGTGTATTCCGATTTTAAACATGTTTACTGCTAAATGCATTAATTAATGATTGGTGGTGCAACGTAGCCTAAGGCTACATACACATACATACATAAACTCACGCCTTCTACACGGAGAGAAAATTCTTAGAAAAATTACTGTGCTCGTCACTGTAAACAGAATCTGAGTGAGATTGGGAAAAAATCACTATTAATTGTCAAATAAATTTTAGTGTACAGCATAAGAATTTTTACTGTGCTAGCATGGTAATTTTTCCATTACCACTCAAATGAACTCAGATTATGAGACAGCACAGTAACTTTTCTAACATTTTTCTTTTTTTGCAGTAACTACAGAACGCCACCTGCTACAATACTTACATACCTATTCCTTTTACCTCGTTTACGTTCATACTACGACACTACTACGCACCTGACCTTTCTTAAGAACATCATCAATAAAGTCTTTATATGTCCTTCTAGCCTAGGCCCCGGCGTATCCTTTCACATCTGCCTTGTAAATACTTTTTTTTAGTCGCCTTTCATTCATCTTCTCAACATGACCATCTGAGCATATAGAAGCTCAAAAAGTTAAAAGTAGGCTTAAAGTTCTTAATTACATACAAGTATTGGGTATGTACTGCAGTGTCTCTGTACGTGTTTATACTTGCCCGGACACATGGGGAGTGCAGTGAGTTATACCGGGGCGTCGCTCGTTCATTTAGTATTCATATGTTTATATTATCATTTTATATCCCCGCGAGGCTGTTGTTCAGTTAATTTTTTTTAAAAGACATCTGTCAGCCTGATAATGGCTGCTTTAATTATTTTTTATGGTTATTTTAAGAGTCACTCAAAGGTTTACGAGTATGAACCGGGAATACAACACCAAGCTGTCAATAAAAAGACAGTTCTAAAAACCACATACTTTACGTGCATAATCGGCCTATAATGTGATGAGGAGGCCTGTGTCCCAATGCTGGGACACAGGACTCCTCACTTCATGATGGAGTGGGCTATAATCTACAGTGGCCTCCAAAAGTTAGTTGACTTTATTCTACTTCAGCTTTAATACACCACATTATGATTCAAAATTCTAGTTATCCAAATGTTTCAAAATTCTAGTTGGTAGTTGGTTGGTGGTTGGTTGTTTGGTTGGTTGGTAGTTGGTGGGGGTATTGGTAGTTTTATTTAATTCTAAATCTTAATGTTGCATCACAGCTGAAATAGAAAAATGTCAACTAACTTTTGGAGGCCACTGTACCACGGGCTCAGTGCGGGTGGGTCACGTGTTTTTGAATTTTTGGTTCTAGGATATGCCATGCTATAATGTGGAAGCAGAGTCCTACTGTGACATCACAGTAGGATTCTGCTTGCCTTCTTCATGACATAACACATCCGTGGATGCGGTCTCAAAATGCTTAGCCGAAGGCGTAACAGTCACCAATGTATTCAAATGTTGTTGAAGGCCCAGGCCTACGCTGCACTGCAGTGATGGAAAAATAAAAAACTTTGGATCTGCTACCGAAAAGCTTACCAATGTCAATCATTTTGAACTGCTGTAGAAATACGAAATGCTTCGAAAGCGATTGCCACTTTCCTAGGCCTGTGGCTCTCTTTAAAGAACAAGACACCCTTTCTTACTCGTGTAAGCAAAAAGTAATCAAGATCTGCTTTCAAAATCACCGATTTGCCTCCCAACTGTGGTGATTAACGCAATAACCAAAACATCGTTCAGAATAGAATAGAAAACTTTTATTTCAGACAGGACTACATAGGGTTAGTAACAACCTTACTTAATTTCTTGTGTTATTAAGTTACAGACACAGAAACAACAATTAAAATTCATCCAGAAGCTGCGTACCCCTCCGCAACATCGGAGAATCCAAACGATCTGCGAACACACTGAGAATACTACTGGTGCCTCCGCGAACACACGTCATCAGGGATGCACATGTATTCCTAATAATGGCGGCACTACAACGCCACGGCAGCCGCAGCGATACTCATGTTTACTTCATTGAATGGGATGTGCATTTCCAGAAGTGGGTCGTAATACTGATAATTAAGTTCTACTTAAACATAGAAACGAAACACCAGTTTTAATTATCACCAACCAGTCTCACCCAGACCCAGTCCAATGACATGTGTCGTGACGAGCCCCATGTGACCTTGAGCCCCCTTCTCCCGCTATCCAGAATCGGGTGAAGTATATTTTAACCCTAAATTAAGTGGTGAGGTTTCCTTCGACCGCCCGCGCCGTCGGGTCTCGGCAATCGACGGGTTGACACGAAAAGACTTATGGCAGAAAATGTGACAGTGGATTTTCGACTCTATTGAGAGGAAGAAAGGCTGGTTTTGGTTTTGGGATGTAGCCAGTTGCAGGGGTGTGTAGTGGGCTCGCTCGAAGCGTCCTCTAAGAAAATGGAGACAATGCGATTATAGTATTGCAGTATATGTTACGATTTCAGATGGTGAATATTGTTTTGTGTTGTTGAGAAAACTGTTTATGAACGGGTTTTTCTATGATACAAAATTAATATTTTCGTTGGAGTTTAATGGCTCACAGGTTATTTTTAATTATAAATAATATTTGGTTATATGCAATAAATGTATTTTTACGTTTGTTACGAATAACCAAATATTATTTTCGAGAAAAAAAAAATACAATGTCTAGAAAGCCTCCTTTGGTAACTCCAAGTCAAGAAGAAAGAGATTCAAGTGTTGAGCTGATCCTGAAATTAGAGCAAAGCCTGTACACTATAAATTGACATGCACATATTTCTATTCCAATCACAACATTTCGTTTTTTGGAGTAAGTGGTGTTGCACACAATTAAATTGGGTATTAAATTAAAAGGTAGTAATTATTTTTAATTGAATAAAAAGTTTAATAATATAAAAAACCCCAGTGACCTAGCTTTTTATTCTTTAGAATTTGTTAAGGATATTGATAACATAATGAATTCATGCTCCAGTTATCCAATCCCTGAAAACGCAAACATAATTTAAATCAGTCTACGAATTTCGCTTCTAAAAACCTCACATATACATTAAACCACCCAAATATTATTATGTATAATACAATAATTTAGACTATCCTATCTCCGTCTCATGCCCTCCTTCCATAAACACATCTTCGATCTCATTCTAAACCAGTCTACAGGCGGATTTCGCGACGGTTTTTTTTCGATTTTTCACATTTGCGCTACAGTACTGATTGATAGGGAACGGGGGAGTATGAGGGGGTGTGGAGGAGGTGTAAGTTGAGTGCATCCCTACAATAGATGTCGCTTCGGTCGCTACTATCATTTAGTACTTTTATTTTGTAGCTAAGCGTGAGAATAGAATGCGAGCAACTCCAATAAAATACGCATTGCGTATGCTTATTTTAAAATGGTGACTTCACGCCCTTTTTGCTTGGGGGCCGGGCAGAGGTCCAAGTAGGTTTGGTATGTTTGTCTATGAGTGTCGTGTTGGGTAAGGTTTAATTTGTAGAAGATTAAACGTTGGAGAAGAAGATGGTGGGACCAGCTTGAGTCCTACCGAAAAGACTGGTCGGTAGCAAAAGACAGAATTGTGTGTAAATGTTGGCAATACGTCGTTGGAAGATTAGTTAGATCAGATTAAAAGTTTGTTGTATTACGTAAGTACGTATTATGATAATATATATATATAATATATTATATGATAAATTGTATTTTACCTAGCTTACTTGAGTATGATTTTGTGTAACTATTTAGTTTTTAATTTGCTCTGTACAACGTCTTGGGATTCAATTCTTTAATGTTGTGTTTGTAATCTAAATAAATAAATGATTCATCCTATAAGCAAGAAATACTCAACCATCATAATCTTTTCTTGACACATTAGTTGTCACAGTATATTTATGTTACGATGTATACAAAAACACACCAGTTTATCCTGTTGCCGACTGTCATTAGGAAATGGAACATGTTGTCGTCTTGACCGACGTACGGCAGTCAGTGAAAATGTTTTGCGGTTAATTTTCATGGTTGTGAATTCATAATTTGCCTAGTCTTTTCGAAACTATGTTGGGATCGGCTTCCAGCCTAACCAGATGCAGCTGAATACAAGTATTTTACTAGGAGCGACTGCCTACTTGACCTCCACAGCTCAGTTACTGGGTAAAATTGGATGTTACTGGGTTTAAAAAAATAGGTTTTCGTTCCAGAGGTTTCACTTGAATTGCACCGGTAGCGGTAACGCAAAGTCACAGGTAACAGAGTGTTATGTGTTGACAGATTTTTTGGTACCCGATGTTAAAGCTCTTACTTTTTATCCCGATATTTCCAGGGTATGGAAACTTACGCGGGTGAAACCGCGAGGTGCAACTAGTATTATATATTTCCGCTTCGCTGCGTGGGTCCACACCGGCCACTTTTGTTTAGATTGACATTTTTAAATTTTGATTGACATTTTTTTCGTAATATCTTTTGAATGGAATGACCGATATGAATAATTCAAAATGAATTCTACAGGTATTTAAACAGTCTTGAATATAAAATGATTTATTTGGATATGGATTAATACAAAGTTATGGCTCACATGGTCTGATTTTGGTCGGCATTTCTATCAACTTTAAAAATGTAAAAAAGTAGTTATAGTGACGTAACTACAAACATACATATACAAATACAGATCTTTCCTCTTTATAATATTAGTGTAGATTTAAATTGTAAATAATAAGTTAGTATATATTTGTAAAATGACCGCATTGCCGTATAGGGTACATAAAGTTCTAATGATAGTTTTATGGGAGATTTAAATAAATAACAATCTGTAGTTACACAAATAGCATCTTCCCCATTGCTCGGGAGTGTCGAACATATGCTCTGAATCGCATCCCTTATCCCAAGGGTCGTTACCCGCAGCTCGAGTTTAATGGCCTTTACACAGTGGACACTTTTGGCCACACTTTTACATATATTACTCGCTCGAACATGAGTGTATTTATGGCTTAATGTGTATGTCATGCGTCTAGTAATGTGGAGTCAGTTTGTAAGTACTCGTACACACAATAAGATATGAGGTTTGCAATGTGTGGAATTAAAGACTTACGGCTGGTTTTACCTCCTCCAAGTAAGTTTTGAGCAACTTATCCATACTAATAATTATTATAAAGAGATATAACCTCAAGAAAAATATACTACTAATATTTTCACCTCTCTTCTTTCAGAACTTTGGCTCCTTGTGATGACCTCCTCGAAAAGCTCTATGCTCTTCGGTCATTACAAGCAGCATTCCGCCATGATGGTGGTTTGTTTGTAAGTTTGTATGTAGGGGGTAATCTCCGGAATCGTTTTGTAATGAATAGCCCAATTCTTGAGAAAGGCGGTAGGCTATATAATATCTCGATATGACCCGAGGGACCCGAGCAAAAGGAGAGGAGGTCAGAAAGAACGCAAAACGAAGTACTGGCGCGGATAGGCGATGCGATATGGTGAGGTGGGTCGGGGGAGCAAAAAATTTCATGCTGACGAAATTTCGGGTGGAAGCACGAGGAGTCCATACTAATTTTGTAAATACGAGAGTAACTTTGTATGATACAGTGTCATGCCTTAACGGCTAAATGGATTTGACACACAGGTAGACCATGACCTGGGCTAGGACATAGGATAGTACGGTCCAGGTAATACATAATTATGTTCTCGTGAGATAATTTCTAACATTCACGTAGGTGAAGCGTGGGCAAAGCTATTCTTGGAATATTTTCATACAGTTAGGCTCTCTGAATCAATTGGATAATTCCGGCCTACGAGTATTCCGATACTGTTTGCGACCAGGCTTATCAAGCGTTAACAAATCATCATTTGCCTAGCCTTTTGCCAATTATGTTGGGGTCGGCTTCCAGTCGCCAGCGCCAGTGCTAGGGTCGCAGCTGAATAGCAGTGTTTTACATGGAGCATCTGCCTATCTGACCTCCACAACCCAGTACGATACCCTTTGGTCAGACTGTCTGTCAGACATTCAGGCTTCTGACGACTCTTAACGACTGTCAAAGATCCACGAATGACAGACAGGACCAACGCTTTAACATACTTTCCGAGGCACGAGCACGACGAGGGGTCTTGGTATGTAAGGATGGTCATCCATCCATGAGCAAACCGCGTCAAGCGTAGCTTTACCTGATCGATTGACCCGTGCAGCTGTAATTACTTAGCCACAAGCCCCTCGCGCAAGCATTGACAAATGAGACACAATAAATCATGTATTGATGCGAGAGCCAGGGGCCAACGCGTATCCATGGATAGCTGTCGAAGTTGAAAAGTTTCATCGGCCTATAACTTGACCAAAACTCGTGAATCGTGGTGGTTTCAAGGACTAAATTTACTACTTTTAATTAGGCCGAGATCTATAAACGTAACTTAGCATGTAAATTGACTTACAAGGAAACCTCGCGAGGTGTCCCTCAACGATTTAATTGCGGCTTTACTATAGTAATATACATGAAAAATGATGAGATACGTATTTTTTCTTTTTTGGTAACAAACGTTTTAAAGGGATGAAAATCATCCTCAAAGTTCGTACCCCAAAATGATGGTTTGCAGTTTTCACATATTTCTAATATTTTTTTTTCCAAAATGAATTTAACCGTTAAAAAGAGCATACAAAATTATGAAAAATACCTTTATTCACATATTTATAAGAATTGTGGATATACAATTTTTTTAAATTAAAAATAATAAAAATTTAATTACTCAAAAACTATTTATTATTTTTTAATGGACTAATTTTAAGTCTTAGACATGTTCCCGTCTCTTGTGCACTTATGCACTTTGTAGTTTGACAGTTGAAGCCAAAATATGAAGCATAATTATAAACAGCCTATATTGTTCCCACTTCTGGGACACAGGCCTCCTCTTCGTGAGAGGGAGTTTCCCGTAATCCACGCGGCCCCAGTGTGGGTTGGTAGACGTTAGATGTCACGATGTTTTCGGAGTTTTTTGAGAGTAGTGTTGATGGAATAATTTACACAAAGTAAAGCGCGTGTCTGGGTTCGAACCTACGACCTCGTAAGTCGCGGCCGTTTCCACTAGCTCCTAGCCAAAGTGTGTGCACAGTAATTTATAGACCTTGGCTTAGGTATTTATTTATTTATTTATTAAGGCACGTCAACAACACAAACACAAACATTTACAAATAACAGAGAACAGAGACATAGACTAGTGTTTACGTCAATTACAGACGTGCACAGCATTCACAACAAAAGGGAAGAAAAAACACAACATTCACGTTACTAAAAAAAAAAAAAACAACAACAATAATAAAAGAAAACAAAAACAACAAAAGAACAACAACTCTAGCTAAAATCTCGGTAGTTTAGAGAATACCCTCATCGACTTAACATTGAAACATTGAAATAATGTAAGATAACATAATTAGTCAATGTTCAATTGACCAATTATATCATCCTACATTACATATTACATTAGTTATCCTAAATCTCAACAAACCCATTAATTAACAAACATAGTAGCGAATTTTATCCCCCTACCAACAAACGCTTGACACGATTTTATCTAAATAATGATCCAACAAACAGTAATGCATACACTGCCAGTAAAAATAAACCTTAACAAGAATCCCTTGCGTCATAAAGCAGGCAGATACTAAAGTCAACTTGACCACGATAAATTAAAAATAATATTTTTGAGGATTTACATAGCTTGCGCGGTTGCCTCGCCTTGTAAGGCTGTGTCTTCATCGGCGGGTGGAAAAGTGGGCTTTTTGTGATGTAGGTCTTTGAACTTTAATCATCATTATTGTCTGAGTTACTAATTGGGTATTAACCCTTCGTATGCCGGGAAAATGGATCTACGCGAAACACAATGGCTTTTAATTGTTTCTGTAATTATGGCATTCAGCCGGTTAGTTAATCTTTACATTCATAGAAAATAAGTCATCGCCGAATGTAAGTCGTAATTCATATAATTATTCTTTTGGGAAAATAAAGAGTATGTTTATGATTAGTGAACAGTCATCCGAATGACGGACATACATAGGTAAGCCTCAGTAAGCACCGCCACATCGACTGCTCTTCACAAAGATTGGCCTTCACAAAGATCATCGGTCCACACTGTGTCTCACGATGTTATCCTTCACCGTTTTGAGAGCAGTGGTGATGAAATTAAATACATAAAGACCCGCCAATGCCTGCCTGAGATCGAACTCACGACCAATAACTCGTAAATGGGGGTCGATCCAACAAACACTGGACCGCCACTGCTCCTCCATAGTGGATGGATAGCTACTTAATTTTGAAACTATAAGTAACATTCTAAAATAGAGGGGCCCGTGGCTAAATAATAATAGCCGCACAGGTCGCTACGCTTGTCGCGGTTGGTCTGACGATGGGTGACTATCTTTACATACCGAGACTCCTCCATGCTCCGGAAAGCACGTTAAGCCGTTGGTCCCGGCTGTCATTCGTGGATCTTTGACAGTCGTTACGGGTAGTCAGAAGCCCGAAAGTCTGACAACCAGTCTTACCAAGGGGTATCGTATTACCCAGTAACCGGGTTGTGGAGGTCAGATAGGCAGTCGCTCTATGCAAAATACTGGTATTGCACTGTATCCGGTTAGACTGGAAGCCGATCCCAACATAGTTGGAAAAAGGCTAGTCAGATGATTATACTCGTAAGTAACAGTCTAAAATTAATGGAAGAGTATTCTAGAAAAATATCACACCAATGAGGAAGAGCCCTTAAACAGGGCCGCTCGTAGTTGTTAATGATTATAATTTAAATGGATGTGGCATTGCTCAAAAGTATTAACATTCAAGTAGTTCAAACTCAATGGTTTTGCGTAGATGTGACGCATTTTTCCCCAATTTGTTATTTTGTTTTTGTGTTTGTGTTCTTTTTATGCGTCATGTTTGCCGTAAATAAATGTTTTTTTTTTCTCTTTCTTTCATTCAATGGATTTTCAGTAAGACCGTAATGAATAGGAAGTTAGTTGTAAAAAAAAACAGAGGCAAACGCACAAACCAGCAGCGGACTGAATGTATGACATTTTCAATATGGCGGACCGAGGTAGACGTGACGTGATTGGCTAAATTAGACTAGGTATCTTTGAAAGTAAGTTTTACTAGAATCGATTCTATTTAAAAAAAAATTACTGTAAGTAACTCATTTTTAATGGCGTTTGCGTTGGCAAGAATTCTCAGTAGAGACGAACTTTTTGGAAACGATGATTTTGTATTTGCATATTTATTCAAATTACCTCCTACTCTTGAGACAGTAACTGCCACATATTCAGATTTTCATTTTCATTCAAAACTTAACCTCACAATTAATAAAATTGATGAATCTCCTCCTGGAAGCTCTGCTGAATAAGACAATCAGAAGAACTCTTTCAGCTAACTACGACACCTAATAGCAACCTTATTGCGATGACTATAAAGATCACTATGATTTAATAATGCTGGTAAAATATGCAATATAAAATAATACATGCAATATGAAATATATGCAATATAAAATATGCAATATGAAATATGCAATATAAAATTTGCGATATAAAGTATCCAAAATTAATAATATAAAAAGCAGTACAGTTAATATTTTGGTCATAAATTGCCTCATCCATCCTGCCTCCATCCCTCTAACTGGATTGCGGCCAATGAATAGTCAAATGGGGGTAGCAGCGGTAATCCGGAGCGACGTACGACGCGAATGTACCGCCCGACTCCAACTGTATGTAGCGGCGTAATCGGGCCTAACACGAGTTAAGTAACGATGTGGATCAGTTCAATGTATTGTTCTCGTCGCTTATTCGGAGTTTCAATGAAATCTATATGTATATATGTACTCTTAATCAAACTGAAGAGTTTGTTTGAACGCGCTAATCTCTGTAAATACCGGTTGGATTTCAAAAATTCTTTTTGCATATGATTGCCCAGTTCTTGAAGAAGCCTACGGGCATCCTAGATCCCCTAGAAGCCGAGCAAAAAGAAACAAATTAGAAAGAACGCTAAACGAAAACTAAGTAAGCGGGCGATGCGATGCAAATGGGTAGCTCGGGGGAGAAAGGATCACGCGGACGGCGCGGGCGGACAGAAGCTAGTACTAATAATAAAGCTAAAGAGTTTGTGTGCTTTTTTCTTTGAACGTGCTAATATTTTAACCTACAAGTCGGATTTGATATATATATACTTTTTTTTTTTGCATTTTATATTCCTATATTTTGAGGAAGGCTACATGACATCACGCTACTGGACATCACGCTACTTGACATCACGCTAGGACCCTTCGGAGTACAGCAAGGAATAAGACTTTTCATGTGGACATAGTCGGAACAAGAAGTTAATGGTAAATAAAGAAATATACTCGTAATTATTTTAAGAGGGCCTCTTGGCTAAATAATAATAGCTCCACGATCGAAGGCTACCCTTGCCGCGGTTGCTTCGTGTATGGGTGCCCATCCATTGCAAAAGTGCTTTTCGAAGAGCACTTTCGCAAGCCGTTGGTAATGCCTGTCAATCGTAGACCATTGACACTCGCTACGGGTAGCCAGAAGCTCAAAAGTCTGACAACCAGTCTTACCAAGGGGTATCGTGTTTCCCAGTAACTATGTATATAGGTTGTGGAGATCAGATAGGCAGTCGCTCCATGACTGTCTACCCTCGGCCAAAATCCCCATTATTAATTAACTTCCCAATAAACGTTACAAAAATTGAAGTGGTTAACGACTTTAACACTATTAGGACTTACAACGTTTCATGAAAGCCCCATATAAAAAAGACAAAATATTTCAAAATTCATCTACGCACTTCAAGAATTAAAAAAACTACCAACTTGAATGGCTCAGCTATGGCATTTGCTATGGCTCTTGGTCTCGTGGTCACAAGCGCGACTGCTAAGCGTCGGCTCCTTGGTTCAATTCCCAAAACGGGCATGTGTTATTGGGTTTTCCCATTAGGAATTTCTTAGCAACAGCCTGGAGCTTGGAAGTTGGTGTGTGACACTCCCGTGGCTCGGAAAGCACACTAAGCCTGGTTGGTCCTGCGCCTGATCTCTCTGCGGTCATGTCGGATTACGTGCCATCCTAGCAGACTTCTTTTGAATGCAGTTTGCGAATTCTCAGGGGATGACTAATGATGGTTATGTGTTAATTAAGATTCCGCACTATAATCAATAGTTACTAGCTTTGTGTTCCGTTCCTACAGACAAACCGTGGAAACGGTTTTGTGGGGCATTAATTAATTATAATGCAATGTAATGTTTTGTAATAATAAATAAATAAATAATAATAATGAGAGTGAGAGAACAGAGAGTGCACCTGTATCTGCGCACATACTTGCGCACTATAATATTTCCCGCGCCGAAGGCTAGTTAGTCTCCGTTGATATTGGCCACCCTAGCCGGGGACTGTATGGAATTATTATATAGACAAACAGCAAAGACGCGCCTACGCTTTTCATTCTCCAGAAGAAATTTGCTCGTATAGTCAACATAGAACAAACCGATAGTTGTAATCCCTTTTTTTATAACATAAAATATTTAACTTGCTATCTGTATGTCGCAGATGGAATCTCGAATCCGCTGTTTTACATAACCGCTAGCCGTTTTACGCGCGAGCTGTTTTGTAAAACGGCTAGCACCTCCTCGGAAAGCACGCTAAAGTTAATAATATATAATAATAACATAAAGTTTGTGCTGCATTGTTGATACCACCACCCTGCGAGTGTCATATTATCAAGGGTGTTTTATTTCGTGCCAATTTTGAACCTATTTGTTTCGTTTTCTTTTTGTAAGGATCGTAGCAGGTGGGTTTCTGTTGTTTCTGCCTACCCTCCATGGGAAAAACGCGTGAGTTTATGTACTAATGTATGTTATATTATTTTGCATAAGACAAAATTACGTCTGTGACTAAGCAAAAGCACAGTCAAGCGCCAAAAAAATCGATTCGTCTGTTCGATGTCATGATAGTGAATTATGCCGTCTGACTCAGATGGAAATGAGATGACGCTCTTAGGCTTAGGTTCATTTGGATGTCTGGGTCTGCGCGTCACGGGGTCGGCGCCCTGTCTAGTGGAGGAACTGGGAGGAACACGTGTTTGGCTGGCTTATTTGAGGTTGGATATGTGGGTTATTTATAACGGATGTTTAGAATTTTCGATGAGGATGCCTGATTGTCTTGATTTTGAATTCATAATGCTAGCTGGTTATTCCAGCATTTGCAGATTTTGTTTTCCTTTTCATTGTTGTAACGCGAGGTATCACAAATTGTTCGCTGTCACCCACACGCTATGAATATGTGTCATTTTTTTTTACTTTACTTAGATATACTTGTGTGTGTAAAAATTAATATTGTAGAACATTTTAACAGAGTAATGGTAGAGATTCTTGTCCATTCTTCTCCACACAAAACTACGTTTTGGGAGGGGCGACTACATAGAATCAATTTATTTTTTTAGTTAATAATTTGTCACCAAAAAGTGAGTTTTATGTAAGTATACCTATTTGAAATAAATGATTTACCATACCGAACACATCATTTAAATTCGGGGTTGCTACCGAGAGCTACCTTTTATTTTTTGGGTGAGAAATTAACTTCTCCCGTTCCGCCCAGAGCGGGAGAAGACACGACGGGCGTGACAGACTTTTACTGACTAATACCCACCCGCGTTCCTTCAGTTGTTGCCAAGGGCCACGATAGCTCTTTCGAACAACCCGCTACCCTGGCAGGCATCGGACCTAGCGGACCACGTCAGTTAGTGCTGACGTCTCTTTGAGGATCGCGTGGAACAACGCGCCGTCCACCCGGTCCTGATCCTTACCGGACGGCGAACTGCCCATTGCTTGCCGTCCGCAAGCCCGTGCCTACGGTGACTGAGAACTACCTCGCGTGCTAATAATTTACCACATTATCTTACCTGGGGACCAAATCCAGGATGCCATATTCAACAGTCGTGATCGCCACCACTAGTCCAACGAGGCAGTCAGTTCAGTAAACATTTTGAAATGAAATGAAATTTATTTACTTGCCAGAATATCGGTAGGTAGGTACTTAAAAAAAAATAGTTTAAAAAAACACGCTTTTATAGAAAATCTAACTAATAATGAGAAAATAACTTTTAATTTAAAATTCTAAAATAAAAATAAAGTTATGAAAAGAAAATTAATTTCATTGTAAAAAAGCGTGGGGTGCTTTTTATCATATTTCTATACTAACTCTATGTTTACAAATAACTACTAATACAATCAATTCAGTATTTACAATAATCAATATCGAGCACCCCACGCTTTTTTACAATTAAATTAATTTTCTTTTCATAACTTTATTATTATTTTAGAATTTTAAATTAAAAGTTATTTTCTGATTTTTAGTTCGATTTTCTATAAAAGCGTGTTTTTTTGTCGTTGATAAGTCTACAACGTGTAAAGTAAATCTGATCGCTTAAAGTGGGGCAAAATCGAGCCCAAATGAGTCAGTTACATACAAACAAACAAACATAAAGGTGAAAGTAATAAAAGCTGTTAAAAAGGTATACATAGTAAACTGCTTTTCTTAATTTAGCATGACCTATGCAATAATAGTACAATAATATTATTAAATATTAATAATATTCAATAATAATATTAAATAACAATAATATTCAACACCATTCTGTTGCCCTTATCCTAATTTATACGGGGCCGGCATAGCATGTCTTTTTATTCCATAATTCACTATTAGTCGTCGATAACAGTTCATGATGGTGAAAATAATGGCCAGCCAGCAAGTTAGTAGCGGACTGTCCAGAGCCCCTAGACCTAGAATTGGCAATCGCATTCAACGACTTACGACTTTCAATAGTATTGAATAAAATAAATAAATAAAAACTTAACACTAGCCTCCACACTAGGATTCCCTATGTCGTGGAGACTGGTCTCCTTACATACGCAGCATCGGTCGGTATGATTTCTGAGATTGAAATTCCATTGACATAACCATTTGATCGCTTACGACAGTCCCATATATTTTTTTATGTTTATCATTTGTTGTCGCTGATAGAATGTCACTGTGTCTCAAGATGTGTCGCCATGGAGGATGTCTTTTGGGTAAATTATTAGGATTTTGAAAGAAAACAACAAATTGTACATTAATTAAATTTATTACATGTGACTTAAATTAATTTATTTGTTATTGCTTCAATATTATATTAATTATTGTACTTAGCTCTATAGAAGGGGTCATGAGCGCTCATTTATAATTATTAAGTTTTAATTTTGCTTCATTATCTGCTCTTTATTAGGTATTACCAGCACCCTAATTGCGTAATAAACTATCAATCTCAATAATTTTCAAGGATATTGCTAATCCATTGCTTCGTACGTTGGAAAACTTAAAAAAAAACGACTTCCAAAAAAATACAATGTGAAAAATTACTTTAATTTTGGAAGTCGATGTCGGTGGTTCCGCATTTTCGTTTTTTGACACCGACTTCCGAAATTACCGCGTGCACCAAAAAGCACACATCGTTCTGTTTCTGTCACTCATTCGAAGCTGACAGAGGATGATATTTTAAATATGGTTAGCACTAACCATATTTAAAACATCATCCTCTCACACACACACTAAATACGTTTAGACGTATTTAATGATTTTTGATGCAAGCTGCCTTACTATGCGTAAATAATAAGTAAGGGTGTTGCCACATCTAACAACTCTCGTCTAAAGCGCGTAGCGTCTCGTGATTCGTACATTTGATCGCAGATGTTCACACAAAATATGAACGCATTAGGAACTGAGCACGTATTTCTATTTGAAGTGTTTAAGATACTCAAAAAAATAATAAATCAATTCGATATACATAACATTATTATTATAATTATCCGTGTGCTTTTAAAATTACTATGTAGCCATACTTATATTGTGAGTTGTCTGTTGAATTTTCACAAAACTCTGGTTGTTTGAAATCTATTTCTAATGTTATAAATGTGAGCTCATGACCTACCCTCTCACAGTGATTCGCAGATTGCAAGTGATATGAGAGCTTCTAGATTACTTTTATAAAGAAAAACTCTATTACAGTTTCCAGGAAAGATATTTTTTTGTAAAATAGATCGTTTATAATTTATTATTTTCATGTGAGATCATACTAAGTTTACATACAAGCATTATTTGAAATGACAACGTTCTGGCAATAATAATAATAATATTTTTATTCAATAATGAGGATTATTATTGTCAGATATTTTTCGTATATTGGTAACTCTATATGGATGTAAAAAATTGTTTTAAAACATGAATTTATTTTAAAATACAGAATATAATAGAGTGAATTGTATATTTGAATAATATTATATAATTTTTATTAAGCATGTAATAAATCAATAAAGGAAGTGTTAGCATTTAATATTATGATTGATTTTTGAATATAATTATTCATGTTTTAAAACAACCGTATTAAAGTGAAACAGTTAATAAAATCTTCCAATGACAAAAGGCTGTATGTCCAAAAATGTATCGTTTATCCCTACAAGAACACATCAAGCAGTTATTAGGGTTGATAATATTAATATTATAGTACCACGAATACGACCAGTTTCTGAAATTACCTTTAAAATTCTCACTTAAAACTAGTGTCTTAATTAATAACACTATTACACACACAAGTCAACAAGAAGGGTAATAGATAAATTACTTTATTAGCATTTAAAATATCTATTATTCCAATAACAATATCACATACATAATAACTAGACAATAATTGTATTATAATAATTATAATATAACAATCAACAATTACATTCGATGATACAATGGTGTAATTATTATTATTACTTATAATTAATTCGTATAATATTATTTTTACTTATGTGCGTAATGATTGAATAATGATCACGATAGCGCGCGTAACTTATTTTATAATATTTATTATTATTGAAGATATTCTATTATTATTATTAAACATAGAAATTAATAACGACATTAAAATTTGTCCACGCTTAATAGTTATTAGGAAATATACAGAGTCACATACTAACATGTATAGAATAGGATAGATATAGTCATGTATTATATTTCTGCTACATACAGTATAAAGACAGCTTGATAGGTGACTTTAATAGTTTTCTAAATTCACTATATAATAATAATATAATAATTATTATGTGCCATACGTACTAAACACTGGTCGATATATAAAAAGCCGTTTACTATGTCGCATAGCTTTTAAGAGGGTACCTTAAAAGTAGTTAACAATAAAAATATTGCTATGAAATATTTTCTATATTCAACAAATAATATTCTTTTATTTCGCGTTATACGTATCTCTAAAAAGGGTAAAACTATCGTAACAAAAAACGTTGGACTACAAATTTGTAAAGGTTTTTATCAAAAATGTGTTCGTTTGGACAGTGACGCCACGATTTCATTATTATTTTTCAGTCCCGACATTTTTATTATTATTAAATTCAAATAATAATAACTATTATTTAATAATAATGTTAATAGTTATGTTATTCACGATAATGTTGACAACAATTTTTCAGTCAGCCATCATTCTTGCATTTTTTTTTAATTTAACTCTTTCAACTGCTTATATTTTTTGTAAAAATGAACATCGTATAATTCCATTCAAAAATACTTTTATTATTTAACTCCTGAAGTTAAGAGCAATCGCTCTTGTTAAGATCTCTAAATAAGATTATTTTCTTTCGAAAAGCTTATTTTTATTAAATCTTCCCCATCATAACGCCACTATACAAAACAAACAGCACGTTATACAATTCGAAAATTGGACAAAAACAACAAAACGTTCACAGATGCCTTGTTTTTGGACAATCCTTAAACGACCACTAGAAGTAACTTATTATTTAAGTTATTAAGCTTTTTGCTGCGGACACTGGAGTTGAGAAAAGTTACAATTATTTCTTTTTATTAATAATTATTATTTTATATACTTTTTTTTGGGTATTTCAGTTTTTGTAAACATCGAGAGATTTCTATAGAAGTAGATTTGGTTATGCTCGGTTGCGTAGATTTTAGAATAACCAGCATTTTAAAAATATTTAAAAAAAGTGTTCCGCCGGGTATCTTTAGCAGGGTGCAAAATAGGGTTAGGGCTCCAGAGACAGGAACCCCCTCACGATGCGAACCGTATCGAGGAGTATTGCCTTCTGAGACACGCCCTTGATCCAACTGCCTAAAGAATGCCTCGAGAGATGTTGATCGAGGCTTTCGGCCATCAGGCCATTGGCCGAAACGACAATCGGCACAGTGACAGCCGAGCTCACATCCTACCCGTATTATTATTATGAGATGGAAATACGAGCCTGCTTTGAAAACTCTTGAAGAGAAAATGTCATTGTAATGTCAGGCAGGAGCGAACATTACCACAATGTAAGACTAGGACTTGAATTTACTTCAGCCGTTCTGTACATATATCTTACTCACTTACTCTTCATAATTTATACGGCCTATTCCTCTTACAATTAAAACTGTTTTCCATGATGGTGAAGATTCCAAAGCTAAAACTTTTTATATAATAAATTTTCTCAAAATGTACGCAATCGAGCAAAACTTAAGACTTATTTTAGCATAAACACTAATCCTGTCTACCCGCTAAAGCAAATAATAAGTGGACGTAACGATCTCATGATGACCATTCTACGAAAATAACTACAAAAAAAAAAACAACTGTATTGTCTTTGTCCCTGTATGTCATGAGTCAATGATGTGGACACGGTTAGGAAGGATCCAGAGCCTTTTTATTATAAGAAGAAATAATAATAAACAAGAATGGAGAATTAGGGACATAATTTTTACCGGAAATCTCTATAATTTAGTTAATTTTATCATGACATGAAAACAAAAATGTCGGAATGGGCATTCTTGATAAATATTTCGTCTGTGAATATTTTGAATCTTCCAATAAAGCAATTTCTATAAAATTTGGAATTCCACGCTGATCTAGTCTGAACAGGACTTTTTCGGAATATTTCACAAAAGGAGGTTATTATAGGACTGAACAAAGATAATTAGATTAAACAAAAAGACAATCCTGAAAATGTAAGCCTCAGAGAACAAATAAAGACCATGATAGTTAAAATCGAACCAGTAGATAATCAGAATGATGATAAAAATACCGACAGTGATACAGTGAGTGTCACTACTGCTATTGACAGCTTTCCCACTAAATTTATTTATAACTATGGTTCACAAATGGCGACAGATAAGTCTTTTATAAAACTGGCTTTAGTGTTTTCAATTAAGTCTCCACGCAAAATCTTTAGCCAAAATAGACGAAAAACCTGAACTACATCAATATGCAATATAATCAGGTTCATGTTTACTTGCAAGGATGAAGATCTAATGAAGAGAAATCTTAAGAGATAACAGATCCAACTGCCTTTCGTGAGATGATCGCTTTTGTCTCTAATAACGTTGATATATTCAATTGAAGTCTCGTAATTGTTTCAGATTTTTTGTAATAATTCCCTAAAATATGCTTGCTAGAAAATGATAGAAATACTTAAACCTGTATCTAACATCCCTCTTTTTATTGTTTCCTTTTTCTTATCGTTTTCTTCAAGTTGTCAAACATTGTTTACATCCTTTAGATAAAATAAAGTTTCGAACTAAAGCCAGTCCTATTAAAACAATTCACAATACTAAGCCAACCCTAAGATAAGTGAAAATCTCAATAAATACACATTAATCTTCCTAACCTATAATTACATTAATATTGTCTAAATTACATTCGTCCACACAACTACAACCACCTAGCGAGAGATTTTATACATTTATAACAAAAATAACTAACTTTAGCGTAGTGATTCGTTATCCGATATGTTAGGCAGTATGTATCTAGGCCACGTATTATGTTCGTAGTGATCGTTTTTGGCGTAAATACAGACAAAACAGCTACCTGCTTTACACCCGGCCACTCTCTAAAAACGTTGTTATAAAACAGATTTTCATTTTCGTTTCCTTTATTTTTAACGTTCTCTTGAAATCTTAAAAGCTACGTTAAAAACAGATTATCTACAATTTTATTGAACTCGAAAAAAATAAAAGGATTAAATTATAAGGAACGTAGATTGAGGAAGATACATGAACAACTTTAACATCAAAGTTGATGCCTCTCGTGACATAACTTCTCAGAAAAAGTGTGTAGTTAATGCAACAACTAATAAACAAATACCAAATACCAACTCAACTGTTTTATGTATATGCATTTACGCCAAAAACTGTAAAAGCAATGAAAGTGATAAAGATAGACCTTAAGTTTAACTTGGATATAGATTCCTTGTACTCAAAACATCGATAGTGCAACATCGAAAAATATACGATGAGTGCTATTCTGATTCACACGATAATTAGTCATTTGCTTTGATCTTTGAAGAAGTCGGAAATTATACCGACAGATGCGGTTAGTGATCTCTCACATAGTGTATTTGATCTTTAACTACTCTTTTCTCATTCTAATGCTGCCTTTTTTTAGGACTCAGCTTCCACGCTTCTTCATCTCCACACCCCTTTACAAAGATGTCACTAAAAGGAAACTTTCTTCAAAGATTTAAAGTGAACACTGCACCACGTGAATCAACATGATAGATAGATTATGACACGACAATAGATTAGATCTAAACTCTAATTCTGAGGTAACACAAAGTCAAGGAACTCAAGTTACAAGCACACGAAGATACAAATGATATATTGAGCGAAGCATCGCATTAAGTACTATACTTAACATATACATATATTGTAAAAATCCAAGACGATAAATTGACAGTATTTCCAGTAACACTAATCGTATAATTATGATGTACAATAGTAATTGAGACGAAAGCCTTAAGACTAAAGGCAGAAGACCACATCGACCGTGCACGGGTGAATGAACTTGCTGATAGAAAAGTTGTAGCAAACGTTTTTAGCAAAAAGCAGTTAGTATCCTTAAGATATCAAAAGAGAGTGAGAAATAGCTTGCCAATAAAATAGATTGAATAATAATTTTACTCAAAAGGCAAACAATTAGAGAACGTGATTACATTTCTAACCAGTGAGATCATCGAAAGATCTAATTATAAGAATCAAATGAAAAGTTTGAGAAAGATGAAAATAGAGACGCAAAATAAAAAGAAGCTGCAAATTCATTCACCGCAGCATCACACAAGTAGCAGCCATAAAAAGTGATAGAATATAATATCAAAATGATTAATATTAGTACAACAACTTTTACGTATAGAGATTTGTGATATACTAGTCTAGACAGACGAAAAGATTGCACATTTCTGATTTTAAGGGAATCATTGTTTGGTCCTATTATTATTCTGGTACTATATGAAAACCCAATTGCATCAGAAATAATTCTAGTTTAGTAAGGTAGGCGACACACTTGAAGTACATTCACGACAAGACTAATAACTCGCGTGACACTGAAATTATCACATGTGCAAAAGACCTTATCTTTAAAGTATTTAAATTCTTCAATGTTTATGTTAATTACGACGATGCAACGGGGGTCATGAGAATATAATGGTTTGAAAGAATCTACTTCTAATGTTTCTAAATAAAACTATTGCTATCGTTTCTCAAATTATTCCGTATCACATATTTGACGATTTCATTGCTTTATGGGTTCGTTATAAGTCTATTGTTAATCACTTTGAGGAGAACAGAGTGCTGTTCGATCAATAACATTTAAAAAACAATTTTTATTAGTGATTGCTTTATTAACATGTTCAAGTAAGATTTCAACGATGATGTTTGCATTAAGTACTATAACTATACGTAAAGTTAAGTACTATGGTTTAGCATTTGCATTTATTTTTACAACAGCATCTTAGGATTCTTCTAAGCCTTTTGTTTGTTCATCTCATTCGGTATGTTTATCTTACCCAAACATGTCACAAGATAGCAAGTTTAATGTGTGCATAAAAACTGAGTTAACTCTTATTTCCAAAACAACAATAAAGGGTTTAGAAATGTGACTTTCAAAATTTTAAATCCAACTTTGAATTCCACATTTCCTTATCACATCTTGGACCCCAGTTTGTTTCAACAGCAACATGTAAAAACTAAATAATATTAAAAAATATTTTTTGTTTTCTCTGTTCTAGATCATGAAGGTCATAGGCGTCTTGGGAATGAAACTAAAATCTGACTGTAAAAGTACTATTATTATCTTCAAACTAGGTCCCTCAGGTAGGCAAGTAGCCAATAGCCAAAGATCTCTAAATACTTCGCTAACTATCTTTTCTTCTATAGCTCATACAAGCAATAACGATATATCTCTCTTATACCAATATCCACTTATTCAGTTACAAGTACTGATTATTCTATCAAATGGTTCTATCAAAATCTTTATTCCGATTTCCAGTTCCAAGACGCCTATGCACCAACATTGGGGTTTCCAAAAACAACTTACTCTAAGGATAAACAAAAATCCTTTTCAAGGATAACAAGCAATAACAAATCTGTCTTTTATCAGAGGTAACGTCATCTAAACCTAGCAACTAATCGATTTGTGCTTAATTCGTTGTGCTCGTAGCGCACATTTGTTGTATTATTAAACAAAGTGTTAAAATACTTGACTTCGATGCGGATACGAAAAACTAGATAGTTGAATTATTTTATTCGTTTCAAAAGACGATTGTCAATTTGACGACTTTTAAATACTACGAGTATATTTAAGAAGTTTGGACATCCACAATAGAATCACTTTTAACGTTGATATAGTTAAGACGATAGAGATATCCGCACCTGAGTTCGTTTTAATATTTTAACACTAACAATAAGAATAGACCTACGGATGTATCAAATTGATCTTGCCTGGGCTGTTCGCCAGAGCACTACAAAATAACTTTTTGAATTGGTGGATCTTTTAAAGAATTTAACATTCTGGTTTCGTTAAATAAATTCAAATTCCATGCACAGATATTTTGTATCATATACATATGTTTACAATTACATGCAAAGTAGATTGTTTTATGTGAATAATATAATCATTTATTAAAACATGACACGCCACGAAAATGACAAATGATATTTATTTAAACAGCAATTTGATACACCAATACGATTCACTATAGTAATAACGATAGCACGAATCCACGGTTTCTTAAATATACCAGTTTGAAGCTAAATATCTTAAGCCTAATAAATAAAAGCGACCAGCGATTCAGAGAAATCGAAACAAACCCGAGAGCTAACTTGAACACTTGACCATCTCTCTGATTGACGTCTATTGATTAGTCACAGACAATCTCTCACAAATAGTTTCTTTATAGAGGAGTAATATATTGAAGATGGGTGAGCATGAACTGGATTGGAAGACTTGAGCAATCAAGATGGAATACATCGAAGAAGCTGAATATAATTAGTAAATAAACCTTCTTCGCCAATGATTGTGGATGGAGAAATATATTAAAGACATTGACACCAGAACTACTATTAATATATCTGTTAAATTTTTGGAATATAGATTTGATAGTGGAAATAGAGGTTATAAAGATATTAGAGGTATTATTATTTTGATAAATACAAACTACATTTATCGTTGAAACAAGATGCATCACCATTGTTGCCTTATATTGCAAAGATTTCATATCTTGCACTATTTTTAGATTTGTCTTTTCTAATTGTGTTTCGTCAAGTTCTAGCTTCTGTTATTATTTCTACAATTATATAATTATTATATATTTGTAATTTGATTATTTCGTTGTTCTCATTTATTGCCAAATTGTTCCGACATTCAGTCAGTTCCTTAATTGGTATAATCACACTGTGTGTTCTATCAGTAACTTCTGTATTTACTATTACATATTCCATTTTTGTCAAATACAACTTTTTCCTGTCCAATACTATCTTTTATACCAACATCAGTACCTTCAACTTCAGATGTTATTCAATGCCTTCAATATATTTCTTCAGGGGGTGAGTTTAGTAGATGAACGCGGGGTGCAGCGGGGGCGGCGGCACTCGGGGCTGCTTGTCCAGCGGGGCGCAGCACGACGGCTCACAGCATGGGGTACTGTATGGAGCCGGTACCAGGGTGTACTGAGCTGGAGGCCCGTAAATCGCTGGGGTAGCTGGAATGAAAGAAAATTATGAAGATTAGTAAACTAAAGGTAGATTTTTGATACCCTATGATTCATATTCTTATTTTAAGCCTATAATTGTATGTTTATAAATTGTGTGCATATTTTGCGCTGTAAGTAAATAATTTCGTTGAACTAGCAGCAGAAGCATTCATAAGTAATAATCAATCAACTTTTTTATGCGGCAATGTTGGATATTTTACTTTTCCCCTTGAACCTTTTAGGTGCAATTTTTAAAGTCTAAAATTATATTTGATTTTATATACATATGACACATCGATTATAGTGACCGCGGTCACTCGGGGTACCTAACTGCCGTATTTTTAGGAACGTTAGCTTTCTAATATCAATCTTAATACGTCAAAAATTTATTATTTTTGAAGTGAAAACTTCTTTAGCGGCGTTGTACACTTTTTTTGTAACGGGTAAACAATGTAAAACTCGCGTCAGGACACGTGACCCTGATCGAAAATTCGTAAGACGGATGGTGAGTAGACAGCCGGCGGCGCGGCGTAGGCGAGGAAGTATCCCCCTCTCTTTCTACGGCGCGGCGAAAATGTATGCCTGTGCCTGTTGTTTAGTTTAGGTGGGGCAGGGTGCTTGCGCGAATGTTCGTGTGTGTTTATGTTACAAAAACAAACTTAACTTAAATGAATGAATTAATTAGAATTGTAGTTAGAATGTATTGATAGACTTGAAGGTACATCTCTCGACAATAAATCTGCAATTTGGGAACTACAGATAACTGGTGGAACATATGGCACACCTCCGGTGGACGTGAAAAAATTAATAAAATAATGGTTCTGGTAATAATTATGGTGAAAAAGTCGTTGAAATTATGGATGGAAGTTGATTTTTCTGAGAGATAAACTTTTTAATGTAATATAAATTGTCATGTTTGTGCAAGATAGCGCAATAAATAAATATTGTATTCTACGACATAAATGATAGTACTTTTATACTGATAATTAAAGCAATTCGTGCAAAATGATTCCCTAACCATTCCAAAATATAAAAAATGCACAACGTTAATATTTAAGTTTTCACTTCTGCCGGCACTCCCGGAGTGCAACCCGTCGTTTTTATTGATTATTTTACTGAGATGATATTGCGACTAGATTTTGAAAGTTTTTTAATTACGGGAATTGACCCTCGGGTGCATCCTTATCCACATCTAAATCAGTGAAAGCTGCTGACTATAGTGGACTATAGTGCGGTACTACATTATGTTGCTACTAGAACGAAGTTTAAGCAGTACTTACTATCATACGGCATCGGATACACAGCGTATGGTGGAGGCGGCATTTCACAAGGCGCACACGGTTGCATCGGGGCGAGAGGGGGGGCACATAATAGCTGGTAGCACAATGGAGCCTGCAGAGGAGCAGCCTCTGTGCCCAGGACCGGCAGCTGACTCATCTGGAAGTAGACGAACTATGCTTAAAGTCAACCTGTTGAAGTATTTAGCATTATTCGCGAATATGATGACGAGTGTGCTGTGATGGATGGGACTGTTGTTAGCCATCTGTTGGTTTGATGTGCTTTTGTTATTTTTTTCCAAACCATAATATTATCTCGTTTTGAATTTTTTATTTTTCTAAATCTGTACGAATTAGAATTTTTGAAAATCTGTTTGAATTTGAATTTTTAGTTTTACCATAGACGCGTACACTCTTGAGTACCTATCATGAATTTAGTACATGACCACCCACCAACATTCAAATTTTTTGTAGAAATGTTTTTTTTTTAATCAGCTCCAATAGGTACAGACGCCAGCACATCAAGCTACTACAATCTGTCAAATTTCTTTAATAGATTTTCAACTTTATCGTTAAAGAATAAGGTTCACAGTTGATTGGGAAATTTTGACAGTTTCGGGTAGCTTGATGTGCTGGCGTCTGTACATTTGACCGTGTAAGTATTGCACTTTTGTATGTTTTTTTTTTTAAATTAACTTGTGAAAATTTTCTTCTTTGGACGGCGTAAAACCGTGTGCTGAATGTGTGTATGGACTGAGTATCAATACCCAAAACCTAATAAATCCAATGTAATATGCAATTTCATCTCCAAATTTTCTTTCATTTCCTGTTCCTTATAATTCCTCTAATGATCACATCAACATCATACCATTCCCACACAATGACAGGTCATTTTTCCTTTTGTTTATCAGAGCATCTTCCCTAATTAATCCCACAGTAACTGATTAATATTCACCTGTTTTCTGACAGCCTGCGCCACTCGCAGACGTCCCAAGGGAGAGAACATCACGCCACCGCTCTGCAAGAAACGAGAAACATTCATTATAAATATAATCCCTTAAGGTACGTTATTAATGGCTTTGCCACGGGCTGTGAGATGAGATATGTCGTATAGAATGAGACATACGAGTATCTCGTGTAATTATGTTGATGATATCGTTTGACGGTGTGTGGAACTTTTTTTTATTTTCTGTTTTTTTTTATTTTTATTCCCAGTTTTAGTGGAACCGAGTCTTAAG
The DNA here is from genome assembly GCA_949629135.1 of Eremobia ochroleuca. Lineage (NCBI taxonomy): Eukaryota > Metazoa > Arthropoda > Insecta > Lepidoptera > Noctuidae > Eremobia > Eremobia ochroleuca. The sequence continues at coordinate 14,960,870 of OX451409.1, forward strand.
ACTAGCCGATATTCACTTTTTCAAGTACACACAATGAAGCAAGTATAAAACCATAAATAATATCGTATAAGTAATAATATCATAGCACAAAATAAAATTTGAAAATTAACTATTACTAAAAACATATGTTTTTGGAACAACCTGTATGAATTTAAAAACATTCCTCTGCCACTTTTGTTTAAATGATGGATGGCCAGTTTGATCAACGATGTTCGCTCGTTTGTATTAGATAATATTACGCTTATACCAGACTTATGAAATCTGTTATATCCTTACAATAATAAACACAAGCATTTTTGCATTTTGAGCCACACATAGGCAGAGCCTGCGACAGTAAATTGAGCTGCTATTTGCGGCAAAGATAACATAAATATATACGAAATAAACAAAAACTCACGAATTCTTTCCATGCAGGTTGGTAGAAACTACAGAACGGCTCTTGCTACGATTCTTACATACTCTTTTTGCCTCGCTTATGTTCATAACTTCATACATCTGGCCATACACTCACGCTAAAAATGACTAAATGTTCCGTTTAAATCACAAATCGACCTGGGAATCTGTTTCACAATCCACACCCATTTTCAAAATAACAAGCCCTGCAAAACCCTGATTAGATGGATGTCCGTGACATACTACCCTAAACGAATGACACAAACCCTTTCGAGATAGATGACCCTGCATATCCGGTTAAGCGGCATCCATAAATAAATAGGGCTCCGCTAAAATTTGCCGAGAGTCCCCAAGTCGGCATCGCAGTGACGATTTGCAAGTATAATTTGTTGCAAAAACATTGCCTACAAGACCTTCTGTGAACTGCCGGTAATTGGCTTTCCAAAGTGTGGAAACATGAAATAAAAACGTTGCTGATTAGCTGGAAAAGTGCAGTTATCTTGATCTGTGAAAATAATGGTTTAAAGTTGAGTCATTGGAGCGTTTGAAAGGGCAGGACTTCAAAGGTTCAAACACGGATGGGGTATGTGTTAAGTTTTTTGTAGTTGAGTCATGAACAGTTAGTTTATTAGAATCAATTCAGCCGGTACTGGGCCCGTTAGGATCCCATGAGAGTTCCACAATAAGTAGGTAAATATCAGTAATCATTTCATTAGTCGAGGCTTGCTAAGTTAATCTAGTTACAAAAACAAATAATTAGCCTGTAATGTTCTCACTGCAGGAACACAGGCCTTCCCTTTTCGAGAGGGATTGGGTATAATCTAACACGCGGGCAGTGCGGGTTGTCTTCAAATTTTTGGTTCTTATGCCGGTTTCCTCTCGATGTTTTCCTTTACCTTTGTGAGAGCAGTGGTGAGGGAACTATTTACATAAAGTGAAGCGCCTGCCTGGATTTGAACCCACGACCTACAGCTCGTAAGTCGGGGCCGCTACCACTGGCCCACCATTGCTCTCAATCGTCTAACTACAATAATAATAATAATATTCCACAACTTCCACACAACGCCATCTAGTCCCAAACTAAGCAGAGCTTGTGCTATGAGTACTAGACAACTGATAAACATACATATATATTTCTAAATACATACATATTATAGATAAATTACACCCAGACAAAGAACAAATGATCGTGCTCATCACACAAACATTTGTCCTAGGTGGGAATCGAACCCACGACCTTGGGCATAGCAGTCAGGGCAGTGGCTCAGACTACCACCAACCACCACTAGACCAACAGGCCTGTCAACTGGATGCACCTGAATATCATCAACTTTACATGGAGCAAAATCTGACCTAGTTTGGTATATACTGGGTAACAGTATACCCCTTGGTAAGACTGGTTGTCGCTTTGGACTTCTAAGTGACGGCTAACCCTAACGACTGTCAAAGATCTACGAATGACAGCCAACGGCATATCGTGCTTTTAGAGGAACGGAGGGGTCTCGATAAGTAATGGATGGTCACCCACCCACGGATCGACCTTGGCAAGCATAGCTTAACCATCGATCGTCCCGTGCGGCTGTTATTGCTTAGCCACGAGCCCCTTCGTATTATTTTCAGTCCCAGCACCAAAAATCACCAATAAATTATCATGCTTTCCCATCCAATAAAAACATTTCTCCGCCCGATATCAGCCCATCACAGTCGTTACAGGGCACTCCTAAATTCCGGGGACCCGTAACGATAACCTTTTCCCATTTCACCCCAAAATGGAGCGAAAAAATATCAACACAATATATTTATTGTCTCGGTTTTATATTCTACCTGTGCGACCTTGGCCCGTTCGTAGGTGGACTCGACCTAGTAATTCATTTATCAGTTTTGGCAACAATTTCTAGTAAATTAAAACTCAGTGATTTTTTTGGATTTCATGTGTCATATTTGCTGTGCTTATAAAATTGGATAATTTTGTAAAGTAACGCAGCATTTTATATGTTGATGGTATAAATTTTGCTACTTTTTTGTGTTCTATAATTTTTCTTTAACTTTTTAGGGTTCCGTACCTCGAAGGGAAAAACGAAAAGCTTATAGGATCACTTTGTTGTCCGTCCGTCTGCCGCGCTCTATGGCAATATTATAAATTAAAGTTTCATTAGGGTAAACTAACTGGAATATTATAAGTATAACTATTTAACTTCCAAATGCTTTTGTTACACCAAAGACTGTTACAAAACAGCGAATTTTTATAATTTTATTTAGTTTTATTAATTAATTGATCAAAACAGCGTCAAATATTGACAGCTATTATATTTCAGACGTTACCAACTTTTAAAATAGACGGCCTTTTAACACTAGAATTACTGAAGATTAAGACACCCTTAAACCGCCGTCGTGACAATTTTGCCCCAGTTTATTTATTATAATGATTGGTATAAGGTACGAAAGATATGATTAAAACTATTTGTAAAATATTTCTAACATGTTTATTAAGGTGGTAAAGTTATATCGAGGTCAACTATATAAAGGGGTGAAACAAGTAAAAGTGCTTTCGACTGTCAATGATTTGCCATTCCGGGTTATGAATAGCGGAGACCGGAAGTATACGAATGGTATTTGACCTAAATAGTACCTTTTAAGGGTAATAATGTACTTTGGTATAAGGCATGACGTACTTATGTGTAATAAAAGAGAATAAAGAGGTGTGTGGGTCGAGTAAATAGGTTCCGTATTGGCGTTATGAAATTTTGATTTGATTTGCGCTCAAGGTTACTTTAATATCTATGGAAATGTGCGTTAGAGGAATGTTGAATCGAACATTTTATTGATAAAAACATGTGAATAATTTCATATTAAAACATAATGCAATAGAAAAAAACTTGGAAACAATTTTGAAATACTTGAAAATAAATAAATAACATTTTGCTTGAAGCCAACTAGGTAGTAACGTAGGTAGGTAATGAAGAATAAGTCGGTAAAAGTGATGCGCTTGGGATAACGTATTGACATATCATAACTTCACGCTTGATCGATGGGGATAACGTATTGACATAACGTAACTTCACGCTTGTAATCCCCGCAGCGTTAGGCAGAGGTGTATCTATGTATACTACATATAATTTATTGCATATACATATGTGGTTTCCATACTGTATGTATATACTGTATAAAAGTACATCCACATTTCACCAGATATGTTTAAGTCTTATGTAATAGGGGCGAGTGTATTGCCACCAACCGGGCACAAATCCGGAGTGCAATTGTGAAATACCCAATAACAGTGCCGGCCCTGGGAATTGAACCCAGGACCTCATGCTCCGTACGAGTAGTAGAGCTTGTGACCAACGATGCAGATGGCGAGGTAGATGGGGATGTCTGTACAAAAGTGTGTACATCGACCGCAAACAACAAAAGATTTGGGCCAATCGCTTAATTAATTGCCCCATTGATTAAGCGTAAAACTGGGACTACAACGCAGACGTTGTAGTCCCAGTTTTACGCTTAATAAAAAAAAAAAAAGTGTTAAAGTGTTTAAAGTATGTAATGGTACAGATACCATTACATACTTTGAACACATTTCATTACACTTAAACGTAATTAAACAAAAAGAGAAATTTTAGCAGGAAATTCTATTTCTAGTCTGCCTTGTTAGTCTAGTGGTCGCCAGCGCTTCTACTGAACATGAGGTCCTGGGTTCGATTCCCAGGTCGGGTAAAGTGTTGTTATTGGGTTTTCCAATTAATTTTTCAGTAGCTGCCCAGTCTGGGTTTGTGCCCGTTTGATAGCAAAAGGACCGCCCTGAATTACATACGACTTAAACATAATTGTCCAATTTTCTGTATGAGAGGGTGCACTTCTGCCTAACTCTGCGAAGATTACAGAGGTGATGACGTTATGTTAGATAACTTATAAAACAACATTCCAGTAATGTCTATTCCTGAGGGATTATTCCAGAATTCCGTAGTCTCAGATTAACTTATTCAGAGAAATAATAAGGACACAAATAACGATGAGAGAGTCGTATCGATTTTCATTAAGAGATTTCTCCTCAAAATTTGACCTCATTTCGACGATTTCTTCTGCAAGAGACGCGTTACAGTCTTTAGAACCGTCTCGAGTTATTACGAACTTTCTTACATTTCGGTACTGAGCGCGCATCTTTTTTTTATGGAAATGGCTTCTCGCAGTTCAACCTATGAGGTTGTTGTGCTGCTTAACCGGGCTTGCCTGTGGATGCCTCAACAAATTAAAGCCAGGGCGGGCGAGCGCACATCACCGGCGCGAATTACAAGTATAGTACTTTTATTTTATTTATTAAAAAAAAATCAAAGTTTTAATTGTTTTTATTGATATTGTTTAAGCAATTATTGAAGACTATTTTGGTATAAACACTACGTGAAAATGATTTAGAAGTTCGGAGAAATTCAGACTTGTTTCCAGGAGAATATTGAAATAGACCCAGTCGTTTTTTCTTTATTTATAAGGCATATAAAAAAAAATGTATTGTATTATTATAAAAGTATATGATATTTGTGATACGAGAAAAATGTTTTGATGGATTATTACAACAGTATTTGCAAATTAGACCTCTCAAAATTCAGCTCTCCATGAGTTTTTGCCTAAACATGCATCAGGAGAACGATTATTGCTAAATAAATAGATTAATAATATAAAAACCGCTTAATATTGTAGAAGAGAAAACGAACTATATTTACCAATTAATTGTTATTTGTACCAACAGACAAATAGCATTCGATTTCAGCAAGGAAATCATACATCTACGCGCATTTTTGTAATACTCCTCTTAAGTATGAAAATATTAACGTTTGCTTCGCTGTGTTTTTCATTTGTTTCTGATTTCTCTTTAAGTTTTGCGTTTTTCTGTCTGGACAGTATTTACTAGCGGGTAGCGCCAGCACATCAAGCTACTACAATCGGTCAAAATTTAATAGATTTTCAACTTTATCGCTAAAGTATAAGTTTCAAAGTTGATTGGGAAAAATTGACAGTTTCGGGTAGCTTGATGTGCTGGCGTCTGTACATACATAACATCACGGCTGTATACACCGAAAGGTCAAGCAGAGGTGTATTCGTATCTGGAGGACTTCCTTGTTTTTTTACTCCCTACCCGTGTCTGCGCACACGCTTGTGCACTATATAGGTCATATTTTTCAAAAAATCTTCATTAACCCATTCCCTGTCCCATGAATCACATATGATTCATGTTCATTGTTTAACTATTGTGTCTACTTTGTGGACAGGGAACCTGTTAAAAACGTTGCCGTGTCTATTTATTAATAGGTCAAGCAAGCCAATTTCAGTGCGGCGCAGCGGCCCAGTGACGACTCCTCCCTCGATAAAGCGTCGTCGCAGACGCAAGAAACGATCAGAATGGCCAGTAAAACTAAAACAGCACATAAAACCTTTACGTTTTTTTTAATAACTTATTTTCTTTCTGAAATAGGTCAATTGAATTAAAAATCAGTTGGGATGTCTGAGGTTTTGCGCATTTAACCTTACACGTTGTATATGCTAGTTGCACAGTAAACTCTGCTTGCGAGATGCAGGATTTCGCGTGACGTCAGTATGACGCGTAGTTCGCATGTGGCGTTCTAGTTACCGCCGCTACACTTCCATAACAAAAAGGCCTGATTTTATGTATGTAAATATAACACACACAAGTTCATTTAACCGAGTCAAACGAGTTCATCCTCAACTCCTAAAAAGAAATCCCATGACGTTATTTTTTTGCGAAAAACATTCATCACTTGGTCCTTAAAACTTTGACAATATCATATCCATACATAATATGAATGAGGCGTCAATGGTCAAGTGTACTCAACAAAGTTGGCGGCTAACCATTTTCACCCGTAAGATTAAGTTACAAGGTTGAAAGTAGACAATCGGAACTGTCGACGGTACTTCAGATTCTACATTGTGTGACGTGTAATATACCCTCCGTCTTACAAAAAACTTTACCAACAATGTCTTCTCTGCAATATTCTCTCGTACTTTTAGAAGGAGCTGATTCAGTGATTTCGTTATTAAAAAACGGTCAAGCGGAAAGGAGTTCTTTCTGGAGGGTTCAGGGAGTTTTTAGTTGATGGTGTTTATTTTTTATGAATAGTGTATAATATGTTTTTATTTGTACACTAAAATTTTATAAGCACTAGTTAGTCAAATTTCTTGCTCCCCCGACCCACCACGTCGCATCGCATCGCCTGCCCGCGCTATGCCTTGGAGTGACTTAGCGTTCTTTGTGACTTATTTTTTTCTTTTTGCTCGCCTTCAAAAGGCAGCGTGATGTTAAATAGCCTTAACTGTCCTCAAGAATTAGGCTACCAAATGGAACTTCTTTTTTCAAATCCGACCGGTAGTTCCAGAGATTAGCGCGTTCAAACAAGCAAAAAAACAAACACTTCAGCTTTATTATTAGAATAGATAAGATTTCCAGTAACTTCTACTGCTTTTTATAACAGCTTCTTTACTTTTGATACTTCCTATGACTGTTTTGCTCGTAAGAATTTATTTATTAATAATTAGGTACGTAAATAACACCTTAACGCCAATGCGATGTTACTACCACAAAGATACACATAAATCTAACTCATATTGACTACTCAAAAATGTCGTTTTCTTGACGGCTGTAGACGTCGGTGGCGTGTTTTTAAGTACAAAATAAATCATCATCAACGACATTTTTAAGTACAAAATAAATCTTTTAAAGATTTATTTTGTACTTAAAAATGTCGGTTTCTTGACGGCTGTAGACGTCGGTGGCGTGTTTGGCACGTTTTCGTTTGTCGGCTATAGCCGTCCGTGGCGGTCAAAAGGTTAAACACATGATTCTACTCATGACAACAAACAACTTTTACTATGGGACCAAACCTGATATCGCGAAAAAAAATCAGCTGTTCCCTATATTTTGACGGCTCGTACGAACATACATGTAGGGAACAGTTGTTTATTTTTCGCGATTTCGGATTTGGGCAGATAGTAAAAGTTGTTTGTTGTCATGAGTAGAATCATGTGTTTAAGTATCGGTCACTAATTACCAGTTACCCTATATAGTTCTACCTCATTTTAAATAATATTCAACAAGCTTATGGCGCGTTGGTAACAAACTAACAATCAATTTGTAACATTCTCAGGAAATGTAATTTCTTCTACATTTACCTGATGCTTGGATTTACCAGTGTGCTACTTTCTGGGAAATCTTTTTACTGGATACATGATTAAGTGTAATGAAGTCATGACGTTCGACCTTCACATACAAGCAGCTTATCGCAGAATAGTAAAATCTAGATATTGTTCCTTTTCACTTCTTCCTTTTCTCACGTCATTCTAAAGGCATTAACAGTAAGCATTTTCACAAACTCTTTCTCATTTATTTTTAGCCAAACATTTTAAGAAGCGGAACCCTAAAAAGCGTTCCCATGAAAAGGTCGTCGTTTCTTATTATGTTACATGGATATTTAAGGAAACCTTTTGAGGGTGTTTTTCGCAAAATTTTACGGAAAGGATTCTAATACTTTTATGGATTAAGTATAATACTTTGTTGTTGAGATTGTGGCCGTCGTTGAAATAAGAAACAATTTTATTGGGATTTTTATTAGTACTATTTTGCTTGTAAATACTGATGGGTGTAAGGTCAATAGTAGGCGGATAGATCCGTATTCTGTAACATTAACATATTAAGTGCTTTGTAGTGTTTTGGTTAATCATTTTTTTAAATTATTACTTAGATAAGTATTCGTGCCAAGTTTCAAGTTAACAGTCTTAAAATAATATGAATTATTATGTATATATTACATATACATAATAATTACACCTACATACATACATATTAATTATTTTTTTATATATATTACATATATATAAAAAAAACATGGAAGAGTCATTGGGCATCAAAAAAATCGTCCACATCGCTGTCAACAGGAAAAGGCTGGCGCATTGCCACGTTGTTAAGCTACGCTTGCCGCGGTTGGTCTGTGGATGGGTGACCATCTTTACATACCGAGACCCCTCCGTGCCTCGGAAAGCACGTTAAGCCGTTGGTCCCGGCTGTCATTCGTAGATCTTTGACAGTCGTTACGGGTGTCAGAAGCCCGAAAATCTGACAACCAGTCTTACCTAGGGGTATCGTATTACCCAGTAACTGGGTTGTGGAGGTCAGATAGGCAGTCGCTCCATGTAAAATACTGGTATTCAGCTGCATCTGGTTAGACTGGAAGCCGACCCCAACATAGTTGGGAAAAGGCTAGGCAGATGATGATTGCCACGTTGTATGGCGATGCTGATTCTTTGGCCCATAATAGGCCAGCCCTCTGGCGTGAAGAGTCGACCAACCGTTTGGCGATATCTCGAAAAACCAAGTGGGCACTCGGACCCCATGGCCCTACTGTTTTAACCCCAAACGGCTCGAACATATAACTCCCAATAAGGTTGGAATATTTTCGCGGTTTGAGGTTTTCTGCACCTGAAGCAACCGCTCCAGCGCAACCCGCCATGCTAGGAGGATGGGATGGCGTAAAGGTGTCGACACACTGCATCCCACACCAAAGGCCTACCTAGCTTCCAAGGCATTTTGGTTAAGTCATGTATTGAACCAGTTCTATACAGCATGTATCAAAAAGATGTGCTGAATTTAATGGAGAAAATAATCAACCATCCCATACATTTGAGTCGAGTAGGTATTGAAGTTTTGTATGGGACAGTTGAGAATTTTTTCGCGATAATTTGGTCCCATGGAGAAAGTTGTTCGGTTTGCTGGTCTGTGACCACACCCTTAAAGACTACTTCTTTCTGACACATGCTGGAAAAATAACTGGTTTTCTAAAAAAAAAAATCAGGAGACCCGATCAAAGCTGTCTTACCTGCTGAGGAGACCACTAATCTCTCTGCCAAACGGGATAGTTTGATTTTTTTTTCTATATAATAATAATAATAATTTTTATTCATATACTTTTACAAAAGAGGTGTATTTAAATAGCTACAGAAAGTTAATATATAGTATAGTCTTATACAATGATTTACTTAGTGTGTAGTAAAACGGATGTACAACTAAAGTATATTAATAAATTAGAAGTACTTACAGGATATTTAACTAGAAATTTAAATTATATGTTGCGACCTGCCTGATCTAGGTTTATTCAAACCTGTGTTTCAGGCCATCACTTCATCGTAAATTAAATGGGTCAGGTATCTTAACTAGATCAATAAAATTTCATCTTCATCGACTATAAAAATAAGCAAACATTACAAAAAAAAAAAAAATACTACTTTAAAAATTAAGCTATTTACAAATATAAATAATTACGAAGTAATATTATTATCATACCAGAATTTCTAGCAATTTTTCTGTGTCTGTGTAATTAAGTTTAGATAAATATTCTGCTAGCGTCATACTACATTTTTTATAATTTAAACATTATATGTTAAGTAACTTGAGTTTGTTATAAAGGTAAGGTCCTAAAAACACATAAAATTTAGTAGCAAAAGCATGTCTGGTTTGAGTTTATACAAACCAAATCTTTCCTTCTCTTGTCTGAAGGTACTGGGTCATAAGGAAGTTCAGTGTGCGTCAATTAGGTATTCTAAAGATTGTATTGCATTCAATACAATCTTTAGAATACCTAATTGACGTACTGTTAGTACCTCACATGCATATTATATTATGTCTGTAATTTATATGGTGTACATAATAAAGAGTATTCTATTCTATGATTTTGGCAATATTTTAACATTAGCGTTCATTTTGAGGGCGACGTTAAACAGCCTTAATTTCGAGTAGGTAGGTATTATCAAGGGTTCAAAGCCTTTTGATATTATAGGATTGCTAGAATTTTCGCAAGTATTTAAATTGCTTTCATCGCGCCTACTTTACAACCTACTTTACTTTTATTTTGCCTACTTTACTTTTATTTTGATGAGTCGGTTTTTTTTTTATTTTTTTTTTTTAACTTTGCCCCACACTAGGAATTTCTCCTGTGTTGTCTCCGGTTTCAAAATAAGAGACCTGGAATTAAAACACATGTAGGCAATGTAGCCTGATGTTTGGTTTATCTCTTTTAACTAATTTATTACAGAACATTCTTTTAAAGCATTCGTAGAATGAACAACTCAGGAAAGCCAAGAAACCTACATCTACCTTTTTAATTTACTTAAGAAATTTTAAACTTTTTCTGGGAGTTATTTTTGTACTAGCGTCTGTCAGCGACTTCATTTATTAACTTCACTTATTTTTAACAACCACATTTTTATTACACTCCCTAGGTCCCCAACCCACTGCGTCGCCCGTCCACGCTGTTACTTCGTTTTCGCTTACCGTTAATTATTTCTGACTGTTTTTATTTTGGCTCAGTTCCTTAGGGTCATAGCGTGATGTTAAATAACCCATAACCATCCTCAGTTGTTGAGGCTGTCAAATGCAAAAATATTTTTTCAAATCTGACAGGCAGGTCCAAAGATAAGCGCGTTCAACCAAAAACAAAGCGCGTCAGCTTTATTTTATTATTATAGTACATATTTCATCTTTCTATCTTAGGAAACGAAACAAGACTTGAAGATATTGTGGAAGAAACATCGAAGTTTATGTTGATGGTACAAAGATAGAGATACCTTTGCATGAGTTAGAATCAATATCTTGTAGCCCCAAGCTATGCCCGAGCTATACGAGGATCGCTCAGGCCACTTTTAAAGGATTACCTAGTCAGCCGGGTTGGGAGCTAAAGTATTGAAAGTCGTGGAGATTCTTGCGTCATGGAAAAAAGCATTGATAGTACGGTTTTGTCATTTTTGAAGTTAGAAACGCGGCAGCTGGAGGGGCTCGTGGCTAAGGGCGCGTTCCCACTATGTCGTGACGATTAATTTATCGTTGGACGACTGTCGTCTCTAGCTGTTCCCATTAACCTCCTGAGTACTGAAGTTCTAAATTTAGAACAACCAAAAAATAAAAATATTTTGCCGAAACGAACCAGCTTAGCATCAAGTTTTTTACGAGAAACGAAACGTTGTCATTTTTAGTTCCTTTAAAAAAAGTATCTCCCCGCTCAGTCCCTTCTGTCAAACCGATCATGGCGTCGCAACAACGAGAGCCGCGTGCGCCGGGTCGACGGGGTAAGTTAATCCATTTGAATCATATTTTTTTTTGCAATCTGTTAGTTTTTTAGAGTTTGTGCAGGCTAACTAATGTTTGTACAGCATCCACTCACAATTATTTCACCGATTTACTCAATTAATTTTACTCCATGATTCGATTTCTATCAATGTCCTTATTTTAGTACATGAGGTTCCTAAACAGTAATGTTGTCAATTTGGATGTACTTATTTTAGAACATTCGTTCATAAATATGGTTTGCCTTTTTGTTTCAGTTTTATATGAAGATCAAATTCTTGACGAGCTAGACAGAAGTGAGGCTGATTTTAGTGCTTCTGATGATGACGACCTATATGAGCCACCTGAAGTACGGCCCAATTCTAATTCTGATGGTTATAATAGCTCCGATTCAGAAGAATCGATACATCTACTTGATGATGATCGAGTATTATCAACACCACCACTTTCATCACCAGCGCTTTCGTCGTCTTCATTGATTCGAGGGCAATGGGGCTCCAGAGTAAGAAGAGGGCAATCTTCACGCAGAGGCGCAAGAGGTGGAGGGCGTTCCATGCGAGCACGGGGAAGAGGTAGGATTGTGCAAGGTAACAATCAAACAAGTAATGCTTGGACAGGAGTGTTTAGTCCAACTATACACAACTTACTCTCTCCTAATTATGTCCAAAGAGGTTTTAGTAATTTTGAAATGTATCAATATTTTGAAGACTACATAGATGACAACATTTTAGAGAAAATCGTAACAGCAACTAACCAAACGGAAATGATGAAGACTCAAAAGAATTTAGGGCTCACATTGAGGGAATTGAAGATATTCTTTGGTATTACAATGGTCATGGCCACTATTGGCTATCCTAAAATCAAAATGTATTGGGAAAAAGCTTGGCGACTTCCAATAGTGGCAGATAATATGACACGTGATAGATTTTTTATGCTAAGAACAAGGTTGAAGGTTGTCTTTGATAACGATGTCCCAGACAGTCAGCGTGCAATCGACAAAATCTGGAAAGTTAAACCTCTGTTTGATCGTATCTGTGAAGGATGTCACGTTCAACAAAAGTCCGAGCATCTCTCGATAGACGAGATGATTATACCATTTTCAGGCCAGTGTGGTATTAGGCAGTACTGCCCTAATAAGCCCAATCCCGTCGGATTAAAAGTATTTGTTTTGGCCAACCCTAGCGGATGTATTTGTGACATGAAGGTATACGAGGGGGCAACGACATTTCCAGGTTATGATGGTTGCAGTTTAGGAGAGTCTGCTGTTTTGTACTTGACAACGTCATTAGTTCCAGGTCACTATTTATACTTTGATCGCTACTTCACATCTATGAAGTTGATGCAAGAATTAACCCATCGTGGTTTTAATGCTACTGGGACTATTATGAAAAATCGTGTACCTCGTGACTGTGTCTTGACACCTGACAATGAGTTCTCAAAACAGAGCCGTGGAACTACAGAAGTTCGTGCTACGCAAGATGGAAAAATTGCTATTACGAAATGGTTAGACAATAAGGCTGTTTTACTAATGTCAACTTGTTTAACTGACGAAAAAGTTGATACATGTAAACGTTGGAACAAAATTACTAAAAGATATGTTCAAGTTCCACGCCCAGAAGTCATCAAAATGTACAACGCCAATATGGGTGGCGTTGATTTGGCGGACAGAATGATAGCGGTTTGCCCGATACGGTCGCGAACTCGTAAGTGGACTATCAGGTTTATTTTTCATATGATTGACATTGCTGTGTCAAACTCTTGGATTATATATCGTGAGCAACGTAAGCTTCAGAATGAATCCTTGCATAAAATACCTCAGCTGCGTGAGTACAAGTTAAAGTTGGGCTTTAAATTCATAGAGGAAAACTCAGTATCCTTAGCTGAAGAGGAATCATGTGATGACTATTTAGATCTACCAAGCCAGCAAAAAAAAAGGCGAATTGCAATAAATCCCTTGCCAACTCTACAAAAGAGAACATCCAATACACGACATATGCCTCATTTTACAAAAAAGCAGCAGAGATGTCGCAAGGAAGGCTGTAACAAGAAAACTACAGCCAAGTGCCGGTTCTGTCGTGTCTACTTATGTTTGTGTAGTTCTAGGAACTGTTTTGCTGAATTCCATGGGTGTACCGCTGATTCCGATTCAGAATAAATATTATTAAGATCTCCTGAATTAAAAAAAAAGATGTAAAATTGTGAGACTGATTAAAATTAGGTAAAACAATAATTATTTCATAAAGAAAGTTTGTTAAGTTTTTGATATTTGTTTGTTTTTTTTTTGTTTTTCTTTCAAATGTTTTCTAAAGATGAGCCTTTGTTGTGATTAAAAACCAAAATAAATAATAGTTTACGTTTCAAGTATGTCTCAATTACGGAGCAAAGAGTGATTATTTCAAATAAATATATTTTTAAGTATAAATTGTTTCATTTGATTTAGGAAACGAATATCCTAAATTAAGTACATCAAAAATTAATTATAATAGTTATAAGAAACTGATGTCCTAAATATAGGACATCGCGAAAAACCAGTTTTCCATGTGTTACAATTTTTATTTTATTTTTCCTTGCATATTTAACATGTAAATATATAATGTTGCAAAAATCAAGGCAATAAACCACAATATCATACTGTCGGACTCAGGAGGTTAATACGATTGTTTGTCGTCAAATTTTTTTATCGTTTAGCGACTATCGTATCTAGCTGTTCCCATTGGATCGCGACGACATTTTATCGTTGATTTAGTCGTAATGATTTTTTATCGTTTTACGACTGTCGTACTAGCCGTTCCCACTGTCACGACAATCTGTTGTCACTGCAAAAAATGTTGTAGACGACAGTAAATCGTGTCATTCTATATGTGAACACCTCCATTTAAATACACAAGCCACGACACTTTAAACGACACGATAATCTGTCGTCACGACCTAGTGGGAACGCGCCCTAAGTCCCAACGGGCACACGGTTTGCACCACTGCGTTAGTGAGGTTGTGTACTAAAAAAAAATCAAATAAATAATTTAAAACAATTACTACAGGCACTTTTGAATTGTTAAGAAGTCGTTCAGTCAGAAATATGAACCTAGTTGCCCATTCGAAATCCTCTTATGGAACGGAAGAACGGGCAGGAAACTCCATGGATACTCTTTTAAATCAAAATACCTACTGTTAGAAAATATTGATACCTGCGTGACGGTCTCTTTTGAAGCTATAAGCGCGGGATTAATAAATTAGTCAACATGACTAATTTATTAATCCCTCTGCGAAGCGTAAAGATTATGGCGGTGAGAAAGGCTTATGTTCAGCAGAGCACATTAATGTCATACAGTCAGAGAAATTCATTGTGTAGCAAAATGGCTACCAACTTAAATTGTCCGTATATTCGAATCACAAAGTACGAAATGGCTATTTTAACACGTCAAATTTACTTTTTTTAAAACGAATAGGTTCAAAAAAGATCACCACCATAATTTTCTAATCGATTTGTCTGCTGCCTTTTACGGTCAATCAGTCAAGAACGAGTCTCGGTCATCGCGTCTGTGTGTGCAAGCCTACATCGGTGACGACGCCCGACTTTAGGCACTTACTGCGTGACGACCTTGGCCCATCTGTCCTGATGCATCCTGTAGGTGTGGCCCGCCCAAACCTATTTCAGCCTCGCGGTCTTATCGCCAACATCGGCTACGCCTGTCTTCGAGCGTATTGCTATGTCTTGAACTCGATCCGTAGTGTGTCAATTTGCTTAACAATTCCTTGTAAGTTTCTCACTTTTTAAATGTAAAATCGAATCATTATTTTCCACCAATGGTCAATAACTGTTCTGCTAAATTTATATGGAAAACTAGCGAGAAGGAGTCGTTTCTCTAAACAACAACAATCGGTAAGTAAAGTGTTTCTATTTCACCAACGTCCTTGTTCACACGCTACACAGGATTTAAAGTAGGTAATGTTATATCATTCATACTAAATTATGTACAGCGCGAAAGTGCGGTTTTGTGGCCTTAGCGAATGTGTGAATATACACATCTTGACAACACACTTTTACTATTATCGGGGAGTGAGTGAGATATAGGTATAGTTTATTGATAGATTTCTGTAAGAGTAAGGGAGATAGATGTACACGATTTTAACTCCTCTATTTCGTATCTTAAGCGCATTTTGTTTATTGTAATAATGTTATTATAGGCAGTCAAAATTGATTGGAATTATAATAAAGACAAAAAAAAAATACAATTTACAAGCTACCACTAAAACATACACATATTATATACAAGTATATAACAGTCACATGAAGAGGCAACCAACCGCTAGGCGATATCCCGAAATATTCGGTGAGTACTCGGACCCTAAGACCCTAGTGTTCCAGCCCCAAACAGCTCAAAAATATAGCTCCCAATAAGGTTGTTATAGTTGTGCCGTTTGAGGTTTTCTGCGGCGGCAGTAGCCGCCCCAGCACAACCCACTAATTCATTGTATTATGGTTTTAGAATCTATTATATACATATTAATATTTTGTTGACAAAACTAAGAAGATCCATTTTCAGCCTCAGCTTCAAAACAATCGTAACCAATAGATTTTGTAGTTGATAAAGGGTATTATTGTTTTAGATAGCTAAAAGATGATGTTCCGGGATTTCTTGTGGTTTTTGTGGTAAACCCGAGATTTCAAGAAGCCCCAAAGAAGAAGTCTGGCGCCGTCAGATCTGGCCGACCAGTTAAAATCGCCAGAACGGGAGATCACACGGCTCCAAAATTGGTATTCCAAAATCTCCATCGTTGCATGAGCGGTTTGTATCGCTCTAGTGCATTGACAACTAATTCTCTATCTGTCTATAACTTAAGTAGCAAATCACGATGACATTTTAACGTCATTACCAAAAAATATGGCACATTCACACTATGACATTACTTTTTCCCCACCTTTTATAAAGATGACTTATCATTTGCCTAGCCTTTTCCCAATATAAATATGACTATAGAAGGTACACTTAACTTTAATTACAATCCCACAAAAACCCTTTCAAACAAAAATGAATAAAATATAAACTTGGGACAGATTTATGTTCTGTGTTGAAACAGAAAATAAAAGAACATAACAATAGGTACCTAAATGAAAGTTAGAGGTGCTCGTACTGTCGTTTTTATTTTAATAACGGGCTTGAAACAGGGCTGGTAGCAAGATTAAAATGATTGTAGATTTATAAAACATTTTGAATGGACCTTTCTTTTACAATGTGGAGACAACAAACAATACGACAATAAATGAAAACACTGGTGATACAAATGTATAATATAAGAATATTTAGAACTATCAAATAAGTCATCCAAATTAAGAAAGTGATTTTTTCAAGCAAATTGATTTTACAAAACGACGGTAGATAACTTGTTACTTAATAACACTTATTGAAGTACGGCAATAGATGGGCTATTGCCGTAACTATTTCATTTTATTGCAGTGTCATTGAAGTAATACATATATGTATATAAAAAGTAAGTTTAAGTAATTTATATAAAAAGTAAGGGTTAGTGGTTTGTATTAGGGGCGGAGAAGAAAAAAAACGGCCAGCGCGAGTTGGATTCGCGCACGGAGGTTCATTATCGATAAAAACGGCAAAAAAATCATGTCTGTTGTATGGGAGCCCCCTTAAATATTTTTTTTTTAGTATTTGTTGTTATAGCGGCAACAAAAATACGTCATCTGTGAAAATTTCAAGTGTCTAACTATCACGGTTCATGAGATACAACCTGACGGACGGACAGCGGAACGGGAGTAATAGGGTTTCTTTTTACCCTTTGGGAAAGGAACCCTATTATGCCCGCTCTGCTGTCCTGTATTTGGTTTACAAGCAATAATAATAATAAGACGTAGTTGATGGAGACCCACTTCGCGCTGTCCTACTTCGGTAACCCAGGTACCCTACGTGAGACGGTCAGTAACATCAAGGCGTTGCTGGCCTTCCTTGAGGAGCTAGGGTGGATCGAATGATCGATTTTCCCACCCGTACTCAAAATACGCACATTGACGTGGAGGTGCGGACACCAACCCGTACTACCTATTACCTACCTATCGGGGTGCCCCAAATTCCGAGCACGCTTCACTCACTCTTGGACCGCCCGCGCCGCTTTGAAAAATTTCTCAAATAAATTAAGTAAGTAATTTTCAAGCAATGCATTTTGTCAAACGTTATTAATTATACTTTGCGTTGTTTTACCAATTAACATGAATCTAAAAAGATTAGTTTGTCAAATGATGTTTTGATGTAATGAAATAAGTACTAACTATATATCCTTCTAATAATATTGTAAACGCGAAATTTTGTGAGAATGGCTAGATGGATGGATGAATGTTTATTACTATTTCAAAAATTACTGAACGGATTTTGATGAAACTGTACAGTAATATAGCTTATACATCAGAATAACACATACGATACTTTTTATCCCGATATTCCCACGGGATCGACACTTATGCGGGTGTACCGCGGGGAACTGCTAGTTGATTTATATTTCCTGAAATAGTCATTCAATAGATTTATATGAACTTAGAGGGTTATTATTCTTTAAAGTCATATTTTATTTACGCTCGCGAATCATATATTTTAATCTACATGCAACACGACCTGAAAATTGCAAAAAAACGTAAGAAAATTTGAATTTCGCGGCTACCATTGCGCCTTGTATGATTATGATTATTCGCAATCAGAAGAAATCCGAGAAGAACCCCCTAGGAACATTTTCTCTCCTTTCTTAATAGCTTAAAGCATGTCGATTCTGCAAAAATCTCACCGTGAAAACTTGCGTGGAGTGAGCTGTCAGTGTCATCCCACTGATGCTAGGGGTTAATAAAATAAAATAGCAAAACAGAAACTTAGTAAGAATATCAATTTTCTTTCATTTTCATTTTTTTCCTGGATTAAAATCCCACATAATAGTAATGTTTTGACAACTAAAATACTAGCTTTGAAATTATATAAAATGATCAATAGAATTAGCATAAAAAATATTATTAAAATCTCGATTATTAATTGTAAATGTTTGCTTAGTCAATCCCTAGTATCAGGTGGGATGACACTGACAGCTCACTCAACGCTCACTTCACCCAAGTTTTCACGGTGAGATGGTTACAGAATCACACTGCAGTACAGTAAGTTACGAAGATACATAAAAACGAACTTATCCCATTTTTGCTACTTCGAGGTAGCCTCTATGTTTTGTGATGTAAATATATTGGATATGTGATCCCGCATAAATATAATATGAGTAAAGCTAAGTGAGTTTTTGGATAAACAAGCCCAAAGTGAGACAAACAGTAATGTTTGTAGAGTTATATCTGAAAATGTAAAGATAATATTAGTGAACGTTTTTCAGTTATGCTTCATTCACTTTTGTTATTAAATCAGCATGTTTGCGGCTGAAGTGCATTTATTTATTGAATCTACAACAGAAGCTACATATGCGAGAATACAAGAATGAAATCAAATATCATACGAATTTAAAGAATTAAAGAAGTTTAACGATTGACAAAGCCCCACTACGTAATATTTTTATTACGGCATGAAATTCGGCGGCTTCTACAAACTTCATAATTTGAAAAGTATTGTTATCACTGCTTAACCTTAACCGGACATCTAACCCAGGACCCTACTTTCCGCATTGTGCGGTATAAGTATTAAGTAGGTGTAATAATGAATAATAATAATGATATATTCATATACAACGTGTAACGGAAAGGGGGTATCAACCCTGAAGGAGGTGAATGTGCTCATGAAACTCAACAACTTTCCCCAAAGAACATAGGTCGAAATATGAAAAAAAAATTTGGCCCTCCCATAGTAAATCAATCAGCTGGTAGTCAGTTTTGTAAGGGAGGGCTAAATTTTTTTTTCATATTTCGACCTATGTTCTTTGGGGAAAGTTGTTGAGTTTCATGAGCACATTCACCTCCTTCAGGGTTGATACCCCCCTTCCGTTACACGCTGTATAATAATGATATATTCATATACAACGTGTAACGTTAAATGCGCAAAACATGAAAATAGTTTGATCAGAATAACGAGCAGAATTAATTGAACCACTTTTTAATATAGGTCAAATTTTTCAAAAAATCTTCATTAAAAACGTTGCCGTGTCTATTTATTAGTAGGTCAAGCAAGCCAATGTCAGCGCGGCGCAGCGGCCCGGTGACGACTCATCCCTCGGTAAAGCGTCGTCGCAGACGCAAGAAACGATCAGAATGGCCAGTAAAACTAAAACAGCACATAAAACCTTTACAATTTTTTTAATAACTTATTTTCTCTCTCAAATAGGTCAATTGAATTAAAAATCACTTGGGGTGTCTGAAGTTTTGCGCATTTAACGTTACACGTTGTATAATAATGATATCAAATTTGGTTAAACCTTTTTTAAAACATAATAATAATATCAGTCTGTCTTCTAAGGATAATAAGGCTGCTATTTTTTACAATAATATAAACAAATGTGGAGGTCTACTATGTACGTCCGTCAAGGAAGATACGTCCGAAACCGTCGGAAGGTAGTTGATCCGTCAAAACAAGTGTCAAATGAAATTTTTCGGATTTAAAATATTATAATTATTATTGCATATACATAGTATCGGGAGTAAGGACAACTGTCAAATGTCATTCATACGGACATATAATTAGTACTAATTAAATGTCCGTAATTTTGGCCGAAACTACGGATTGCCTGCTTAAGGTGTAGACCCACTGACACTTTAATAGTCCTCACAAGACATTAAAAGCTGCAAAAATAAAGTCTAAATCCTAGATTTTACCACTCAAAACGGCCATTTTGTAAATCCGAGACTACATTAGCCAGCCCTGAAGCATACGCTTTGTTTCAGAAAACTTTTGCGTCCGCATTAAATGGCGGCCGCTCCTACTTTTAGTTTCATTTTTATTATTGCTCTACTAGTATCCGTACTCAATATTAATGCAAATTTTACTTTTGATTTTAGTATTGAGGTTGTGGGAAAACGTGCCAAGTTACGGTTGTATTTTTTTCTGTTTTGGGAGGTTAGCATAATCAGCCGACTATTTTCCCACTGCTGGGATACAGGCCTCTTCTCGGTGAGAGGGAGTGGGCCGTAATCCACCACGCGGGCCCAGAGCGATTTGGTGGATGTCACATGTCTTCGAATTTTTGATTCTAAGACATGCCGGTTTCTTCACGATGCTTTCCTTCACCGTTATTAGAGCAGTGGTGATGAAATCATTTACACATAGTATAGTGCCTGCCTGGGTTTGAGCCCACGACCTACAACTCGTAAGTCACCTATTATCACTTGGTCACCAGTACTCCCTCCACAGAATTTGGGATATTAGCATAGTGAAAACGTGCTAATTCATTGGTTTCTGAAGTTAAACTGAACTTTGCCGTGGTGAGTCTAAGGATGCACTCTGCTACACATTTGCTACAATCTGACAGCCCGGTTGGATGGCATGCAATAGGTGAGGCGTATGTCCAGCAGTGGACTGCTGTAGGCTGGTGATGATGATGATGATGATGATGATGAGAACCCGGTTGCCGTAGTATGGTTGTGCCAATATATCGCCAATATATTTATAACTTTTGCAAAATGATTGTTCTAAGTTCTTACCGGTAATAAAAAGCCTGAAGGTCTGACAAGTGGTCAAATTATCAGAAATATGCTGTTTTTTTTTGGTAAACGATGTTTGCAAGCATATACAACGAAAGAATCTATGTACAAAGTTATAAGCTTGTTATGTTACCTGCTTGTCCGTACAAAAAGATGGTTACCACTTACCAGGCACCGCCGGTCGTCCGGCCGTGAATATACTAAAAATAATGATGTAGGTAGAAATAACGTCCAATAAGGATGCCATTTCTATCTATCGATTTTCATCCATCATCAATCCACCCACCAAATAATGAATAAGAGACATTGACTGCCCCGTTGGTCTCGTGGTTGCAAGCGTGACTATTGAGCGTGGGGTCCTGGGTTCGATTCCCAGGTCGTACAAAGTGTTATAGGGTTTTCCATTAGGAATTTCTTACTAACAGTCCGGAGTTTGGAGGTTGGCTGTTTAATACCCCTCGGAAAGCACGTAAAACCGTCGACCCCACGTTTGATCTCTCCCCGGTCGTGTCGTTTTGCCGTCCTATCCGACTATGAGACTAAAGGAGCAGAGAGTGCTTCTGTGTTTACGCACACACTTGTGCACTATAATATCTCCTGCTTACCTGGCAAAACCTAAACCACCCACCGCCCACAGAAAATTACCAAACTCAAATACCTCTAAATTAGTTACCTACAAAAGGCTTACCAAACATTTACCTCGCAGAAACTTGGTAAAAATCCTTTAGAAATAAGACGAACGGTCTAATACAGGGAGATTTATCACAGGGTCCCTCACAAGGTAAAGGGTTCAGGGGTATTGCTTTAACTTTGCGATAACTTCACCCAAAGTGATCGGTGGACCAACCACGAACGCGCCGAGTTAACGCCACGTGAATTCGAACGATTTTATAAATGGAAATTCTCGTTTCGCACATAAAATTAACTTAATTTGTAGACTTTATTCATATCTACAGGTGATACTCATTTTAACCAAAATTATTGTTGGATACTAATATTTTTGCTGATAAAATCGTTCCAATTTACCTTTACATCGCGCGTCCACTAGCTAGTACTACGCTAGTCCTCGGGTAGCTAACTCAAACTCAAAGCATGTATTTCAAATAAACCAATTACAGGCACTTTTGAATAAAATTGTCAAAGGGGTCGGTCAGTCAGAAAGATGAAGCTAGTTAGTTGCCCATTCCAAAGCGTATTATTAGGTACAGTGTATGGAGAAGAACGGGCAAAAACTCCACGCACGCTTTTAAATCATAAAATTGTTACTAAATATTGGTTACATCATTCATGTTGAAATTATACATGTGAGAAATACGTGAGAAACACGTGCACGTTAATAGCGTCCGTCATAATAAGATAAAAACAAAAAAAAGAAACATAAATTAAAATAAGCCGAGCTAAGAGTTGACCAGTCCCTAGTGACTCTAGTGTAGTGGATGGCAGATACTAAAATAATGTCTAGGGTGGTTTTATAAAGATCATTTGAGACTGGTGGTCTAGAAATATGTTGCCATTTCTAGATGTTTCTGATGATGGTAAATTGATCAGATAACTAATAAACTTTTGAGTGACCAATTGATCTAAATTATTTTATTTTAGGGCATTGTGTACGGCATAACGTAAATCGAAAGTTGGCTAATTACAGATTCATAAAAATAACTTAGATCCCCTAATTATTGTTGATATCACTTTAACATAGTAAGAGACGTCGTAAAAATAACGTAAAACTTTATTTTTGTTGTGTTGTGTACATCAATAATCACAAAATTTATAATTACCTACTTAGGTTTCATTTGGTGTTTTTATTTGTTCAAGACAACGTAAATGTGTTTTCTTATTGTACACCCTACTGTTAAGTTTGCTGTAGAGATACTTCTTTAATGTTTATCAACTTTATTTGTTAACCACCTACAGCTAAAATAAATAATATTCCAATATATTATATAAACAAGGTGGTAGGACATCGACGCGTAAACACAAACCATAAATTCAGCACATGATTTTAGACCCCCTAGCGCAGAAACTTTTCGTTGGTTATAACAAAAAAAAAATACAGCTGTTTCATAGAAAAGTCCAATACCTACTCGGTCAAAATGCATGGCAGATCTATTTTTTTATAACCTAAAAAAAAATCAACGCAGAGGGACTCAGAATCATGTAACGAATCAATCGTAACAGCCGGTCGATTCTGTAAAAATCTCACCGTGATCATAAGTGACGTGAGCCAATAATAGCTTGATAGTGTTAATCCCTAGCGAATGACTCTCACTGCACGCTCACTTCACCCAAACTTTCACGTTGAGATGGTTACAGAATCGCACGGCAGGATATGCGTCGACGTCCTTGCCACACCGTAGTATTTCTTTCTTTTGTATAGTTATGTAAAAGTGTGTGTGTTTTGTGTGTAAGTTGTCGTGTCGCGTTTATTTTAATGAATTATGTGCCTATGCACATAATTCATTAAAATAGACGACATAATTAACAACATACCCAAAACCATTACTTCAAAGAAAAAAATAACACCAAAACGCAAAAGGCCGCGCACCCATTTACCGGCAAACGTCTTCTTATGCACGCAAGAACCTCATTACCCTTGCATGTATCGCGAATCGCGATAAAAAGCGCTGTAAACGTGACGTCATAATGAAAACGGGCTGTTTGCACGTACCGGGAGGTTTTCTCATTATAAACGCATCATATGGGTGTGTACACATCGATAATGATTCGAGTTTTCTTGTAAAGGCCTGTACAATGGAGCTGTTGGGCGAGTGGATTAAAATCGATCCATCTAGGTATTAATGAATGTTGGCTGATTGGTTACGTACGTAACGTGGGACATATTAAAAGTATTAATAGTATTCAGCTCTTTTTGCAAACGTAACCTTAACAATCATCATCATTTTAGCCCGGAATCACATCACATCACATCACATCGGTACAGTGGGTGTGTGGGTGGGTGGTTGATACTTACCGGTTCCTGCGTCCCTCATCCAGCAGTGTTTCCCGCGATTTGGACGATATCGTCAACCCAGCAAAGAGGAAAATTCCCATTACGAATTAATGGGAATTTTCCCTTTTTCATACTTCGTAATAGGTTGTCAAAAACTTTGGATAATTAGATCAAATATTCTAAGGTCTTACTTGCCTTGACAGTTCAAAAGTGCCGGTAAACGGTTTGATTGAAATAAATGCTTTAAGTTTGAATATAATGAAAAGGAGAGATTATCCAAAGAAGAATTTACGAAACCGTTTTTTATAGATTTGCTTGATAAGGGCAAGAAATATGTATTTAATTAATAAGACCTCATTATTCTGACCTTTCCAATAAAAAAATTGCGATAGATACATCGTAGCTTGTAATTTTTGCTGTCCTGTGTGAAGAATAGAAACACGATATTAGGAAGATACGTAATTTGAAAGGTTATTGACAGCCTCTGATGAAGAATTTATTTATATAGTCACAGGGCACTTTTAAACGACTTATTCACTAAGACATACACAAGCAAAAATTACATACAGTTTTAGGAATTTTGAATTTTCAGTTACAGAAGTGCACGTCAGTAGCAGAAAAATTAATAGTACAGACGCCAGCACATCAAGCTACCCGAAACTGTCAAATTTTCGCAATCAACCTTGAACCTTAAGCTTTAGCGACAAAGTTGAAAATCTATTAAAGAAATTTGACAGATTGTAGTAGCTTGATAGCTTGATGTGCTGGCGTCTGTGCGTACCGTACGTATCGTTAGTTCAATTAAATAATATAAGTTACTAGCTTCTATCCCCGACTTCGTCCGCGTGACATTTTTTGTTCCCCCGCCCCACCGCGTCGCACCACATCGCCTGCCCGCGCTATTCACTATCGCATAGCGTTCTGTCTGACTTTTTTTCTTTTTGCTCGTCTCCTTAGGGTCATAGCGTGATGTTATATAGCCTGCCTCTCCTCAGGAGCTGGGCTATCAAATGTAAAAATAATTTTTAAATCCGACCGGCAGTTAATTAGCAGGCAGTAGATTAGAACATACAAGCAAACTTTTCAAGTTTATTATTACATAGTATAGATAAAATAAAATAGAATAATTCACAATTCACAATTCATCGCAAATAAAAAAACCGGAATTATTTGGCTAATTTCCAATTGAATATTAACGCAAAATAATTGAGCTGAGTTATATATTTTTTGTGTTCAGTAAGAGAAAGCACTAGGAAGTGGGGAAGGGCGGGCGTTTTGGGGACTGTCTTTTGTGATTGTAACGTTCGAAAAATACTGATTCTCAGCCTAGTTTGAATAAATGACCTTTGATTTTGATTTTGTGTACATAGTCCTTTACACCTAGAAAAGGAACTTATGAAAAAGATATTTCCGAGTAGACAAAAAAAAAATGGCGTCGACACACCTACCTTCCTTTCTCGAAATCTGTAAAATTACTCATTCAAAGACTTCTTATTCAACGAATATCAAACTCTTATTCAACGAAAGAATATCCCTAACGAGTAGCTGTTATATGTAGTAACATTTAGCGAACTCAATGGTATTTATACTCACCTTTTAAATGTCAAACGGGCTCTAAAAGGTTAAGCCTGAAAGTGGAGGGTGGTGGGGGCCATATTCTTATACAACGGCTATTTGAAATGATAGCCTACTGGCTGCTTCGGTCTGGTTTTTAGGATTATGTCTGTTTTTAGCTTTGAAGCTAGCCGTAATTAAAGGCTAGTTTCTGTGTTGCCTTTATTTTTGAGCTGTTTAATGTTTTTCTTTGACATATTTTTCGCATTTCGTTTTTAAGCTGACTGCTGCAGCCTCACAGAGATTTTTGTTTAAGTTTTAAAAAGCCAAACCAAAAAAAAAAAAAGACTGCTTCATTCCTTCCTTCATTAGAAGCTTATAATAAAGATGAAAAGTTTCATTCAACATGTAAGTCTCTGAAAGTTCAGCAGAACACAACTGTACTCTAAGTACTCGTGAAAAATAGGTATGAAATCCCCAAACAATCAGCAACTTTGGGTACGTTATATAATCACATAATCAGTCTATAATGTCCCCACGGCTGGGACACAGGTATCCTCTCTTCGAGAGGGAGTGGGCTGTAATCCACCACACGAGCACAGTGTAGATGTCACATGTACACGACTGTTTGGTTCTAGGACATGCCGGTTTCCTCGCGATGTTTTCCTTCACTGTTTTGAGAGTGTGATGAAATAATTTTATTTATCTATTTAAACTTTTCGCACCAAAGGTACAAATGCGGCCTGAGAATACCTAGATTCTCTACCAGTCAACCACGGCTGGTGAAGAGATTAGATGGCAGGTGCTTGGGTTGAGAAGAATATGATAAAAAAAAAAATGGTTTGATGTACAGACGCCAGCACATCAAGCTACCCAAAACTGTCAGATTATCCCAATCAACTTTGAACCTTATGTTTTAGCGATAAAGTTGAAAATCTATTAAAGAAATCTGACAGATTGTAGTAGCTTGATGTGCTGGCGTCTGTACATACGATTTACTATAATATATAATTTTCATAATGTAAAGCGCCTGTCTGGGTTCAAACCTACCTGACCTACAACTCGTAAGGCACGGCCGTTACCACTGAGCCACCACTGCTCTCTAGGTACGTTAGCATAACATCTGCCCTTTATATCCCGAAGGCGTAGGCAGGGCGGAACACCTACGTTTCCCATGTAATAGTAACCACGTAAAACTAAGAGTTAAATTTAATAACACTTGTCCCGCCGTGGACATCCCACCATGTCCTAGGTGGGACCTAGGACTTCACACTCAACAGTCACGCTAACGACCACTGATAACCTATCCTGCGATTATAAAGTAATAAACATAATACAACCCAACTGTATTCCCCGTGAAGTTAGACAGAGGCGAGCCCACATTTCAACAGTAATGTGGTTTAAGTCCCATGTAGTAGGCGGCGAGCCATCGACCTGGCACAAATCCAGACTGCGGGCTGCTACTGAGAAATTCCTATGAAAAACCCAATATCAATTATGATTTGCCCGACCCGAAAATCAAACCCAGGCCCTCGTCAGCAGTACCGCTTGCGACCACTGGACCAAAAATAATGAGAATAATTGGGTCATCTTTATCCTGCCTTTATCCCACTTTGTTTGGGTCGGCGTACCATGTCGTTTTCTTCCATACTTTTTCTTTTTCTATTAGTCGTCAAAAACTAATAATTGGTTATAAACGTAACATAGACGATAAAAGTAACTTTGTAGCGACATATCAAGTTTCTAGAACAGCGGACTACATAGGAATACAATATTGGTACAGCAAACAATTTGAGAGGGACAAATATTTACTTCGGTAGAGGGCGGGTGGGCGGGCTTTTGTAGTCCGTTTTTATTGTTTACTTTTTATAAATAATTTATTCGGCGTTGTGTGTTTCAAAGGCAGAGTGAATGTTGTTTAAGTGGGTATAATTGGCAAAGTATACCTCTGAATTGTTTACCATATACATTATACAATGAACCTGCATTAAACATACATATAGAATTACAACAACAGAACAGAACATATAGAATTACTTTATGTGCAATTCTAAATGTATGATTGTGTAGTTAATTCTATATGTTTATCCTACTTGAAACATAATTACATATAAAATAGCACCACACCTGTAATCATTGAAGGGTAAGGCAGAGATGTACAGACGCCAGCACATTAAGCTACCCGAAACTGTCAAATTTTCCCAATGAACCTTAAACCTAATACTTTAGCGATAAAGTTGAAATCTATTAGAGAGATTTGACAGATTGTATTAGCTTGATGTGCCGTCTGTACCTATACAACGTGTAACGTTAAATGCGCAAAACCTGAAAATAGTTTGATCAGAATAACGAGCAGATTTAATTGAACCACTTTTTCATATAGGTCACATTTTTCAAAAAATCTTCATTAAAAACGTTGCCGTGTCTATTTATTAATAGGTCAAGCAAGCCAATGTCAGCGCGGCGCAGCGGCCCAGTGACGACTCCTCCCTCGATAAAGCGTCGTCGCAGACGCAAGAAACGATCAGAATGGCCAGTAAAACTAAAACAGCACATAAAACCTTTACAATTTTTTAATGACTTATTTTCTCTCTGAAATAGGTCAATTGAATTAAAATTCAGTTGGGGTGTCTGAGGTTTTGCGCATTTAACGTTACACGTTGTATACACCCATATTTCCACAGTTAAGTTTGAGTCCCATGTATGTAGGTAATAGGGATCGAGCTCATCGTCATCAACTGGCCACAAATCCAGACTCCGGGCTGCTACTGGGAAATCCCCGAAGGAAAAACCCAATAAAACTTTGCCCGACCTGCACCCTAATTGGGTAACCCACTACTACTAAAAAAACAAAAAAAAAAGAACTACTAATACATAAATAATATACTACTAATCACAATCTGAGTTCATATTGCTAATCCATTGCTTCATATGTTCTAATTTGTCAGCTGCTCAGCAACGTAAATAACGCAATGAATGTTGTTGAACTGCCAAAATGAAACCCATTAGTACTGATAGTGTGTTACGCAATTACCCCGCTGGGAATCAAACCCAGGACCAAATAGAAATAATAACATCAAGGCCATGACAATGTCAAAAAAATAGGTACCTATTATAGGAAAACCAGACACCATTTTATTGCACAATGTGCAATGAGCCATTTATTTCCTGCAAAAAGTAGCTAGGTTCTTTAATAATATTGTATTAAATATTTGGATTTCGACTGTCCGAAAACTGATATATTGAGAATGTGGTATTTTGAGAATTTGGGATTCTTAGATGAAAGGCTGAAATCACCATCACAGTGAGCAAACGAGGTAATCAATCCTAGTTTTTTTTTTTTTTGAAATAACAAGTAATTACGTACTCTTTACCCTATACTGGGACAGTAACAAGCTGATAGTATTTCCTACTGCATTTGGGTTTCGGCATTTCCAAACAAAACAAAAATAATTTTAATTTCGGAAGTCGGTGTCAAAAAACCAAAATGCGGAACCAACGACACCGACTTCCAAAATTAAAATTATTTTTCACTTTGTAGTGTTTTTTTGGAAGTCGGTTGTTTTTTTTACATATAATTTTTTTTATTTTTCACTTTTTAGTTATATCTACCCCAATCAAATTCATATAAACACTACTTGCTATGTAAATATCAGTGACAGGAAGCTGCATCTGCGTTTATAGGGTACAGACGTGATGTTATGTTGTGCGATTGCGTAATTATTATTATCATTAAAAAAAATTATAACCTTTGTAGTGAGTACAGGCGTGATATTATGTTGTGTGATGGTGTAAACAATGCTTAGATATGCTATAGCAACAATCGCGGTTAATCTGCTGTTATTTATTGAAGAGTTCCCCCGATTTCTACAATATCCCATCATCAGATATTGAAATGGTGACAATGGGACCACACGGGAAGCACCAGCTTTCAAATAAAAAAAGAATCATGAAAATCGGTTCACCCAGTCGGTTATTATGAGGTAACAAACATAAAAAAAAAAAAAAAAAAAAAAAATACAGTCGAATTGATAACCTCCTCCTTTTTTTGAAGTCGGTTAAGAAACAGAATAATAATAATGCTAATACAAACTCGGAGGTCACAGTCCCTTTAATAGTTCAGACATTCTGCGTACACACACTATCACCACCTGCCTAGGCTTTTCACAACTATGTTGGGGTCAGCTTCCAGTCTTACCGGATGTGGCTAAATACCGGTATTTGACATGGAGCGACTGCCTATCTGACCTCCATAACCCAGTTACTAGGTAATACGGTCAGACTTTCTGACTTCTGATGACTTGATGATCCGTAACGACAGACGGTCAAAGATCTACAAATGACAGCCGGGACCAATGACCAATTTTGACGCACGGACGGTTCATGGTATGTAGAGATGGTCACCCATCCACGGTCCAACCGCGGCAAGCGTAGCTTAACCTGATCGATCGCATCGTGTGGCTATACATACAATGACTAGTCATGAAAATATTGAATTTCTGTCTTAGTAACAGACTTACAAAAATAAGGCAAGAAGTGTAGCTGTCTCCTCGGCGCCTCCGCAGAGATTTATGTTATGATGTAAAAGGTTCGTTTCCCTGTCTGAGTCTCAAGGACGAGCATAGACAAACGCTAGATCAATCATAGATTTAACATGCCAGGTGTCATACGGAGATGTGTTGTAATGTGTTCATTTTAAATAACTTATGGCCGATTTCTTTTACGGACCGTTATTTGTTAAAATTATTAAGACTGTTGTATCTGTAGTTACCAATAATGATGCAAAGACCTCATAGCTTTGCATAGTAGACCCTCCAATATGGAAGTAGCTATCAGAGGTAAAATTAGCTTATGAATCTATTTATATGCCCAGTTTGGCAATAAAAATCCTACCATTGGTAAGCAAAACGACTCGTTTTTGTTTATAGGAACCGAACATAATTCCTCATCACTAATCTCTAACAATTTATTAAGATCACGATCTGAGGGGTAATATTCTCGTAATTTTACGAATGTTCAGTCTGATTTTAGTCTCGTCAAAAGTATATCTAATTCCCTACATTTCTACATTTTTGACAAGTTTTTGACATTGATTGTCGCAGAGATGTACCTACAGACGCCAGCACATCAAGCTACCCGAAACTGTCAGATTTTCCCAATGAACTTTGAACCTTATGCTTTAGCGCTAAAGTTGAAAATCTATTAAAGAAATCTGACAGATTGTAGTAGCTTGATGTGCTGGCGTCTGTACAAAAAAAAATATATTTAAAAAATCATATCTTTCTCCTCTCTTCGAGAGGGAGCGGGCCGTTGTCTACCATGCAGGCCCAGTACGGGTTGGTAGATGTCACATGTGTTAGATTTTTTTGATTTTAGGACATGCCGGTTTCCTCACGATGTATTCACCGTTCAATGTAACTAAGCACCGTATAAGTACTCGTAATATCAATAATCCACACCAGGCTAAGACCTAGTCTAATAGACCTATCCAGAAAAGGGTAACGCCTAATAACCAATGCCTATGAACTAACTGCGGCGTTTCCCTTTTCTTCCCTTCCATTTTAACATGTCTGGACATGTTTTGGCAAAAGAGTCCGGCCATCAGATCGATATGGCCACGCTGGGCCAGGCTGGGCCAGGCTTGGCCAGGCTTGCTATAAAGGTTTCGCCAGTCACTTCTGTATTGGAAAAATAATTAGGACAACGTACGGAACCAAATTTGTGAGAATACATACAACAACATACTGTCAAATGTATGAAAAGGGGTTTATAGTAAAATATGGATGATGGATGATGAAACAGCATGTGTTTGAAATATTTTTATTAAAATACCACAAGACAAGTCATTCTCATTGAATTTATATGAGTTTTACTGTCTATTGGCTTTTCCCGCGATTTCACTCAATATTATTAATCAAAGTCGCTTTGTGTATCTGTATGCTCTGCTAAAATACGCAACGGATTTCACCATCATTGAGAGGATTTATTCTGGATGGTTTGTAACTCAAACTCAAAGCACTTATTTCAATTAAACTTTTTACAGGCACTTTTGAACTTTCAAGAAGTCGGTCAGTCAGAAAATAGGATGCTAGTTGCCCATTCCAAAGCGTAGTAGAAGAAGGGGCAAGAACCTCCATGGTGTCCATGGAGGTTCTTCTTTTAAATTATATTTTTACAAAAATATTAGTTACATCATTAATGTTGAATTTGAGGGGCCCGTGGCTAAATAATAACAGCCGCACAGGCCAAACTGCAAAGCAGTTTATTGGCAGACGTTTTCCTTCACCGCTTTGAGAGCAGTGGTGATGAAATAGTTTACACATAGTAAAGTGCCTGTCTGGGTTTGAACCTACGACCAACCACTCGTAATTCGGAGCCGATACCACTGCTCACTGGGCCAATACTGCCTGGCGTACATTTAAGTTAATATCACCACTTGTTGAGAACATTTTAATGCAATCTCTAAGAACATGATTACCTTTTATAGCAGTTTAATGGATTCTCTCTCTCTTTTATCGTTAAAAGCAGGTACTTCACAAGGTAAAGCGTAGTTTTCAACATTTTCATTTTATTTCTGAAATTGAACGCATAGTTTCTGCTGGCGCAGTTCAGAATGTTAAAATTAATCGAGCGGCGAACGGAAAAATATGGAGTTAACTATTTATATTGTAGGGAGATAAAATGTATCGGGTTATGTTTGTTTTGGTTAAAAATGCTGAGCGTTTTAAACAAACATGTGTGTTTATTTTTCTATTTTAACCACTTTACCAATAAGTGTGCATATGGCAGCGGTAACTGCAGCCATCATTCATCTATCATTTATCATTTAACGTGCCGCTCGTATATTTCGGAACCGTGCTCAAATACCTACACAAGCGGCATGATGTCGACGGCAGCCGCGGACGCGCGTTGACGGCAGCCGCCGACGCGCGTTGACGGCAGCAATTGACGCTTGTCGCTCTTCCGTATGAGCACTATGCCTATTTTAAACTAGCTATTGCTTGAGACTTCGTGTGCATTGTGTTTTGTATTTCATCTTTTTGTAATACTAATATCCAGGATGAGGAGTATCCTATGTCCTTCAGGTCCTAGGATGCCTATCGGTCTCACAACAGACTAGATGTGACAAGGTAACACAAAGAGTTACTTTAGCATTTATAACAGCTACTAAATAAATAAAATAATATTGTCTAGTATGAATGTGTAGTTTCGTGACCATTTTCAGTCATTTAAATAAATAAAAAAATGTCAACAAAATCTCAGGATAATTTCCGCAGATATTTCTGCGGAAATTATTTTTTGCGGATATTTATTTTTTTTATATTTTTGTGTGTGCCTTATTAGGCACACACAAAAATATAAAAACAGATCCGATACACAACAAAGTTCAAGCAAGAATACGGACTTCTGGCGTAGCGGTATCGGATATCTGCTACGAAAGTTTCGTTCGCGTAGCACTGACATCATCACAACTGCTACAGCGTAGCAACCGTACGTACGTCTATACCCGTATACGTCTACGCAATATTTATTTTAAGGCTGTTGTCATACTGCAGGACAATATTAAGGGTCTTCTATTTAACTAACTTTGAAAAAAGGAGGAGGTTAGTTTCTTTTTTATTGCTACTCTCGATCATGAGCTAATACAACCCTTTCTATAAGCATCAAGCTCGTCCAGTTATCTTCAGTAATTTTGCAGAACAAAATCTTCTAATGGCTTTACATTAAAAAAAAAAAAAACGCAATTCTTCGTAAGTATTTTCTCCTTACGCAGCTAAAAGCATCCAGAAATATGAGACAGAAATAAATATAGCGGTCCCCGTACCTGCTGAGACATTTTTTACAGCTCCGATAAAACAAATCTGGGATTTAATTTAACTAAGCTGGTTTACCGACCTTTCTATCCGGGGCTAGGCGAGGGTATGGTGCGACTGACAGCGTGGAGAGTAGGCCACGCCTTTTCTACCCATACGTATTGTAAAAACAATACACACTATGTATATTGTTTTTATCTGGGCCCTAATTCACTATGACTATTTAATAATTCCTTACTTCGAAACCAGCCGGTCGATTCTGGAAACATTTCACCGTGATAACTAAGGTGAAGTGAGCTTAGAGTGAGTCATGCTGATGCTAGGGATTGACACTATTGACGACTCACTCCACGCTCACTTCACTCAAGTTTTCACGGTGAGATGGTTACAGAATCGCACGGCTGGTCAATACTTTAGCTAATCACTACTGCTAATAACATATTCTCTGACACAATGAACGAAACCGCGCGAAAAATTCGAAGTTGGTATAGTTGGTATGGACTGTCAAAATACCACGCTTGACAACCGTACGTGGTTTGCACGTGGTAGGATTACGCGGGGAATAATAATTACCATACAGAAATCAATACTCTAACAAAACATCGGGCTCCATGCCCAGTGTTTTGTTAGAATATTGATTTCGGTTCTAGAAATAGTTTTTTTTTAGAAACTTCAACCGGGATAATACTCCCTCCGTTCCCATTCCTACTTTCAAGCGGCATTACTGTGCATACGGGGTTAAATTAATTATCTCATAACAGGATGATATACAACATTAGTTTTAGTATATGCGAAACCCGAAACTCATGTCTGTCTACTTTTTTATGTAAAGAATCTATGTACAAAATTTCAAAACTGTATCATGAAAAATCACAAAGTTATAAGCCTGTTGTATTACTTGCTTGTCCGTACAAAAAGATGGTTACCACTTACCACGCGCCGCCGGCCGACCGGCCGTGACCTGTGTTGTGCGCATATGTACTTAGTGCCGTTTGGTATCCAACTTGTAACCGTTTTTAAATATTTTTGGGACAAAATGTAAAGATTATTGGAATCGTTTCAGTTACTTCTTCTGAACAAACTATATTCAGGTTTGCAATATAATAAAAATAATATTGTATATTAGGTCTGGCAATGGCTGTTGATGGGTCGTTCCCTATTACATGGGACCTAACTGCTGAAATGTGTGTGTACTATACATACACCTCTGCTCTTCGGGTATACAGGCTGATGTTATGTTATGTTAATTTTTACAAAACGCTGTTTTTAATT
This sequence comes from Eremobia ochroleuca, assembly GCA_949629135.1. Lineage (NCBI taxonomy): Eukaryota > Metazoa > Arthropoda > Insecta > Lepidoptera > Noctuidae > Eremobia > Eremobia ochroleuca. Next base: position 14,995,585 of record OX451409.1, read on the forward strand.
CGCTAGTCGCTCTCAATGAGAGCTATCCCAACGCACCTATATTATTTACCCGTCGCACGCTACCTGTAACAAATGGATTTCATTTCGGACGATATCGGGAGCCACATCTACGTTTAAGTGTTCGACCACGAGAATTATTTGGATTTATTTTTTTATTAATAAAATACTGTGGGGTGCGGTCTGTTATGGTTGTTTTATCAAGATTAATGTGAACGTTTGGGGATTTGAGTATTTTAATGGAGGAATGTAATATCCATGGCAAGCTGCAATGTTTAGAAATAGAAAGGTTCTGTGATTTTGTTTTGTTTTTTTCTTCGTGTCAATGATGAATAATTCAATAAAGAAATCGATAATAATTATTATTATCGATTTCTTTTCCAGGTGTAGATGAAAATAATAATGAAGCTTTACAGTTGAATAAATATTATGTTTTCTTACTTTTTCACTTAATTCCCCTATACGAGAGCATGACCATGGTGCAAACAGAAGAAACGAAAGACAAAATCAGAGATCGTAGAAATATTTCTACGGCGCGATGTCAAAAGTAAGTATTATTTAGTTGTATAAAATTACAAAATTATGACTAGTTGCTAATTAGACCTACCAAAAAACAATTGCAATGTTAATTCTCTATACATACAAACATACATCTCAATAAAATTGAAGGGTCTGTTTGTAATTTCAAAATAACAGCTTTTTACTGAATGCATATGAAGCTATGTACGGTACTTACAACAAAAAATCCATTTATACAATTTTCTATTTGATCGGGTTAAACTCCGAAATAGATAGACCGATTTTGATGGGACTTTCACTGGGAGATAGATTTTACAAGGAGTAACTTACTTTATGTTAGAAAAGAATAAGGGTTCCATGCAGAAAAAATAAAAGCATAAAAAAAGACAAAAGTTTAGATTGTCTTTGGCCGGAATTTTAAGTTTATTGTAATTAAACTTAACCCTTAGCCAGGCAGTGGTCACATAGCGACCACATGGATTTTTATTTTTTTGTGACGAGCCGATGTCGTATAGGAACCACAAAATGTAAATTATTGTCAAAATGTCATTATAACATGTAGGACAGTGGGCACATACAGACCACATGTCTGCATGGCAGCAGGCAGTGGTCATATAGAGACCACAGGGGTTTTTTTTTCAAAAACAAAAAAAAAAAAACAAGAAATTATATTTGTTATAACCATATAATCTACCAAAATCAGTATTCAAAAGAAAAAAAATGGCTAGGCCTGTTTAAGGGTTAAAATTCCGGCCAAAGTCAATCACTTTTTAGCAGGGGAGTGTTGACTCCCCTACTAAAAAAACCCTCTTAAATAAAATCTACTACACTCTACATAATAAATACATCCATATAAGACAGCCATTGTCTCAAGAGCTGTAGGCATTCCACTTCAGCTCGAGGACAGACCCTCACTCTTGAGAAGCGAATCTTTGAGTATCACTTGCGGCTTTTCAAGGCGTTGGTCTTGATCTGCCCCCCTTTGGTGGTAAAAGGTGTTTGATCTTTGTATTTTAGTGGTATATGTTGGGTGGGAGATGGTGGATTGATTGAGACTTAGATGTGGAGTATCATCGCTTATATTTCTGGAAAGGGTAGGCAGTATAGTACAGCTACCGTGCGGACCATACAAGTTATTTATTTATATATACTTTATTGTACACCAGAAAATACATAACAAAAAAATACGATTCTTACTATCAAACATTCAACGGCCGGGCTTATCGCTTTCTGCGATCTCGTCCAGGCAACCTTGGAATGGACAGCGATCGCGTGGATAAAAAAAACTTACTATAAGGATAAAGAAATGACGATGTTCTGTCAAGTCGTAAAAACAGAGCGAAGTAGGGGCGGGTCGCTAGAATAATTATAATCTAAGGATACCGCCCTATGTAGCTAAAGCAAATAAGTACTGGTAATTAATTCCGGGAGGTATTAAAGTCACCCGTTTCAAAGCGAACATGTTGTAACTCTGGATTGCGACCAATTCTGGGGTTTTTACTCCCAAGGGGTTCTTGGCTACGGATTTGCTCTATCTTTTGGCAAATTTGCATTGTTCCCGTCTTGTATTATTAACGACCATTACTTGTTTCTATAAAACTTCAAAGAAAAGTTTTTTAGAGAAGCTTACCTGTGAGTTTTTTGGGGATTATTTGTTTTTTTATTTATGTTTCTTACATTAAAATTACAAGTATTTGATCTCACTTTAACATGCGTTAAACAAATTAAGATTTAATATATAATTTTAATTATATTTTAATTGTTGAAATAATTATAACTTGCTGTTACTGTTCGTCCGCCACATCCCACTGGCAATGGCCTCATGACTTCCAGCTCTTTCGATCTAGGGCTAAAGTGGATCACTAGTCGTTTTTTTTCTCATATAAATATATAAAAAAAACTTCTGATCAATAAAAATCTGTGGTAATATATTTTCGCCAACACAGAAACGACTTTCAATCCCACTTGCATTATCATATTTACGTATAGCAATAATTCTATACACTCTGACCCCTTCTAAAACTTTTGCTTCGCTTCAAAACGGACCCAAAAAACATGTCCAACCTCGTTTCGTAAAAAGTTCTGTACTTTTTTAATATGACGTCACGGTTGACAATGACGTAGGTTACGACTTGCCACCTGTCTAACGTTCTAATCTCTCCCCTTTTTCGGAGTAAAAATATCTTTGACATCAGCGTGTTATGTACCTATGTAACGACGCCATTTTAGCAGGTGAATGGTATCTGTTAAGCAAAGAGAAAAAAAAAATTGCCCTAGATTTTCTTTTCCAAAAATATGAAGCGAATTCTCATCACGAGAGTTTTATTTCGATTTTTTTATTTTTTTAGCGTACCTACCAAGATCTATTAAACCCACTGGATTAAAAAGGCAAAATGTGAAACAAAAATATACCTCTCTTATTTTCCCGTAAGTGTTATGAAACAGCTACGTACTAAGGCCGAGACGTTCGATGTAAGTACGCTATGTTACGTTCATTTGGCCCCACTCTTAAGACGCAGAAGAAGTGTATTTCTATCACCTTACCAAAACATACTATGATCATCAATATCTGCAAGGCACGGTTATTTTCAAAATCAGCCTATAACTTTCCCACTGCTGGGACACACGCCTCCTCTCTGTGAGAGGCATGGTGGGCCGTAGTCCACAACGCGAAACCAGCAACTTTTAGTTATAGGACATGCTGGTTTCCTCACAATGTTTTCCTTCGCCGTTTGAGAGCAGTCGTGATGAAATAATTTACGCAGAGTGCCTGTCTAAGTTCAAACTTACTACCTCTCAACTCGTAAGTCGCAATCGTTTTCACTGGGTCACAACTGCTTTCACTCAGTGCTCTCGGTAATTATGATATGGTACTTACTTACTAATGATCGTTTTAGCCGACCATGGTAAGCAGATGACTCGACAGCGTATCACTTATAAAAGCACGGTTTCATTTTATAAAGTCCCTGTAGGGACTCTTATTTGCATTGAGGAAAAAACCGCAGCGTTTGATGTAATTATATTTGCCCCAGATTTTTTCGAAAATGTAAAAGTAACGAACTCGGAAAAGTTTCCATTGAAACGTCAGGATAAAAAATCTCGTTACATTTTTGCACCATGGGTGATTTTCATTTTAATTTTCAGGTCAGGAGTTTTTGAACCGTCTCCTTTTTATCGTAGGTAAATACTTATTGTCGAAACAGACAATGGCGCCGATTTTGTTGTTCACAAACTAAATTAAATTTAAATACAGTGCATCTTTTTCTTTCTATTCCATTAGGAAAAGGACAGAAAATAAATTTCAGTTTATTCCTGTAAAATTAACCAGCGGGCGACATAAATTCAAATTGACGTAATTTTAGTAGGCAAGTTTTTAATCACGTCTAAACTTGTATGGAGTAGTGTCAGGCGCTGATTAATTTGACAGGACTAAACCAAAATGTATCTTTTGTCCTTTTCTTAATGAAATAGAAATAAAAAGGTGCACTGAACTTAAGTTTACTTAGTTTAGTTTGTGAACACGGGAATCGCCACCAATAGCTTCGCCTCGTTGGTCTAGTGGTCACAAGCGCAACTGTTTAGCATGAGGTCCTGGGCTCGATTCCCAGGTCTGGCAAAGTCTTATTGGGTTTTTCTCAGTAGCAGCCTAGTCTGGATTTGTGCCCGGCTAATGGAAATAGACTCGCCTGCTACTATATGGAATTTAAACATAAGTGGTGAAATGTAGGTGCCTAGGAGTTACACCACTGCCCAACCCTTTGGGGATTACAGGCGTTATGCTATGTTATTTTGTGTAAACTCGGTTTTAACGAGTTGTAACTCCTCCAAAATATAATTTTATTGCTACTACACACGTTACACGTAGAATCGTTACTAACGTAGATTATTCGTTATTAACTACGATAGCCTTTAACTTTTTTTTTTTTTTGCCTTTTTTTTTTGTTTGTTAATCATTAGTTTATTACTCATTAAATTTTACGATCGCGTCATAAGAAATATAGTATAACTTCCAAGGTACGGTTAGTATTTTTAAAACTTAAAAAAATCGCGGCGAGAATTTATCGCGCACTCGATTTTCAACCCTCGGTGTAGAGCCGAGCGTTGAAAATCCTGTGAATGAAGTAAAATGGCCGCGCGGAAAAAGCGCCCGTGCGAACCTGGGCTTATTTTGGACAATTATATTCGGATACCTAGTTATAGTTCAGAAGCCAGAATCAGCCAGGAATCTGAGAACCAGTCTTACCAAGGGGTCTCGTATTACCCAATAACTTATTTGTGAAAGTTGCTCCTTGAAAAATACTGCTATCCAGCCGCATCTTGTTGGACAGGAAGCCGACACCAACATAGTTGGAGATAAGCTAGGCAGACGATGAAGATAGTTGGACAGTTTTCTGACTTGAGGCTAAGAGTTGAAAAAATGACGAGTATCGCCATTATCGCCTATGCACATTCTGACCACACTTCTCTCTGTGGCAAGGGCCCTTTACGCTTTTAATGTTTAAAGAAATATGCCCAAAAGACTGCCAGCATTGCAACGTTGAATGGCTCAATGCTGTTTCTATGACCAAAAACATTGACTAACCCTCGGGTCCGATCACTTTTTACGAATTTGACCTTCGTATTGGAAACCAAAGTAATAGTCCTTTAAACCATATTTCAGCCATGGTAGCCAATCTCGACGGAGACTAGCCTTGTAAGAGAGATTATAGTGGACTTGTGTGTGCGCAGACACAGATGCACCTCTTCCCTCACTCTCAGATGCTCACCGAGGCACAGGGAATTCCTAATGGAAAAAACCCAACAACACTTTACATCAAAGTCAGTTAGAAAACAACAAAACAATCTTAGTCATTTATTTATTTAATACTTCAAGTATATACCTACATGTACAGAGGAGGACTTAATGCCATAGGCATTTTCTACCAGTCAACCTTTGGGTGATGCAGAGACAGACAGTAGTAGGTGCAATCATGAAAATTGAGGAATAAAAATTTTGCATATAAAGATACGCATAAACCTATTAAAACTATAAATATTCTATATACCTAATTTCATATAAATATAAGCATAAAAAATATACATAAATACATTAATATACTAAAAGAAATAAGACAAACAATGAGAAAATATTAGCATTGTGATGATACTGCCAGCTTCTTGTGAATGTGCTCGCGAACCTTCACTTTAAAGGATAATCGGTTGGTTGCTATCCTGATTTCCCAGGGGAGCGCATTCCACAGAGAGATAGACTGAACGAAAAAGGAAGAGTGAATTAAGTCTGTGCGGTGAGTGGGACATTGGAGAAGACGATTGTGTGATGAACGTAGATTTCTATTGTGGTTGGCGCTTATGTATTGAAAGTGGGGGGCTAGATAACCAGAGGAAGTGGGAGAATCAAGAAATGAGAACAAGGTGGTCAGCGCCCATAGCTCTCTACGCTGGCGTGGGGGCAACCACTTTAGAAGCGACCGATGCGCAGAGACATGATCATATTTATGCAGATTGAAAACGTATCGAATGCAGTTATCGAGAAGACGATCAAGTTTATCGAGGAGATCTGCATTCAGGTCATAGTAATCACACACACAACACAATAATTGATGATAGGGAAAATAAGGGATTGCACAAGCAAGTCTTCGTACTTGATGGTAATCAATTTTTTAAACGGTACAGAGCTCACAGCGTTCCAGCAACCTTCTAGTAGTTCTTAGTAACTAACCCCCATCATGTCTAACAAGTATTAAGAAACAATATCTCTAGGTTAGCTACTCGTAATAGTTAATTGGACTGTCTCAATAATAGACACATTTGATTTGTGCCAAAACTTATCATTGTAACACTCTCGGCATGTCGGATGAATCATTCTTTCAATAGACACTATATGTCTATCTAATTCTTCCATCTTCGTCTAATCCCTAGATTCGAAGTCGATTAAGAATTACAGCACTGCACTGCTGTCATGAAAAATGATTGAGGGCAACATTTAAGGCTAAGTAATTGTTGAAAGCATTGTTAGTCCAGAGGTAACGGCCGTGACAACGCCCATTGTGTCAACCTTTGTACAACTTCTACATTTGTATCTGTAATTTATAACATGTAGAATTGTATAAAGAGTATTCTATTATATTCTATTTTTACGAGTATAGATTGTAGGTTCGAACCCAGACAGGAGCTTTACTTTGTGTTAATTATTTCATCACCTGAAAACATTGTGAGAAAACTGGTAAGTTCTAGAACAAAAAATTTAAGACATGTGACATCTGCCAATCCACACTGAGCCTGCGTGGTAGATTACAGCCCAATTCCTCTCGATCTACTGGGTGGGAAAGACGAGGTATTAAGTATAATGTTTATTTATTTATTTTATGTATTGCTGAATGAGCCCGCACTTGACCTCGATCAGGCCTGATGGAAAGCAATGGATGAGGTCTATGATGGAACTAGCGTGCCCAGAAGATGCCTAAGGCAGGGCTCGGAAACCGGTTGAAATTCTTAACCGGTTACGGTCATTGACCCCAAACCGAAATCGATTTAGGTTAAGGTTTGCACTTTACCGGTTTTTGCGGGAAACCGGTTTTTCATGAATTTTGGTTTTGAAAGTGAAAATTAACCGGTTAAACACCCCCCGCCCCCTAACTAAGCAAGTCGCAACATGAATCTACCCGCACCATTTAAGTTCTCCGGTTGTATTTGACGTCCTCAGATCAAACATTTTTTTTCCTAATGTTTTCTGGGGTACTAAATGTACTAATGTCACTATAACTTGTTGGAAGTGTTAAAAAATTGTCATTTGGGTTACATATGAACAGTTCACTTGTTTAACCGGTTAATGAGGGAACGATATATTTACCGGTATTTCATCGAAATTAACCGCTCTTTTTAAACCGGTTCAGAGCCCTGGCCTAAGGCACTGGAACAGTTATGTTTGAGTTACTGTTTCAATCAGATTCTGAAGTCCTCCATTTTAATCCAACATAAGTATTAAAGGTACCGATACCTGATCAAATTTTTAAAAACATTCGGTACATATAAACTAAAGTAATGATTTTAGATTGATATCATTTTTACAGCCTCATTGGTCTAGTGGTCGCAAGAGCTACTGCTGAGCATGAGGTCTTGGCTTCGATTCCCGGGTCTGGCAAATTCTTATTGGGTTTTTCTATCAGCACGGATTCTGGATTTGTGACCGGCTGTTGGCAACGGGCTCGTCCCCTATTACATGGGACTTACAAGTAGCTGATGAGAGGTGTGTGCGCTATAGATACACCTCTACCCAACTCCTCGGAAAAACAAGGCGTGATGATGATAATCACTACATAGTATAAAACAAAGTCGCTTCCCTGTCTGTCTGTCCCTATATATGCTTAGATCTTTAAAACTGCGCAACGGATTTTGATGCGTTTTTTTTAATAGATAGAGTGATTCAAGAGGAAGGTTTATATGTATAATACATGCATAATATAGTAGAGAAACACTGATAATTTTAGAGGATTCTAATGTAATGTCGTAAATGAACACATTTTTTTGCGCTTACATTGTAAACGCTGGCTGACACCGTCGAGATAGATCAAAATAATGTACTACAGTATTGTACACCTTAAAAAGGTCTACAAAAAAGTCCGTATATGTCTATCTCTTAGGGATAACCCACAATAACCATTTTTTATCCTATACTTTTTACGAGAAATAATGGCTCTAAAATTATCAGTGTTTCTCCATTGCACCCGTGCGAAGCCGGGGCGGGTCGCTAGTATGTTATAATTTTGGCGGTTTAATCATCTGCACGCTGCAGTAAATAGTCTACTATGTTGCCTAATTAGTGTTCCAGAAAGATAACACCAGCACTGATCAATATTTCGGTTGGCTGGCCCCACAGCTGATAACATTGACACTGACCACTAGCCGGCAATATAATTAGGAACGCATTCGAAAATAAATTTCGCTTATCCATTCGCGGGAAAATGGTGATCGTAGCGAAATTCAGCAGGAATACGAATATCAAAAGTAAATTATGATATATTTCATGTTTCCATAGTGTTTTTATCAATGAAAATTAGTAAATTGATTTTGTATATAAAGGTTCAATTTTAAGTAGCTAACGAAAATCCGCAGATGTGATGGAAGGACAAAAAAAAAAACATTTTTGTGGGTCAACGACCGCTTGCAATGTTACTTGAAGTTGAGAAAATCTGCTTTTTATCGTATTCAGATATCGAAGCCCATCACGACTGTGAAGTTTACAAAAAAAAAAGCTTTTTAAACTTATATTTCTTATATTACAATACCTGCGGTTGATGATCCCAAAAAACTCATCAAATTAATTTATTTTTGTTTTATCATGAATGGATATCGCTAGCTAATTTAATATGACTGTATTTTACACGTATCCTAACCTAAGATAGAGAGAATCTTATAATTTGAGAACAAATAATTGTTTCCAAATATTAGTAGCAGTTCAATGTTAGTAACATCTGTTTTTCTTTCTCCCTGAAGTACGAGTAAAATATTTCGGTCTTGTAAAAAAAAGAAAAACCATTTTCACGCAAAATAACATTTTTATTCCAACATCTTAACTGGCAACCGGAAACGTGCCCAGAAGGCTGGCAACACCGCCACCCCCACTACCGATGCCCGGCACTGAATAAGGTAAATAATATTTATTACAAAAACAAGTATTTTCGTTAACAGAAGTTCGTATAATACTGTCCTAGGTTTCAGGTACAGAACTTTTATACTGATTGGGAGATGGTAGAATATGATTCTCACTAATTTCAGCAAATTTAAAAAATAAAATTGTGAAATGCCAACTAGTGCGGGGTAATTGCGTAACACCACGGATATCTATGCGTAACACACTATGGGAAATTAACACACAATCACACAATATCAGTGCCTCAAGCGTTTCAAAAAATGTCACTCAAATTTATTTATTTCCATTTAGTTCGCGTTATTAATCATTTTTTAGGTTACGTTTTTATTTAAATAAAAGCTTGTTTTTAAAAATGTTTTTTTTTTTGCTATCATTTTTTTTATGTAAATTGCTCATACATTTTCAGAAAAAGAATATTTTTATTTGCTTTACCACTAAAATCCATAAACTTTAGCATAAGCGAGTACCGATTATTAAGACAAGTTCTGGCGATACAGCTTAAAATCGAAGAAGGATTATGATCTACGTGTTGCGCCATGGACTGGCATTCAAATACTTAAAGAAAACGAACGAGATATTATTTATGTAATACGTAGAATCAATAATAATAAGACCTACATTCAAACAGCCACTATACCACTAACTCAAAATAAATAGTCTTCTAATTTGTTGTTGTTTGTTGTGTTTTGTTTTATTTTTAAGAATTTTACTGCCCTTCAATTACCACAGAGTATGCTCACGCCGCCTGTGATACAGGTTTATCCTACGAGTAGTACAGGCATCTAACATTATTATTCCTTTGTAAATAATTTCTAAGACTTCAATAACTTTACCAATTTAAAACTGAATAAAACATTTATTTTATTTTATTAAAATTAGGCTCAGAATCAGCACTTTTCCAACGTCAAAATTACATAAGACTGTCCCATAAAACGCCCGCCCTTCACCACTTCCTAATCCTTTCGCTGGGAAGAAGAAGTGGCGCAACAAACTCCCCAGCAGCACAGCTGTCTGTTCAGTTAAAAATCACTTGCTTCCATACAAATGTACGTATGCAAACTAATCAGCATTACGAGACACGGAACATTAAATTAAATTATCTGCCATATGTGAGCTAGCCACGCCAATATAGCAATAATATACATCTTCATCATACTGCCCTTCTCCATGTTACTTGGGGCGCAACACGTTTTCTTTATCCGTTCCCCAGTCAACCGTCATTATACTATTACAACATTTGTATTTGGGCCCCTACAATCGTTTAAATCGTTATTATGTAAAATACCACCCCGTTTAGGAAAGGGCTCTAAGCAGTATAATAATAACAAATGGCCAGAGAAGCCAGCCTATCGATCGAAAGGTCGTGGGGTCCAATTTTACCCCTTTGGAACTGTGATCGAAAACATAGATTCTGTATAAGCTTAGTTAAGACTAGCAGTTATTTTAAATGCTTAGTTATTTTTGTTATAGTGTTGAATGGGCCCGCTGTTGACCTCGATCACGCCTGATGGAAAGCGATGGATGAGGTCTATGATGAAACTAGCGTGCCCAGAAGATGCCTAAGGCACTGGAACTCCCATGCATCGACGAAACACAGCTGGCTGCTTGACACCGGACTTCCGTGGGAGGGTGGTCGCAAACCAGGCAGGCGTTAGCTCTACCATCGCAAGAGAAAAATTTTGAATTGATACTTTAAATAAGACTTAGAGGATTATAAGTATTTTGGTAGATAGGTGCGGCTTGAATACTGAAAACTCTAAGGCCATTACACGACAGTACTCAAAAGTTACGTGTAAGGCCCTTTGTACACGGCACGGTTTCAAGAAAAAAAATATCTGTCCACAAGATTCGCTAGTGATCCATCCAATTCAGACAAATCGTGCCTACACACGGTGTATAAACCACGCCCTAGAAAAGACACGTCTGTCATTTCAGTCAACAAGCTTCCACAGTGAGCCATGCAACACACTTTAGTAATAAGTCGATAATGTTGCTAGTAGTATGATAAGTATTTTGTTTAATTAGTAAGATAGATTTAATTGTACTCCTGTTTTTATCCCGAAATAAAATAAAATAAAATAAAAACACTGACGACCGTGCCTACACACGGCAAGAAAAACGTGTGTGCCTTACAAGTGCTGTAACATTCCGGCTATTCCTTGGTAATTTGCGTTTGCAACACGTTACTTTTGAGTAGTCTCGTGGACGATACGCCTAACAGTAACTTAAATACATAGTTTTTAGTCGCACAGGGTACCTTATAAGATGAATGATTTTGGTAGATGTACGATGTACCTTTTCAGCGTTAAAACCTGTAGGTACAATGGTCAGAACACTCATGAATTGAGAAAAAGCGAGCATCAATTCAATGTTTGGTCGAGCATTCTTTTCTATGAGAAGCTACGTTATTTATTTATTTAAACTTTTCGCACACACAAAAGTACAAAGGCAGACTTAATGCCTTAGGCATTCTCTACCAGTCAACCAAGGGGGTGGTGAAGAGATTAGATGGCAGGTGCTTTGGTTGAACCGAACAATGATAAAAATCTCCTGCCTCGTCCCAATTTATTTGGAGTCGGCGTAACATGTGTTTTCTTCCATTCTTCTCTATTAGCCGCCATCTCGACAGTCACCCCCTTTCTTCACACAGTCCATCCATCGTTTCTTTGGTCTTCCCCTACTCTTATAGCCATCGACATTCTTACTCAAAACTTTCATCACGACAGTTTCCTCATTCCTGCGTAACACATACCCATGCTCATTTCTTATTTTATCCGTTCGTGTAACAGCACACATCCCTCGTAGCACTCTCATCTCAGCTGCATACAATTGCCTTTCACTCATCACTGTTGTGGCGCAACATTCTGATCCATACAAGACAGCAGCCGGTAGATTCTGTAAAAATCTCACCGTGAAATCATAAGTGAAGTGAGCACTTAATAGTGTTAATCCCTAGCGAATGACAGCTCACTCCACGCTCACTTCACCCAAGCTTTCACGGTGAGATGGTTACAGAATCGCACGGCAGGTCTAACCATGGTTCCTCTTAAGTTTAAAGCGTTATTCTTTGCAGTGGGGCATTAATAAGTCGACAATGTTAAGCAAAATAAATAATGTTACTAGGTATTAGGTACTGTTATATCTTATAATACACGCGAAGGCATGTAAAATGATAATGATGACTAAGTTAGTCTTACACGTGGAACCATCTTTGTCATGTCAGCATTCTGGACACATTGCTACTTTTCTAGAGCCATAGAGTTAGTGTGGATTTGAACGTCGTCGCAGACAATTATTTTTATTGTATTTTCCTAATCAAATTATAATTAATTTCAGTTATTAATTAATTGTTTTTTTTAAAAACCGTTTCAAGACCCACTCCGTAACAGTGGTGTCAGAAGTGGGATACTCAGCAATCGTTGGCTGGTATCCCTTAAAAAAAAAAACCCGCGGAGTGCGCCCGGACGAACTCTTACAAACTCTTTCAAACTCTTACAAACTCTATTTGGTGTGCAAATCACGAACTCTGCGAACTCTGTGTGTTGCCGGCTGAGGAACTGCGACAGTAAGTCTTATCACGTAAGCCTGCCATCCTCTAACCTGTCACCGCCACGCGGTGCCACGTGTTCACACCGTGTGACCTCACAACGTGGTCGAGCCAGTTCGCGCGTCTTACCTGACGGTGTTGTCGGGTCCTGCTGCCACCATCCTGTTCAACTAGGTACTTACCTGGTTTACCTGGTGCCGTCGCAGTCAGCGCCGCTGCCATACACGTTGTCTGTGCGACACGTGTCCGTTGTTGCTCGCCTCCCCGCTGCCGTTCAAGCTCTGCTGCTGTCCGGGTTCCTGCCGGTGTACTGTTGTGTGCCTGGTGCTGCGAGTTGCTGCTGAGCTGCGAGTGCAACTTACCTGCTCTATTCGAAGTCTGCGATGCCCATACTCCTTCTCGCGGTGCTGCTGTGAGTCGAATATTTGATAATTTGTTATTGCTAATCCCTTGTTCCCGATAGTATCTATTTGTTTTCCTTACAAATTTTTATTCTGTCTAGTATCTTTACCTCCTTTTAATCGTTAAACAACCTATGAACAAAATGAATAAGGGTGAAATCTCGCTTAGCGAACAATATCCTATTAATATTCTATGCGATTTTATTGACACATACAATGGAGATCGTGAAACCTTGGCCGCATTTTTAACTAATTGCCAAAATTCACTAAACCTAGCGTCCGAGAGTCAGAAAAAATTGCTTTTAAAATATATCTTATCCAAATTGCGAGGCAAGGCTCAAATAGCTTGTTCGAACAAAGTTTTCGATGATTTTGATTCATTACAATCATTCCTTCGCCAAAATTTTGGTGAAAGGAAACATTATAGTCACTTATTCTTTGAGTTGCAGTCTTGTAGGCAACAACAAAATGAGTCAGTGTCACAATTTTCCTTGCGCCTGGAAACCTGCCTCACCGACATGCAGACGGAAATTCACAATTCTGAAACTACTAAGAAGGATTTGTCAGGTAGAATTGCAATGACGGAAGACCTAGCTCTCCATACTTTTACTTTTGGCTTACAATCTAATCTTAGTAACATGGTGCGGTGTAGAAACCCTAAAACTCTGAATGACGCTATTAACATCGCGATCGAAGAAGAAAAAATTAGGAACTTCGCACTAAAAATCTCTCCAAAAATATCTAAAGTTTGTAAGTTTTGCAATAAATCTGGTCACATAGAAAATGAGTGTCTGAAGAAAATCCGACCTCAGTCACAGCCTCCATTTTCGTCTAACTCACAATCCCAAACCCCTTCTAATCCTCGATATCAACAAAATCCTCAACCGAATCAATCAACAGACGTAATCTGTAGATATTGCAAGAAAACGGGTCATGATATCTCCCAATGCTATAGGCGCAAATACAACAATTCTAGGAAAAATAATCCTCAGATTCAACATAACGTCACTACTTCACCCGATCAAGTAGAATCGTGGGAAGAAGTCGAAGAAAGTGCTGATGATTTAAACTAAACAGTCGGGTGTCGTTAGCGTGCCGCACTGCGCCCGACCGTATTCAAGGCACAATAAAATCTCGTATTACAAACCCACAATGTCACTTCAATTATAATCAATCTAAATCTTTTAAATCAATTTCGACCAATCGACCGGGTAACCAGCCCCAAACTGACGGCCACTCAAAATCTCGTGTTGCCATGCGACAGGGTAACCAGTCCCAAACTGAAGGCCACTCAAAATCTCGTGTTGCCATGCGACAGGGTAACCAGTCCCAAACTGAAGGCATACATAGCTCAAATAAACCCGAACACGTTCCGTTAGGAACCTCTGTGTCGTTAAATCCTAATATTTTACAAAACCAGCCCGAAGAGGAGCCTGTCATTCCAATTCATGAAATTAAATATTACAGGATCTCTCTACCTCACGTATTTCTTAATACCGATTATTCAAATAAACCTCTACGTTTTCTTATCGACACTGGAGCTAGTGTAAGTATTGTCAAACTCAAAAATTTTAATTCTATGCCATCCTTATCTAGTGATAAAATCAAACTCAAAGGTCTCAGTGAAGACGACTCTTGTTATGAAACTTTAGGTTCATTCACTATAAATTTCGAACACGTTTTGCCTTCAAATTCTAAACTCTATTTTAGTTATACTTTTCACGCCGTCAGTGATAAGGTACGGCTTCATTATGACGGTATTTTAGGTAATGATTTCCTAAAAAACCTCGAATGCGATGTTAAGTATTCTCAACAGTCATTGCTCATTAGTGGTCATCTCATACCGCTAAATTTTAGTAATCCTCTCTATATTATCCCACCTCGCTCCGAAGCGATAGTTGAATGTTCTGTGTCAAATTCCTTAGAAGAGTTAAAGTTTATGAAAGAAGGTTTAGTTCTCGATCATATGTACGCCCGAGGAGTTTACTTAGCCAATTGTGCTGTCTCGGTTAAACCTAATAATCGCGTTAATATCTCAATACTGAATACCACTGAGTCACAAGTCATATTTAAAGATTATTGTGTTCGGTTAATCCCTTTCGAGAAGGTATCACCTACCTCCCAATTGTCTAATCATATAAATCTTCAATTTATTAATAGTCTTGATAATACGTCATTAGATAGATCACAACAAGTACTAGACCACATCCGAACAGAACATCTTAATATCGAAGAGACAAAGATGCTCTTAGAATGTTGCTCTAATTACACAGACATCTTCCACCTCGAAGGTGAACCTTTAACTTGTACTAAAGCTATTGAGCATTCGATCAACACCGGAGATGCTGCCCCGATTCACGCAAAATCTTTTCGCTTCCCCGAATGCCACAAAAGTGAAGTCGAGAGCCAAATAAAGAAAATGCTCGATCAAGACATTATTCGTCCTTCAAAATCACCATGGAGCGCCCCTATTTGGGTAGTGCCCAAAAAAGTAGACTCGTCGGGTAAACAAAAGTGGAGGATAGTTATTGACTATAGGAAACTCAACGATGTGACTGTTACCGAAGTCTATCCTATTCCTTTAATTACAGATATCCTGGACCAACTAGGTCATTCTAAATACTTTACCACGCTTGAACTTGTAAGCAGTTTCCACCAATTAAATTTAAATCCCAGGGATGCGCCTAAGACTGGTTTTACGGTAGTAGGGAACGAAATATCTGGGCATTACGAATTCACAAGAATGCCTTTTGGACTAAAGAACGCCCCTGCTACATTCCAAAAACTTATGAATACTGTCTTATCTGGTCTTCAAGGCCTTCACTGCTATATTTACTTAGATGATTGTATTATTTATAGCCAAAATCTTCAATCTCACATAGATAAGCTAAAACTAGTCTTCGACAGATTCCGTCAATTTAATTTAAAATTACAACCCGCAAAGTGCGAGTTCTTACGACACGAGGTTGCGTATCTAGGACACATAATCACTGACAAGGGTGTCTATCCTAACCCTGATAAAATCAAGGCCGTCACTCAGTTTCCAACTCCTAAATGTCCTAAAGACATTAAGTCTTTCCTAGGTTTAGTCGGCTACTACAGGCGATTCATTGAAAATTTCTCTAAGATATCTAAACCCTTAACTTCCCTTTTAAAAAAGGACGTCTCATTTAATTGGTCAGGAGAACAAGAACACGCTTTTACTATTTTAAAACAAAAATTAACTACAGCGCCTCTTTTACAATATCCTGATTTCAGTCAACCTTTTGTGTTGACAACTGATGCCTCCAATCACGCTGTAGGCGCAATATTATCGCAAGGCGAAATAGGTAAAGATAAACCTATCGCTTATGCATCACGGACGTTGAATAAAGCCGAGGGCAATTACTCCACTACAGAAAAAGAACTTTTAGCCATCGTATTCGGCGTACAAACTTTCCGCCCCTATCTTTTCGGCTATCGGTTTAAAATCGTTACCGATCATAAACCTCTGGTCTGGTTATTTAATGTTAAGGACCCCGGCTCTAAATTAATTCGCTGGCGTTTAAAATTAGAGGAATATAATTACGAGATAGTGCATAAACAGGGGAAATTAAATTGCAACGCCGACGCTCTGTCACGCTTCCCACCACAAGATGGTAATGACTCAAATCGTCCCATATGTGCCGTCGACGATAGTAATTCTCCAAACCCTTCAAACTCGCCCTATGATTGTCCTTCGCCTTCCACAACAGATACTTATGAAAAGTATCTAAAACTTATTAAACAGCCGAGTTTTAGTTTCGATACGGTTATTCAAGAATTCAAAGAATCCCTACTCAAGGCCAAGTGCAAATTAATCGTCTACCCTACATCAATTGATCTAGACGATTCTGTACCTTATTGCAAAGAAATTATAGAATTATCTACAAGTCAACCTAACATTCGTGAGATAGAACGCGAACTTTACACTTCATACAACACATCAAATGACAATCATTTGTTCACTCATTTATTTGTGAGAGTACATCATTATGACGAAATGTCGTATAAGGACATCTTTAAGCTGTTAGTTGAATACAGAGATATGATAAAATTTTGGTATATGGAAGAGAAAGAAGTTGCCATATCCGATTTTTCAGATCCATTCACAAAACTCTCTTATACAAAGATCTATAATATCATAGCTTACGTTTTCCACAATACTGGCATTAAAGTTAACATCTATAAAAATTCTATCCTATTCCCTACGCCTGAAGAGGTTAAACAAATACTTCGCGATAATCACGATTTACCTTCTGCTGGTCACCCCGGCATCACACGAATGTTAGAAAGAATAAAATCCATGTATTGGTGGAAAAATATGCGGCAAGACATTGAAGACTACGTCAAAAATTGCAAATCTTGCCAGATTAACAAACCTTTACGCCAAACCAACCGTGCTCCTATGATTATAAATTCAACCGCAACAAAACCTCTCGAAAAGTTATTTTTGGACATAGTCGGTCCTCTTCCAGAAACATACGAATTTAAATACAAATTTATTCTCACCGTCCAAGATGACCTCACCAAATATTCACAAGCCTATCCATTACAGACATGTTCAGCAGACGAGACTGCTAAAAAGTTAGTTCATTTTATTTCTCATCTCGGTATTCCTAAAATGATCGTTACCGATCAAGGCACTAACTTTAGTTCCGAAGTTCTCAAACAACTTAACAAATTATTTGGTATTAAACATATTCTAGCAACGCCTTATCATCCACAAACCTGCGGTGCCCTGGAAAGGAGCCACTCGACATTAAAAGAATATTTGAGACCCTTTGTCAACGAAAACGCACATACATGGGATTTGTATTTAAACACAGCAATGTTCTCATACAATTCTAACATTCATTCAACTACTAACTACTCTCCGTTCGAATTATTACTTGGTTTTAAACCATATATTCCCAAATCTATCGACACGTTAGAACATAATACCTACACGGATTACGTCAGAGTATTAAATCATAGGTTATATTATAGTAGGCAGAAAGCGCTACAAAACATTCAATATTCTAAAGAGAGGTCTAAACGTCATTACGATTCTCACGCTAAACCTATCACTTACAATGTCGGTGACTCAGTGTATCTCAAATGTCACCACAAGCAAAATAAAGCCCTATCTCCAGTTTGGAAAGGTCCATATAAAATTGTTAAGGTCAACGGGAATCACACTGTGACTCTCCTAATAAATCGTAAGCATGTACGTCATCACTATGACGAAATTAAGTTGGCGTCTGACGGTGCAATAACTTGATCTATTTCAGGCACCTTGCTGCGGAATGTACATGTCATCAAGTCATCACGCCGATAACAAGCAGTTCCGGTTTATACTTTGATAAAATGATCAACGTTAAGTTCACTAACGACGATTGGAATGTAATTACGTATTTAGATATTAGTAAAATACAATCGCATCTAGATGTAGTCGAATCTCTGTTTACCAGAATTAGCTCTTATTGTAAAGATCATAGTTCATCCAAAATTCAAGTCGATTGTTTAAACGCGTTATCAGCGCTGCAGAGCCAGCATGATAACAACATTAAGAAATATTCGTCAGTTTCTTATATCATAAATAATAATGTCGCAAACATTAAACGGAACAAACGCGGCTTGATTGATGCCGGTGGATCTCTTCTGAAAACTTTTTTCGGCACATTAGATTCCGATGATGCCATCAAATTCTCAAACGCTGTAGACCAAGTACAGACGGACGAAAAACAATTAACATACCTAATGAGAGATAATATTCATGTAATCAAATCAACTATTACGATGTTTAATAGCTCAATATCTAAATTGAATGAAAATGAAAAGCGGCTTAATAAAAACCTTGAAATAATTGATGAAGCTTTCCAACAACTAACTAATTCAAACGATAAATTGGATGTTAAATCTAATATAAACATATTCCTTAACGCTATCGAAAGCATCATTATTTCCTTGTCATTCGACATCGAGGATATCAATAACGCGATTCTGTTTAGTAAAATTAATGTGCTACACCCGACTGTACTTAGTCCTCATCAACTGTATAACGAACTTGAACAGAATATCAACAATATGCCAAGGTATTATGAACTCCCTGTAACTCTGTCATTACATAATATTCACGATCTTATTGAGATTTCTAAACTTATATCTTATTTTCATAATAACAAAATAATTGTAGTTATTAGAATCCCGCTCGTCCTACCCCAAATATATAACTTATACCATATCATTCCAATGCCCGTTCCTTATGATGTTTCGCAACCGAACACCTTCGCGCTTATCGCTCCTAATAGTCCTTACCTTGCAATAACAGTCGATCATATGTTTTACTCGCCGTTGCACACCGTAGACAAGTGCAAAGTGATTCGTGAAAAGTTCTACATATGTGATTTAGAAAGTGTTTATTCAAGTATCGCGAATCCGATCTGTGAAACTATTCTAATCACGGAATTAGCTAGTAAGTTACCTAACTCTTGCGAGATTAAGTTGTTAAAAGGCTCTATTGAAGTGTTTCATAAAATTAATAATAATAGATGGTTATTTGTTTTGTCGGAGCCAGGCAAATGTCATGTATCTTGT
This sequence comes from Eremobia ochroleuca, assembly GCA_949629135.1. Lineage (NCBI taxonomy): Eukaryota > Metazoa > Arthropoda > Insecta > Lepidoptera > Noctuidae > Eremobia > Eremobia ochroleuca. Next base: position 15,015,296 of record OX451409.1, read on the forward strand.
GAAAATGATGGCAGTAGCTTTGACGAAACTTTATTTGGTACAGGAATATTGTCTTTAACTAAAAACTGCAAAGCCTTTTATAAAACTTTACAGTTTGTGCCGTCGTCAAATGTTTTCGTAAATGTAAGCTCACGTGTTGTTTCTAATTTCAATCTCGTTGAGGATGACTGCTGTGAGAGGAGTAGAGTTAACAAGTCACTTTCACGTCTACCATATTCAAAATTGAATAACGTTAATAACCTAGATTCTTTATTACAAGCCAGTATACATCTAACATCTTTAGAACAAGAATTAAATAAAATTGAAGATTCGAGCCACTTTCAAAAGTATGGAGTTCATTATATGTCCATAAGTTACATATTCTTTATTTTATTCTTTTTATACCTACTCTACAGAGGTCGAAAATTAATATGCCCAAATCCAAAAGCCTCATGCTGCATACAAATATTTAATCAATGTAATAATACCAAGAAAGTGAAGAACCACAGTCAAACTCAACAAGCTATTGAACTATCTGTGTTTGAAGAACCTGTTGAGCATGATCTGTCAACAACAAGGCCAACACCATTAAAACGAAACATTTTAGTAACAAAACAAAATTAATCCTGCTACTAAATCTCGTTATTCAAGATATAATATATAAGATAAATATATAAGATATTATTTAAGATATGATTATAGTGTACTTAGTTTATAATAATATGTAGCAGTTTGTAAATCTACAATGACGTTCAAATCTTATCTACAGTGAATCTTAAATTTCGCATCTTTCATCTCAGATGCTCCATTTTATTTGGGGGGCTGTTATATCTTATAATACACGCGAAGGCATGTAAAATGATAATGATGACTAAGTTAGTCTTACACGTGGAACCATCTTTGTCATGTCAGCATTCTGGACACATTGCTACTTTTCTAGAGCCATAGAGTTAGTGTGGATTTGAACGTCGTCGCAGACAATTATTTTTATTGTATTTTCCTAATCAAATTATAATTAATTTCAGTTATTAATTAATTGTTTTTTTTAAAAACCGTTTCAAGACCCACTCCGTAACAGTACCAACGGATGCCAGTTTCAACGAAAAATAAGACATTTTGGTTGTGTCATTTTATACTGTGTAGGTACCTATTCTAGCTTGCCTCACCCTTGAGCTTTCCGGAATATTGCCAAGGCTTGTCCGAAAGGTCATGTATGAAGGAGTAAGCTTTATAATGTTCTGGCACAGAATAGGTCACTCTTTGTTCGCTTTGGTGTCGTAAAATGGAGTACCTAAGGGATCGTAGTAGTATGAGCAAATGTGTCGACACAGGGGTGAATTTAAATAGCCTCGACCCGCACGTAGCCACGAGCCACATGCTCAAGCGATACGGTCTTGCGACAGGCGATAGCGCCTGCGGAGGAAATGAAAGAAAGAAGTTGTTTAGAGCGCGCCACGAGTCTCCGCGGCGCGAATTGCGAAGCGACGCACGGAAAAAAAGTCTAAGTCAAATCATTTATTTCAAATAGGCACAGAAGAGGCACTTTTGAACGTCAAAATTTACAAAAAAAATACAATTGATTCTAGTTGCTTCGCTTCCAAAAGGAAAGAAAAAAGAAGAATGGACAAGAAACTCCAACGGTACTCTTTTAAAATGTTTTACGATATTTTGTATACATGAATTATACAATTATACATATGTGAATACGATGCACATCCTGTAATAAAATGACTATACCACAATAGGCCAAAAGAAATTAAAAATAAAGCAATGACAGGCAAATTAATTATGTGAACATATTTACAGTACCTATATATGAAGGCGCGAGTTTATGTATAATGTATGTGAAACATATCCTAGCAGTTCAACTACAAATACCGGATTTAAACATCTAGGTCTTCACAAAATAACCAAAAGCAACAATGAATATTCCTGAAACAGTAATCGAAACATCGCCCCCGAGCACAATAGTCTTCACGCCGTTATTCGGTTCGTCAATCATCGTGAATATTCGTGAAATGTTGGAACATTTCGGGACCTGGCGATTTTCATTTTGATAGCAACTCGTGTGAGCGTGGCTGTTATTACCGAAGTATGATTAAAAGTGGGACTTTATGAAAGCACTAATTACTTGTTTCCTTGTGATGGAGTTGATGATATTACCAATGATAATATTACCAATGAACTTAACAAGATAATTATGAATTTTTACTTATTCAACTTTAAAAAGAAACCTGTATGTAGGTCATAAAAAAGATAGAAGGATTTTTACAATAAATAGCTAGTAAGACATTCCATCGGCCATTATTAATGGCCGATTCCTATAATTTACGAACTGTTATTGGTTAAAATTAAGACTTGTATATTTACCAATAATAAAGCAAAGACCTCATAGCTTTGCATAGTAGACCCTCCCTATGGAAGTAGCTATCAGAGGTACAATTAGCTTACGAATCTAAGTATATTCCCAGTTTGACAAATAAAACGATTTGTTTTCATTCATAGGAATCGAGCATAATATATTCAGCGTGTATCAGATGGAAGGGTGTGGCACAAACCATCAAACTGACAATTTTTACCGATTACAATGTTGGTCCCATGGAGAAAGTTGTTCAGTTTCGTCCCTTAAATTTTAATATGTCCACACAATTCTGATGCCTCCCATAAGGTAGACCGATGACCTGGCGAAGGCCACAGAAATCCGCTGGATGCGAGAAACACAGAACCGGTTAGAGTGACGCTGCTTGGGGGAGGCGTTTGTCCAACAGTGGACGTCTTTTGGCTTAAAAAATGATTCTAATACACGCTATATTTAGGTTAAAATTTCAACCCAAGCATGCATTTTTATCGTACATACCATCATGATCATGAGTTTTTCTTAATCCATATCGTCTTTATCTTTCATAAACAGTCGTTATCGTAGCTCATGGTGGTGTTTACTTCCTGCTTTGCATCGATACATATATTTTAGGTTTAGTTATTTCTTATGAAAGTATTATATTTAATATAGTTATCCACCAGTGATTCTTCTGTTATATTTTGTTTTGTTATTTGGTACTTCCTGGTCGTTATAATCAGCATCATCGTCCAACCCTTTTTATGGTTGGCATATAGGTAGGTACATAGCATGACTGTCTAGTTCTCCTACACGGAGAGAAAAATCTTAGAAAAATTACTGTGCTGTCTCATAATCTGAGTGCATTTGAGTGGTAATGGAAATATTACCATGCTAGCACAGTAAAAATTCTTATGCTGAACAGTAAAATTTATTGGACAAATAGTGAAATTTTCCCAATCTCACTCAGAAAATTTTCTGTACATGGCACTTGCACTCACTTTACAGTGACGACCACAGTAATTTTTCTAAGAATTTTCTCTCCGTGTACTACACATCTGTATCAGTCAGCTCAGTCTGCTATTATCTCAGTATTCACGCTCTTTCAAACAATCTTTAGCTTAATTTTCATGTATCGATAGTATATTATGTGGAGTTTCTTGCCCATTCTTCTCCATACGAAACTAGAAACTACCTTATAGAAGGGGCGACTGGAATCAATTTTATTTCCTTGTAAATTTTGACGTTCAAGAGTGCCTTTTTTTATTTGAAATAAATGCTTTGACTTTGACTTTATACACTACACAGTGTAGCCGACTTTTTCTAACCATGTCTCAAAGTTTTCATCTATCGATAGTCTATAAAATGTAGCCGAGAATACGCAGTTAGGTTACAAGTAATATAACATAACTTCTAAGATGTCTAAGAAACAACCCGAAGGTATACAGTTGGCGTCGCAGCCGGTTCTATTGTCACACATTCTAAGCTCAAGCAGTACTCGCTACTAAGTTTAATTGCATAAGTTGCAGTAACTGTCTTGCAACGTGGAAACATAGACAGCAAGTAGCCGTGCTGTCAGTTTTGCCATTTTTTTCTGTCTTTTCTGTTAATTTTTGTCATGATCTGGCAGTTTGAGTAATTTATGTAGCCTACCCAAATGTCCTTTCTTTGGTATTGTTCGTCAAATCGTTGAGTTCCTTAAGTTTTGAGCTGAGCTGCACGATTGCTGACAAATGCATGCACTGACTGGACAAGTACGCTCAATCTGTGTATTTCTGTGGTTCTTTCCTCAATAGACTATTTCAGACATCAATCTACATCGTGTATGTCATCTTCACATGATCTGACCAAGATTATGTGAAGACCATAATTTAAAGGAGACAGACCTCTGGGTTTGTTTCAGCCTTTCTCAGAGTAGTCAGATAAGAAACGCCGACCTCATCTAGTTTTTAAAATATGATTGACGTGTAAAAGTGTTTGTGCAAACCTACTTACAGAAACAAAATCATTTATCATAATAGAACTAAAGTTTTTCATATATTGTAAAAAAAAAAGAGATAGTTTTTGATGATTGCAATACTACCGTGGAAGCTTGCTGGCGGCTTCTGGTATTATATTCAGTTATAACTGGCTTTTAACGGAATACAATACAAAAGTGAAGTCATTATTGTATCCACATAGCCAAATAGACAGACGGGTATAATCCATATCCATGCTAATGATATTATTGTAAATGCGAAAGTAATTCTGTCTGTCTGTTTGTCCATTCACGCCGGATTTGGCTGTAATTTGGCACACGGATAGACCATGACCTGTTAGATTAGGACATAGGATCCTTCTAGTCCCGGTAGTATGTTCCCGTATGATAATTGTCGAGCTCCATGCAGGTGAAGCCGCTGCCAAACGCTAGGACGTCATTAATGTCGAATTCGTTTGAGGCTTTCACGAAATGTACGTACCTAACTAATATTGTTAGGAAGAACCTACCTATTCAGTCAATTAGCAAAACAATGGGACATGGACATCGTCCTATTTGAAGCATTTCCATAATCGACTACCTAAACTAGTTACCTACCTATTTCTATAGAATTATATTATATTTTATGGTATCATGATTATAGTATTAATGAAACTACGTTTACTATTATAAAATACCCCGGTGTTTACTTAAACTTACAATTTTTCGTTCACGAGAAAAACGCTTTTGAATTTTGCGTATTTGTAAGGCATTTATTTGTGCTCGTGACTGTGACCGTAATCTTTCAGATCAAAGACTAATAACATACGAGTACACCTAAGATCCTATATCTACATTCAAACACAACTCACCATAAAACATCCGTATTTTCTGCGCGCACACAATACGCGTTGACTTATCTGCACGTCAGATCCAAAACTGTTTTGATTGATCTAAATCAAGATATGCCAGAAAGGTTCCTACGTTTTATGCAAATATTGGCCGCGACTAACCTAGAAAAACCTGGGTGTTAGATCATATTGATCTGCGTTTGTTTTGGGCCTGAATAATCTAGGCGTCATAGTTGGGCCTTCTCTTGTATCGATTGGAACTGTGTTTGAGAATAGCTCATAGTCAGCAATACTGCTTATTATTTTTGGGGTGACAAAAGGCGCAGTCGACGAAAAGCCCGCGAGGCCGGGTTCCGTTGACTACGCCTTATTATTACTGCCATTCGAAATAGGAGGCCTCGCCTCTACTTGCTAATTATTTAATTGAATTATGCGCCCTGGTACTACAACCAGAACTTTATTGAGAGCCGCATTCAAGCTTTGAGTGTTTTTTTTTTTTGTGTGGATAATATGAAACATTTCATTTTCATTATAACACTAACCATGCCACCCTGTTACTGCTCCTGAGAATCGCGAATTTTGACTTTCACAATTTTGACCTCGACCTCAAGGTCAATGCCCTTGAGGTGTCCCATGGTTTTCTCCCACTCTACTACTCCCACAACCCCACGGGGCCACGAAGGCTTGATTAAGCGATGGTTTTGGCTTTATTTTTTTTCTTAGTGCCCCGTTTCGTATCCACTGACCCTTTGTCCAGCAGTGTATGGATATGCATAATGGATAGATGAGGTTATTATAATTTATCTACCTGCTTACTTAGGTTCCTAGCTATATACCTAGGAACTAGGATCCTACGTGAGCGCGTAAGTAGCTTTTTATGCTGTCGTTCGAACCAAAAGATGTAGGCAGGTAGGTATTTGTACGTAGATACTAAAATACAATTTTATTGTTTTTTAGGAATTGTATTTCAATTCAAAACAAAAGGCATCTAGGAAATCAAATCTGCGTAACATTCGTATTTAGAGACACACGTGGTTTCAGATAACCCTGAGATCTAGAATGTCTGATTGTAAAAATTGTATGATCACACGAACGGGACTCGAGAAACGAGATTAACATAACACTGATTTTGGTTTTGCAGGTGTTTATTTTACTAAATTCACGTTTGCACACACGGTCGACAAAAAGCGACCACATGGCAAAAATCCATAGTAACACACGATAATTTCTTATCACTAAAAACGCGTGCACTAATAACATGTTACCGAGCATAGTGCTAAAATAATCATAGTAATTTCACCGTATCTGATAAAACATCTTGAGCCATTGTGCTCCAATTCTTCGTTAGCAATATGTCATTCAAACGTCATGTCACTACCTACCTTCGTTATCGCTAACAGCTTCTCTAGATAATATTGTAGGTATTATCGTATAAATTATCATGACTGCAATGAAGTTCAACGTCGAATTGTAAAAAAATGCACTAAGTAGCTGATTTTTTCCATTTGGGTTCAACTCCTACTGAAAAAATTGTTAAATGCCGTAAAATTAAATAAAATTTGTACGGACGGACCTCTTTTAAAAAGATCTCTAATCGGACAATACAACAAGATGTTTTTGTTCAAGTTTGGAAAAACACGCCTCTGAAAATCGAGCGCAAATTTCCGTAACACAAGACAAACACAAAGAACTTCGCCCAGCCAAAAATATTCTCGTCTACCATGTAAATAAGTACTTAGCTGAAATAATTCAGCGTTGTTATGGGCACGGCAGTACAGATAATAAAAATATCGAACTGTCCCACAAATTCTGGTCTCCATTGTCTTAGTCCATTGACTCGGAACAATGGGACCAAACAATTTTATTATCGTCCCAGTTTTGAAAAAAACGACCCTAAAATTCCACAAACATCATGAATTAAAACTCCCAGATTTCTAATTAATCGTTTGGTTACACCCAACATTGTTGCTGAAAAGTTTTACAATAAAGAGTAAAAACCGAACCTGTTTGACGATCAGCCGGGCGACCCTGGGGCTCGCGAATGTGACGAAACCATAACACTTGGAGACACCAGCTCGGTCGTAGATCACCCGGGCTGCCGTGACGGTCGCGAACCCTGAGAAGAACTTCCACAGGTCCTCATCAGTCGTGGTCAAAGAGAACCCTCCCACAAAGATTCTATTGTGTATAACTGTCCCGAATTTTGGGGCATCTGACGGAGGGAGTGTATCATCCGTGTCATCGTCAGGGGAGTTCAGCAGAGCCTTCAGCTTCTCGTGAGGGTCTGCCGTCTTCCTGTTATTCGCCGTGCTTTCTTCAACCATATGAGCGCAACTCGCAGACTCACTCCTTATGTACCTTTTAACACTTTCCATTGTATCTAACACTTTAAAACACTAATTTAACATGTTCCCTTGTTTACTAAACTAAATCTCTAGCGGCAACTAAAAGGGCACTGGTATTCACGAAAAACAACTGATTGTCTGTAACGCGAGGTTTTATCGATTACAGTGGCACTTATGTTGTATAGGTCGGTTTTGTGAGTTGCGCGCTACGGACCACGACGTGACTGACACACGGACGGTATTCGAGTGATGTTTAAAAAAAAAACAACCGAGATAACAGTGTGTGATTTAAGATTTTTTTTAGATACGCACTATAAATAGTGTTTGAGCTATTGTCGACCGCTATTTTTACTAGGCGAGGGAACTAGGTCACCAGTTGACACCTAGCGGATGAATATTCTTAATGGTTCTTAAACTAAGTTATGTTTAGTTACGGTTTGCTAATATAGGTGGCGCCTTGGTTATCAGGTATCAGCTGCTCTTCTATTTATCTAAAGATAAATGATAAAATTGTTAGGATTAACTCCATGGGATTACGTACACATTTGGCAGAGTTTTTGGTGTTAAAATTGACGTTACAATTTAGCGGTAAATTGTTTTAATGCCATTTAACTTAAAAAATTAACAGAAATGAAACAATTTTTTGTTTTCAAATATAATTATTTAGTTATTGAAACTGTATTTTTTGGTAATTTACATGTAGTTTGTTTGTCTCGAGAGTGCAATAATAGAACGCAATTTGACATTTTATAATGTTGCAAGACTTAAAGATCTCCGTTATTAAAAGGTATTCTACTAATCCTGGAAAGTTAATAATATATGACGGCAAACATAGTAGACAATACATAGTTTGACACTTCTTTTATGATTAAGGATTTTAATCCAAAATGGACATTTTGCTCTGATTTTAGTGTCACTCTTTTTCACCAAATAACTGTTTCTGTTACGTATAAACACGATGTACGAGTATATTATATTCAAAAGTATATTCTAGGTTTTAAGTTCTATGTGGTAATTATTAAACGAGTATATTAAAATTATGACTTTGTTTTTAAAGTTTGTTACAGACTAAAAAAAATTACTTAAGTATATTATTTAAATTTTTTATTTTTTTATTTTCAGATTTCGACTAATCGGCCGATCCAAAATTTTGGTACAAAGAAGAAAAAACTGTTTTTTGAGCTATTTAAACAAAACCCTAAAAAATAAAATGTTACTTTTGTTATCAAAATGTTACTTCTTGACTCATATTATGTTAGTTTGACAAAAGGGCATTGGCAACACTGAACTATGGCAGCACAGAAACGTCAATGTCACTGCGTCGAGTGGAGGAGGCTGTTTGCTATTTTTTTTTTGTTTGGGTTTCCTTTCCTTGTGCTAATTTCGTTTCAAAACATAATGAGTGCTATAACACTAAAACTGTGGTGAAACATCTGACTGGAGTGATAACGGTTACTAATTTGTGGCGTACTGAACACGAGATAATCAAGTTATGTGCTAACAACAGTTTCTAATTGGATTATAAAGTTTTCTGAACACATTCACTACCGTGGTAAGTGTATTTATGTTGTAACAACAGTCCGTAACATCCTCAATTATATTTATGATCGCAAACTACAGCCGGACAATTTGCAATGCTTCAAAATCCGTTTTCGGTGGCGCGAATTTGCAACAATTTTCTGTGTTTACCTCCAATTTTTAGTTAAAATATTCGACGTAGTTCGTTAAAAGCCGGTTGATATCGTTCTTGTTGACTTTAATGTGCGCATTGTGTATAAATAAAGTGGGCAAACTGGTTTTGGGGCTATAAGATTGTCTTGTAAAGTGCATAGAATAATATTCCTAATGTCTCTTGACATAAGGCTGTCGTTTGTTTGTTAAGTTATGAAATATTGAGTAAAAGTAAAAGTTTTACAAATGACATTACTTAAAAAATATGCTGCCACTTTTCAACTGTTTTTTCAGCTTGTGTTAATGTTATCACATTAATAATATTCAGAGCTAATGCAATACTTTATGAGTTGTTGCAGAAATATAGAATCCAATTTTTTCATACTATTGGATGTATATATATTTGTCTGTTGACCCCAAGGTGCTTCATAACTATAAACAATAATAATAAGAAGTGTTACTTATTAATCTTTTTTGTGATACTCGAATAACCAATATATATATTATAAAATAAAGTCACTTTTTGTGTGTGTCTGTGTGAACACATTGTTCTTTTAAATTTTTGTTGTTCTTCGGATTTTGATGTAGTTCCCAACATCATTTAGATAATTTATTCTGGGAGGTTTATTATTAATATAATTTATTATTATTAATACATAATTAAACTTACATATAATAAAGAAATCTCAATCCTTTGTCAAGTCGTGCGAAGCAGGAGCAGGTCGCTAGTAAACAGGATAAAATAAGGATGCCAAATAATTTTCTATGCAAAAAAACTACAGTGTAATTATTAATTCACTGGAGTAAACTGACAGATGCTAATGTCATGTTGTAAAATAATGTTGCCGTATTTATTGTAATAGTGATGCGTTCCGTTTGTTGTGATTCAGCTCATTCACACAAAGTCAATAGGAACATCTATACATCTTATAAAACAGTTACAAACAGTCACTGTCTTACGCCTGCCCCATTACCACTGCGAGCTATTAATGATGCTATGTATTGAGCTAGTTTGGGCGCAGGTTTAAAATGACAGAAGTCTAAAAATTGTTTGAAGAAGTACTTAAAAACGTGAATGCCGAAAGATGAAGCAGCTGTGTGGGTCATGTAATAAAAGCAGAAAATAAAATGTGCAATCTCGACCGTATGATAGACAATGTTACGGACCGTTTTATAATAAGTGTTACTGACAGCGACCGTAATAGTGCTCATATTATGCCTGACAATGAAGAATAAAAATATATCCAATGCATTTTTATTTCATTTTATATACTTTATTCGCTTTTTGAAAATCATCATCAATCGGCCTATAAAGGTATTACTACTAATATTTTTATATTGATTAAACAAAACTAGGCTGGGAGATTTCTTATTAATATAAATAAAATAATGTGATTTGATTTAGAACGTAACAAGAATGAATGAGCGAGTGATTAATGTCAATCTTCTTGTCACAACACTATTTTCTTTTCATCAGAAAATGGTAACATCGTAAACGATTAATTATTAGAGTTTACAATTGTGTTGAAATGGCTTGTAATCAAATAACTTAATGTCTCATTTCTAATTAGGGCTAAGTATACAATACTTGGATGCCATATTACAGATGCATCAGCATTTCAGGATACCGGACACCAATCTTTGGGAAATCATTTGTTTTGTAACTCCTCTAATTATGTTTTATTTTGTTTAAAATTGCCAAGGAGGGATACAATTGTTAGTAAACACTGGAGTACCTACTCACTTAATAATACTTAGTTGAGAAATGTTACCTTTTTAGTTATACAAAAGTATTTAATTGATAGGATAAAATAAGAATGCCAAATGATTTGCCATATAATAAACTAAAACGACTGACTCATTGGTCTAGTGGTCGCTACCGCTGCTGATGAGCATGAGGTCCTGATTTTATTTCCTGGATTTGGCAGTGTTATTGGGTTTTTTCATCTGGAATTACTCATCATCAGCTTGGAGTCTGGATTTGTATAAACTTAAAAAAAAAAAACAACTGACTTCCAAAAACACACTACAAAGTGAAAAATAACTTTATTTTCGGAAGTCGGTGTCGTCAGTTTCGCATTTTCATTTTTGACACTTTTTAGTTATAACTAAGTTTTGCCAGAATTTACTTGCAAGATTATAGGTACCCCAATAACAACTTTGACAGAAATGAGGGTGTACGGTGGTATACTGAACACATCTGCGTACTGCATCTGCCTTTATAGGGTACAGACGTGATGTTATGTTGTGCGATTACGTAAACAATGCATAATATGCAATAGCAGCAATCTCGGTTTTGTTACTGGTATTTATTGGAGAGTTCTGTTGTCTGTCTTCGAAACTCATCACCAGATCTTTACGAAATTTAAATGGGAAATTTTCGGAATAAACCTCTATAGAACAAAAAAAGAATTCTGTAAATCCGTCCATATATGAAGGAGTTATGCCCAAACATATAAAAAAAATAGAAACATCCAAATTGATAACCTCCTCCTTTTTGAAGTTGGTTAAAAATAGTAAAAAATCATCATAATTCTCTTGCTATTGTTACATTTTATTTGGGGTTGTTGCAACATGTCTTTTCTTCCATATTTCTCTATTAGTCGTCATCTTGGTAGCCTTTCTAGCCATTTTGAATTCTACACACTCCATCCACCATTTCTTTGGTCATTCAAATATGGTACTTACAAATATTGCATCTAAAAACATTTTTTTTTGTTGCATTGCTAACTACCTAAGTGGATGGTGGATTGGTGGATCACCTTTGGTCTTGTGGTTGCTGGAGCGACTGCTAAGCGTGGGGTCCTGGGTTTTATTTCCATTAAGAATTTCTGAGTAACAGCCCAGATTTATTTAAGTGGGTGGGAAATCAATCAATCTTTCCATCAGGCGTGATTGAGGTCACGAGCAGGCCCATTCAGCAATAAAAATAAATTATAATATGGCAGATTGACACAGGGTGTCAATTTGCCTAGCAATAAAGGGCTTTGAAGGTCCGTGGCATACATACCTATCGTATATGGATTCAAGCATTGAGATGGGATATAACAGGAGATGCCCGTGTCACTGACTCTGGCAGGGCCACCATCAGGGATTTTAATTTTGAAAACGCAAAAAATTAGTCGCTAATTAGTCGAAATTAGTCGCCAAATATCAGAATTAGTCGGTCCCTGGTTCAAAAGATATAAGGGTTTATAGGTGGCCCTGCTGGAGAGACTCTCCCCAGCAGGGCCAAATTTATATCTCAAAAACTAGGGCACCTAGCGAAGATCTGTTTTCTCCCATATTTAGTCGCCCATTAGTCGGAATTAGTCGCCAAATATCAGAATTAGTCGGTCACTGGTTCAAAAGATATAAGGGTTTATAGGTGGCCCTGCTGGAGAGAGTCTCCCCAGCAGGGCCACATTTATATCTCAAAAACTAGGACACCTAGCGAAGATCTGTTTTCTCCCATATTTAGTCGCCAATTAGTCGGAATCAGTCGCCAAGTTACAGATTTAGTCGGGTCTTAGTTTAGGAGATATAATGAGTTCAATTAGTAAGGTATAGTCCAAGAGCTAGATCGAAGAGTTCACGAAAAATTACCAAGAAAAAATATTTCTATTAATATGTGTAATATACTTTTAGTTTTATCGGTCTAAAGTCTTTAGAAATGTCCGAGAGAGATAAATTCTCAATTAAATTCATGTTTTTATGTTTTTAATTACTAGTTTAGAGTAGCTTAAACTTCTTTAAGAACATTAAACCTTGCTCTTGGTCTATTTGGTGTCAAGATGTACAGTCGCATGCAACTGTTTTACCAGTTTACAATGTTAACCTCTAATTAACGTTAGAATAATAAAAAAATATCGTACCTTTAGTAAAATGTTTAAAATACTAAAACGTTGAAAACGTAAGTATTGTCAATTGTAATCAAATTTTATTTTATAAAAATGAATTTTCAAAAAGTTCGTTTGATGTGTGTTGTGTTTGTGTGTATTTTGAGGTGATTGTGAGTGTTATGTTGTGGGTATGGACGGGTTGAGTTTTTATTTTATTTTAATTTAGGTTAGAATAATAAAACTTCTGTTGTCGACATATAAATAGATTTATTACCTTAAAATTATTGTACTTTCTGAAAATGTTACAAATACCTATTTATTCAATATTATGAACAGATACAGTTTGTTAAACGGTTTATTCGCGCAGGCTCGCGAGGTCGCGCGCAAGCTCGAACATACGCGATCGATCGTGCGGGGATTATTCCTCTCTGTCTGCGCTGACCCTTTACGTGACGGGCAACTCGTTCTAAGCAGCTCGTCTGTACACGCGCATCTATCTCTTTCTTACTTACCGTAAATGAAACGGAGCGCAGCGATCTATCTGCCAGCGACTAAGTGGTAAGTGCATATTGTGTTGGATAAATAATTACACATACACATACACACATTACACACACACACATTGCATCGTACATTATTGTAGATTTGTTTATAAGTATTGAATACAGCTTTCCTATGGTGGGTTGAAATTATAGACTAAGTTTATATTTATTTAATTCGAAACAAACATTCCTCCATAAGACGTCATAGATACTATCTAGAAAATACATAAAGTATTTTGTACTCGCTTGTACCACTGTATGGGGAAATTGAATTCTTTAATATCTTTTTAAGTACACACCGACTAAATCTGTAACTTGGCGACTGATTCCAACTAATTGGCGACTAAATATGGGAGAAAACAGATCTTCGCTAGGTGTCCTAGTTTTTGAGATATAAATGTGGCCCTGCTGGAGAGACTCTCTCCAGCAGGGCCACCTATAAACCCTTATATCTTTTGAACCAGTGACCGACTAATTCTGATATTTGGCGACTAATTCCGACTAATTGGCGACTAAATATGGGAGAAAACAGATCTTCGCTAGGTGCCCTAGTTTTTGAGATATAAATTTGGCCCTGCTGGGGAGAGTCTCTCCAGCAGGGCCACCTATAAACCCTTATATCTTTTGAACCAGTGACCGACTAATTCTGATATTTGGCGACTAATTTCGACTAATTAGCGACTAATTTTTTGCGTTTTCAAAATTAAAATCCCTGATGGTGGCCCTGCCAGAGTCAGTGACACGAGATGCCCTGTTATTCTATACACGGTTGTAGGTAGGTGCCAGAGCAGCCATCTTTGTCGCCAAGTTTCGTGGTAGTTCAGCTGTCAAATGGTTGTTTATTTTTTGTATTATTGAGATTTGCGAGAAAATTACGAGGACTTTACCTTTAAAACTGCATGTAAATGTTGAAAAACAGCAATTCAACATGCCTGTGTGTTGTATTGTGAAGTGTGGTGCAAGGAAGAAAGAAAATCAACCTCAACTTTCTTTGCACAGGTTAGTAGCCGGTTTTCATGCAATAACACATACAATAATAGACATTCGATGATATAATTGTAACGCGATCATGAATTTATGGCTAAAGTATTGATATTTGGGTGAATTTCCGTATAACAGACCTTTTTATTATTTTGTTAATTAATTCGTTTGTTTACAATAATATGTCATAATAGAATAGTGTTGTACCGTTGCCTAATAGTTTCCGGAACTAGTTCCTCCGCTGGAACGATATCGGTATATTCTGCTATGTTAACATAAATAGTCCTGCGTCTTATTAGCTCCGATTGACCTTGCTAGGTCCGCCCCTTGGTTCACAGCACCAAAATCAAAATATTTTCTTTCACATAAACCTACATGGGCACTTATGAAACGTCAGCCTTGTTGTAGGAACAACAAATTTGTGTTTGTTCCTAGTATTTATATTATATATATCACTGTATTTTTAAACAGATTATATTTTTATGTGCATACAAAAGATTATCATAAATGTACTGAGAAGGCACAGTCATTATATTAATCTCTTTAAAGTCTCTGAGGGAGTGTCTGGGACTTAATTTATAAATGGAACGAATTGCCCTTTTTTGTAAAATTAAAATTGTCTGAATATCGGCGGCATTTCCCCACAACAGAATACCGTATGACAGCACACTATGAAAATAACTAAAGTAAACTAAACGGGCTGTCTCTAAATCAGTTAAGTCACGAATTTTCCTAACGGCGTATGCTGCAGAGCTAAGTTTTTTTGACAATTTATCTATATGGGGGCCCCATTGAAGCTTGGCATCCAAAGTTATGCCTAAGAATACTGTGGTATTTTCGGGTTTTAACTCTTCACCCTTTATGAGAACACTAGTTTCTACTTGTCTAACATTTGGTATCGTAAATTTAATACATTTCGTTTTTTTTTCGTTAAGAAGTAGATTATTAACATTAAATCAGTTCACTACTTTTGCGAGGGCACTATTTATACTGTCAGTAACCAGCTGTTGACGTTTGAGTTTAAATAAAAGTGAAGTGTCATCTGCAAACAACACTATATCATGTTCATCCTTTATGAGGTAATGCAAGTCATTGATATAAATAATAAATGAAAATGGTCCAAGTGTTGAGCCCTGGGGGACCCCCATTCTTACTACAGATCCGGGTGACCTTTTCCCGTTAACATCAACTCTCTGAATCCTATCACTGAAGTAAGAAGTGAGAAGATCCAGAGAGGGTGCCGGATTCCGTAGTGGCGAAGTTTCCTGATTAAGGTTTCATGAAGAATACAATTGAATGCCTTGGACCAATCACAAAAGATGCCCAAAGCATCGCATTCGCAAAGTATTACTTTTGTAAGCCTATTTTACTAATCAAACGTTATATTTGAACTATAATTGAACGTTATATTTGTTAATCATTATCATACCAATAAACAAAGGCAAAAAAAAATACTTTTATTTTATTTTTACTCCACCACTCATTAACACAATAATATAAGCATCCCATCCCATTCACGGAGAATGTGATGGGAAGTTTATATTATTCATTCACCCTAGTGATTATCTTGTTTTTCACTAGGGTCCGCATACCTAACAGAAACTACTGCTCTCTGGCCTTCCAACCCAAAGGTATAATATGCGAAAGCACCTGTTTTTGGGCATATGGATACATATCTCTTCACGCTGTTTTCCTTCACTTTAATACGTAAACGTGATGCAATTAAAAAGTGTTTTTTAATTCTGTGCCGAAAAAACACTTGGCATTAATTTTATTTTCAGGGAAGAAAGTTGATTGCGATAATTTGACAGTTTCGGGTAGCTTGATGTGCTGGCGTCTGTACCTATCGATAAATAGTTCATATGAGTCTTTTACGCATAACAAAAGATTAGAAATTATTTTCGCATACTGTATTTTTATGCAAAATTATAAAGTATGTTTATCGAAAATAAACTAGGATACGTTAATAAACTACTATAAAGTAGGCAACCTTAGTTAGAACGGACTATAAGTTAGTATACTATATTATGATCCAAACGTGATAACTAGTACGACTCGTATTTAGTATCGATACTCGTTATAGTAACACCAATGTTCCTTGATTGATACAACCCTAGCAATGGCAGCCATTTTTTGAGACAATATGAGTTGTAGGTAGGCACCCTTTTTTCGTAGGTATTTCCAGTCCATATATATATGTCTATGGGATTCAAGCGTGGCCGCCATTTTGAAAAAACAAAATGGCGGCCACGCTTGAATCCTACATATACAACGTGTAACGTTAAATGCGCAAAACCTCAGACACCCCAACTGATTTTTAATTCAATTGACCTATTTCAGAGAGAAAATAAGTCATTAAAAAAATTGTAAGGGTTTTATGTGCTGTTTTAGTTTTACTGGCCATTCTGATCGTTTCTTGCGTCTGCTACGACGCTTTATCGAGGGAGGAGTCGTCACCGGGCCGCTGCGCCGCGCTGACATTGGCTTGCTTGACCTATTAATAAGACGCGGCAACGTTTTTTTAATGAAGATTTTTTGAAAAATGTGACCTATATTAAAAAGTGGTTCAGTTAATTATGCTCGTTATTCTGATCAAACTATTTTCAGGTTTTGCGCATTTAACGTTACATGTTGTATAAATCGATAGCTGACATCAATGCAAACAGAAACACAATAGGACCATACCCTATAAAGTGTCACATTTCTGAAATGTTAACATTCAAAGTTGATCACATGACATCCATATTTTTTTTGAACTTAATGTATAACTTGTTGCTCTTTTTTGATTATTTAAATATGGACAGGTGGGTATGCCAGGCTTCATATAATAATCTTCAGACCTCCTTCCTGACTACATTGGGTGGTGTTTGGATGCATTTTGCGTTTGCTGTGAGACCTTTACTTAATTATGTGACTTACTAAAAATAAAACAACAAACTAATTAGCCAGTTTTCTCAAATATCTGTTAGTTCAAATATTAAGCACATTTCAATATCAACACTATAAGTTTCAACAGTTGTGTAAACATTCCTTTACATTTTTAATGCAAAGACTTTGCACCTTCTGTCCCAACTTATGTACTAACAGCTGTTATTGAATGAATTTATTGTTTGTCATAGTTTGATATTCAGCTCTTTGAACATATTTAGGGTAGCAGACGTTGCTTTAAAAGTTACACTATTGCGGTCCTGAGTCTCAAACAATAATATAGTTCACGGCAATTGTTTAACTATACAACTTAAGCGGCCTTATTACAAACCGAGGTTTGGTTTTAGACTCAGGTTTAAAACATCAAGCCATTTTTTGCAATTTATTATTATTATTTATTATTATTATTATTTTTTTTTTTTATTGGAACCACAATCCGACAAAGCTAAAGTTCGAACTAAAGTTGACGTTAAAACCGAGGCTAAGTTTTCAGTTTTGTATTAAGAACTTTACATTGCTCAGAACAAGGTTCAAAATACAATAACAGGCTTGACGGTTTAAGCTTGGACTAAAGTTAGCCTCTGACCACTAAATTAAGTAGGTACCTACTAAAATCTGTGTTTTTAGGGTTCTGTACCTCGAAAGGAAAAACGGAACCCTTATAGGATCACTTTGTTGTCCGTCCGTCCGTCTGTCTGTCTGTCAAGACCCCTTTTCTCTGGAATGCATGGAGGTATCAAGCTGGAATTTATATCAAATACTCAGGTCTACTGTCCCTCGGAGCTATGAAAAAATCAAACATCTAAGCCAACGCAATCAAAAGATACAGCCGTTTATGCCGCAAATTTTCGACACTCGCAAGGGAATCAAAAACCTACAGGGTACTTTCCGTGAACTCAGAATCTTGGCAACGCCTTATAGCACAGATAAAGGAAACATTGCGAAAACCGTAAATTTACGCCCTATCGCCGGCCTCGCTATTGTCGGGGCGATCCGACCAGTGCTCGACGAATGGCTCGGGAGGAGGCACGGCTCCCTGTCGTTTCGGGCGACGCAGGTGCTCTCGGGGCATGGTTGCTTCGGGAAGTACCTGTGTCGCATAAACAGGGAGCCGGACGCTCGGTGTCACCACTGCGTCGTCTGTCGGGAGGACACGGCGTGGCATACGCTGGCAGAGTGTGCCGCTTGGGAGGAGCCGCGCCGTGCCCTCATCTCAGGAGTAGGCAGTGACCTATCGCTGCCGGCCGTGGTCGAGTCTATGGTCGGCAGCGAGGAGTCCTGGGACGCGGTGGTTTCCTTCTGCGAAACAGTCGTCTCGCAGAAGGAGGCTGCGGAAAGGGAGAGGGAGATCTCGTCCCCTCACCCCGCCCGCAGCAGGCGCACCGGGCGTCGGCGGAGGGCGGACAACGCCCTCTTCCAGCCCCCCTAAATGGGTCCAGGGGCGACGGACTTGGGGACGTCCGTCGCCCCCCACACATCTGGACCCGAGGCGGCGGCGCGTAGTGTTCCACGCGCGCCCCTCTTAGACGTCGCGGGGGGAGTTTAACACCTCACTCCCCCCCTGACACGAGGAGAGGCCCGCTGGAGCGGGCCAGCACCAGCCGGGGGTTGCGGAAGTATCGTTCGTTCCCGCGACCCCCGGCGTAGGTGAGAGAGGGAACACCGGGGTGGTTTTTAGTCAGTAAGAGTCTGACAGACCCCGCCGCCCGCCCCAGGGCGGCGGACATCCATGAGGATTTTCCACCCCGAAACAAAAAAAAAAAAAAAAAGGAGAGCTGCGTAATCGGGCTATTTTGTGGTTGTCTTAATAAATTAAGGCCTCCAGCCAGGGCATAAAACTTAAAACCTAAGCGACTACACGCTAAGGGTACCCCTTGTGGGGTACGACGCACTAAGCCGAGGTCTCAGGGCGTCCCTGGGGGAAACAAAACTCTGTGCCTTTGAACACCGCATTTAAAACATAAGTGTCCGGCGAACCTTGGGCAGTCAGCCCCTTGAATCTGTTGACTGGCCACTTTTTGCCATTTCTATTGTCTTAGATTATGGAACACGAAAGTAGAAGTAAACCGTATTAATTAATTACTGCTCAAGCAATTTGTATTCTAACTATCTAATGATTTGATAATCCAGCTGCAGTTTTATGATTATGTTGGTAGGTATGACTCACAATATTGCAAGTTGTGCAATCTCGCTAGAGTTACCAGTATGCTAGGGTTTTCCCCAATGACCTATGCTGTTTAATTTACTAACTATCCAATAATATTTCTGTTAAGTTTTTTGTTAACCCGGCGTCAGCACAGTCGAAATATGTAACAACGATAGTAGGGGCGGGTGTAGGAGATCCGGTAAAGCCAATCAAAAATTCCAGCAAATTTAAAGGTAAAAAAAAATGTGTCATAAGGAAGTCTCCGACTTCCGTCTCTGTTCTTTAAACTTTAGGTAAATATACTCAGCCTATTTCGTTCACTGATAATAATATAATGCAGTCATGCGAAAATTTCGGCCTTTGAATCGATTCAAATGAAACGTTGAAAATCAATTCACACAAAAAATCTAAATCCCGAGTTCTGAATGATCGTTTGTCAATATGACAGCTGAAAGAAAATCCATTCTCTTTAAATAATGTTCATTATAAAATTATTCGAACTATTTTGTAACTAAACGGTGTTGGAAACATGCAAAATTTACTACTTTCCCTAGCTACTTGTTGATTGGTTTGATAATAGTTTTGAAAGAATTCATTCACAGTCGTGCACCACTAGGTACAGACGCCAGCACATCAAGCTACTACAAACTGTCAAATTTCTTCAATAAATTTTCAACTTTATCGCTAAAGCTTAAGGTTCACAGTTGATTGGGAAAATTTGACAGCTTAGGGTAGCTTGTGCTGGCGTTGAGTACTGCACCCTAATTTCGTAACACATTATTACTCTCAATTTGAATCATTTTGAAGCATATTGCTAATCCTTTGCTCAATATGTTTTCTTGTCCATCTTTCTTCATGATGACCTAGTTTTGGAATGGACAACTAGTTTTCTCATTAACGTATAGTCTTGTTTCTCTGTGCTTTTCTTCATAAAACCCTTTCCCTCTACACCACATTCATAGGTAATTCATACACAGTGAATAACTAGTAACCATTCTGACAGTCAAAGCTTGCTAATTATGCTGATATTATTACCTATACATATAGTTTACATTCCCCTTTCTGACACGCGCTTTTTGGCCCAAAACTTCGCCACTTCCACGGCGCCGTCGGTGGCAGCGCAGAGGTCACATTGACTGCATGTTTTGGGACACAGAGGGCACGATAGGTGATGGAGCTTGGTTTGTGACATAGCTCCACAATCACACCCTACTGCCGTTCCGTCGAGGTAGCCCCAGTTTACCAGGTTAGACTCACATCTTCCCACTTGTGTCCAGAGACGGTTGATGGACTTCCAAGTGGAATACGGAAGGTAAAACCTTGCCGGGAGATGTTCCTTTGGTTGTAGATAGTAAGTAGGAGGGGGAAAAGTATCCTGCCACAGTTTGAATGCGATAATGACTCTGGAACTAGGGTCATTATCGCATTCAACTTTCTAATTTTATACTTTAAAACAAAATAAAATTAAATCCATTTATTTCAGACCAATTATTTGTCCATAAACAAATAACAGCCGCATGGGTCGATCGATCAGATTATGCTACACTTGCCGCGGTTGGTCCGTGGATGGCTGACTATCTTTACATACCAAGACCTCTCAGTGCCACGGAAAGCATGTTAAGCCATTGGTCCCGGCTGTCATTCGTGGATCTTTCTGAATCGTCACGGGTCGTGAGAAGCCCGAAACTAAAGACTGACAACTAGTCTATACCAAGGGGTATCATATTACCCAGTAACTGGGTTGTGGGGATCAGATAGGCAGTCGCTCCATGTAAAATACTGGTATTCAGGCGTATCCGGTTAGGCTGGAAGCCGACCCCAACATAGTTGGGAAAAGGCTAGGCAGATGATGATTTAAGAAAAATCAAAAACTCAATTTGTTCGTCTGTTTGTTTGAAACGTTTCGGAAATAAATACGCTGCAGTTAAAGCCGCGGGCGCAGCCAATGATTCACAAAACCAATATCAGTATCAATTTACTAAACCTGAGATTCGAACTCAAGGTCTAACGCCTGACGGTATTTTTGTCACACCAACCAATGCGGACCTGAGGACCAAGAATAATCTACATAACAACACGCTTGTAACCCCTGAAAGGTTAGGCAGAGATGTACATACTGTACACCCACACTGCACCAGTTAGTTAGTTCCAAGTCCCATGTTTTGAATACATGGCGAGCCTAGTGCCACCAACCGGACACTAATCCAGACTCCGAGCTGAGAAATTCCTGATAGAAAAACCAGATAATACTTTGCTCGACCTGGGAATCGAACCAAGCGGGGTAATTGCGTAACACACTATCAGTAGCAATGGATTTCATTTTTACAGTTCGACAACAATCATTGCGTTATTTACGTTGTTGAGCAGACAAATTTTTCGAACATATTCATGAAGCAATGGTTTTGCAATATCTTACAAAATTATTGAGATAGTGATTAATAGTATGTTACACAATTAGGGTACAGGACCTCATGCTTGAGAACAGTGGTGACCCAGTGGTAACGGCCGCGACTGACGAGTTGTAGGTTACCAGGCAGACGCTTTACTATGTGTAAATTATTTCATTACCACTGCTCGCAAAACGGCGAACAACAGCCTACGATATTCCCACTACTAGAAGTCGGGCCTCCTTATCCTATCTCACGGACCTTGAACGGGTTGATGGAATGATGTCCCAGGGTGGGTTGGTAGAATGGTGGCCCAGGTGGTATAGTATAATAGTAAGGCCTTTTGTCAATACAAACGCTCTCTACTGCAGACAAGTATTTACGTCTTATATTCAGCAAAGTTTTCGTTATTTCTTGTATTATATGTGGCGTTACTTCAACCTCTTATGTGCCTCGCTTTTGTTCTGTATTAACTTTATTTATGTCATAGGTCTATCGTATCGTGTCGTAGATCATATATCTACATCTACAATACATAGGTAGAGGTACAAATAAATAAAATTAAAGTGTCTGTTTGTATTGTCAAAATAACAGCTTTTTACAGAATGCATATGAAAATATATACGGTACTTATACCAAAAAATGTTTGTAAAAAAAAAAAATATCTGCCTTTCTTTCTGTTTGCGTGTTCCGCCTTATCGGAAACGGCGGGGCCGATTTTGACGGGAGTTCCACTAGCAGATAGCTGGTGTTATAAGGAGTAACTTAGGCTGCTTTTACTTCAGAAAAAGAATTAGGGTTGCACCCAAAAAAGTAAAACTTATTCAATTCAATTTGTTTTTGACATACACGTGAACGGATTCGGAAAATGGAAACAATTTCCGTATAGAGAACTAATTGGAGCGCTCATGTATTTAAGTGTAGCGACCAGACCTGAAATCGCCAACGCTACGCCAAAACTTGCACAATTTGCAGAAAACCCGCAGGAAACTTATTGGAGGGCTGCGAAGCGAGTTCGTCAATACTTAAAAGGTACGATAGCTCACGGTTTGGCGTTTAAGCCGACAGGGTTATGCATACAAGGCTATGCAGATGCAGATTGGGGTAGCTGCGTCATTGATAGATGATCTTTTACGGGTTATTTATACATTCTAGGTGGCGCAAACATCATATCATGGACTTCACAAAAGCAATGCATCGTTGCGAATTCTACTTGTGAGGCTGAGTTTGTGAGTTTGGCAGAACCTATGAAAGAAGCTGTGTATTTGAATAGCCTGTTGAAGGACTAGGTTACTACTAGAATTAGGTTTACATCAACTCTGTAAGGTAAAAATGCATGCTGATAATTTAAGTGCTATTTGCCTTGCTGAGGATCATGGTATACATCATGCGAAAAGTAAGCACATTGAAATTAGACATTTCATAATAAGGTATCTGCTACGTTACAATAAAGCTATAACGTTGGAACATTTGTCAACTGATAAGATGTTGGCAGATATCCTCACCAAACCTTTGCCTCGCGTAAGACATGAATTACTAACAAGTGCGTTAGGATTATGTGTGAAAAGTAAAGATATATCACCTCTATGTACTAACACTGGCTAGATAGAAACTGTCTAGGTAAGAGTTGATACATAATAATAATAATAAGTTTTATTGATTCATAAACAAGTGTTACAATATTACAACAGTATTACAATATACATAGTTTTTATGTGACTCCATTTTCTACATTGTTTTTAGATAAACCTTTATACCCTCCTAATAAATGCTTAACAGTATTTCCTGTGTTTTCGCTCTGCAAACCTCCCCAACAGTTAATAACTGGAACTGATGAAAATGTGGCTTACAGCTTTATGCCCGTTGTATGCCACACATTGCCCTTATGTATTGTTTCTGGGCTTTGAACGCCATTTCTGTCTGGCGAGTTCCCCCAAAATACAAGCCCGTTTTTCAAGATTAATTTTTGTTTTTAGTTAGCCAAGTTATTATATCATTTGTCGTTTATTTATTTTTAGAATGTCACATGATCTTTACTTTTGATTAGTATTGTGCTGTCGTCAGCGAATAAAGTCATTGGATTATTAACAGTTTTAGGCATGTCATTAATATATACAACGTGTAACGTTAAATGCGCAAACCCAGAAAATAGTTTGATCAGAATAACGAGCAGAATTAATTGAACCACTTTTTAATATAGGCCACATTTTTCGTTGCCGTGTCTATTTATTAATAGGTCAAGCAAGCCAATGTCAGCGCGGTGCAGCGGCCCGGTGACGACTCCTCCCTCGATAAAGCGTCGTCGCAGACGCAAGAAACGATCAGAATGGCCAGTGAAACTAAAACAGCACATAAAACCTTTACAATTTTTTTAATGACTTATTTTCTCTCTGAAATAGGTCAATTGAATTAAAAATCATTTGAGGTGTCTGAGGTTTTGCGCATTTAACGTTACAAGTTGTATATATATATATATATATAATATAATGAACAACAATGGAGCAAGAACACTGCCCTGAGACACACCAAATATGCATTTTCTATGTCACATGTGTCTTTTCAGTTCTTGTATAAGGGCAGATTTTATTTATGTATATAATTTGTTCTCGATTATTTAGATATGATTTGATAGGTTCAAGGATATTACCTCTAATTCCATATTTTTCCAGCTTGTTTATGAGTATTTCATGGTTAACATAGTCAAATGCCTTTGACATGCCCATAAATAATCAGGAGTTCTATTGTCAACGTTAGTCAGAACGTGTTCAACAAGTTTGTAAATAGCAGAGTCAATGTTTTTCTTTTTTTCAGAAACCATATTGTTCGCTAACCAAGATTTTATTATTAGTATATATATAGATTGGCAAGCGAGGTATAAGCCGTAAACTTTGCATTATTACCCTCTCGAAGCTTTTATCCCTTTTATGTATAAACAGATACTTAACACATTTTTTCTCAGAGCATCAATTAAAAACGACAGTGCTCTTCAAACAAAGATTAAGAATAAGGTTACTACGCGATTTGTTTACAGTAGTTCGAGTGACGTTTGTTTGTTCCCGCTCAAGGTAATTGTCCTGCGGGTTATCGCGGGCTGCGATGACCTTGCAATGTTTCCACGTAATAAACGTCTGCTGAAGTTTATTGCAGGAAGGAGCAGTTTCTGAGGTCTCGTGTTTGTTTGAAGTTAGGTTTATATTAAGTATTATTTACTTAATACAAATCATAAGCCACATTGTTACTAACATACTAGTATATAAGTACTGCAATTGAATTGCATTGCATATTCAATGATTGAATTGCAAATTCTTGGCGACGGCTGGACACCCAAAACTGATCTCATTTTTGGAGACAAGGATAACTGTATAGAAGGCCTATTCCGTAATTAAAAACGTTCAAACTCTAGTCGCAGTTTCATCTCAGCGACAACAATGTCAATTTAGGGAAATAACGAGGTATTTTTGACAGATTGAGATTGAAATCAGACTGTGAACGTTGGCATGGCAACAGTGGCCCCTCAGATTTAAAATTGCTCCTTAGAATGAACAAAGTCTTTTATTGGACGTGTGTGACACTATCACACGACTGCCCAAAACGTATTAAAAGAAAAGTTTAAAAAATACAGGTTTTCCTACCAACCTGTAGCACTTGATAAGGTATTCAAGTGATGAAGTGAAACTCCAGAGAATAGTTCAGTGTAGGTATAAAATGGTTATGTTATAAAATATGTAGGTATTGACTTACTTAATGCTAAAATTCTAAATAGGTAGTGGATATTACAAATATTACACAAATGATCGAAGCAGTAGGAAAAAAAAATATATAATGTTGTTATAGTTACAAATCCATCAAATAAACTACTTAGTACTTACCTTTACTTCTTTTTTTACTGCAGAGCAAATGCCTCTCCCAAAACCTTCCAGGCATCGTTTTACAGAGCCATCTCGATCCAACCCTTGCGGTAAGCGTCTAATTAAGTACCTAAATTAAAAAAAAAAGAAACTTATTATGTACAGACACCAGCACATCAAGCTACCCGAAACTGTCACATTTTCCCAACCAACTTTGAACCTTATGCCTTAGAGATAAAGTTGAAAATCTATTAAAGAAAATTGACAGATTGTAGTAGCTTGATGTGCTGGCGTCTGTACTTACCTAGGTAAAAAGAGAATGTAGGATAGCAGTGTAATCACGCCAATTAGTGCTTATCAGAGGTTTACAGAGGTTAATGTATCTAGTCGCTTAGATAATAGCGGTACCATCTTCCAGTCACGTTTTCTGAGATGGGAAGAGAAAGTTGACACATAGATGCAAATTGTGTGGAAATCATTAATATTTATTTATGTATTCTTAAAGGAGAACCAACAGCTATAACAGAAGCAAAACAGTACACACCTTACATAAGTATAGTTAGGAACAATAAAGACAAAGTAGCCAGGGTATTGGTGCAATTGTTTTTTCGTTGCCAACTACATAATTGTGTTTTTTGAAACTACTCAAAACGTGTTCTTTTTGTGTAAAAAGAATCTCAATCAATTAACTCCATATCGCAGTCCACTGTTGGACATAGGCCTTTGCCAGGCTGCGTCACAACACCCTCTCCTCCGCAGTCTGTCCCAGCCACCTTCGTTACACGGTGTCCACTCCAGGACTCGTCCGCTCCACTGGCCATCGGTCCTTCGTCAAACATGATTTTATCCATCAAAAAAACTCTGAGCATAACCTGCTCCATAGCGCGCTGATCTTGAATTTGTGGACCAGCCCGACTGACAGTGTCCACGTTTCGGCATCGTATGTCATAACGGGTAGGACGCACTGGTGGAAGACCTTATTCTTAAAACATTACGGTATAGGTAACGAGAAGACTTGACGGTTTTTTCCAAACGCTGCACAACCCAAATGGATCCTTTTTTCGGCATCTTTCTCAAACTTGTGTCTACCGAGTTGGATGAAGTCCAACATAGTTGAAATCTTATTTTCACGCAATCTACACCATGTGTAAATCGAAGACATTCGACATCCACCAGCCCGCACTGTGTCCGCGTGGTGGATTGGCCCTCTCACACAGGAGGCCTCTGTCCCAGCAGTGGCAACACTCGGAACGTTATAGGTTGATGAAAGATTATGGTTTTTATGCTACACCATGACTCCAAATCCCATGATTACTACGAGTATATGGTTGAATGTTTTTGCTGTTCCTACTCCCAAAAAAGATGTCAGAAAAGCATCATGTCTACACTCTAATTGCTTAAGACATTTCCAATCCCAATCCGAGGGTATTGAATGAAATTCCTAATCCATTGCTTCATAGGTTTGAAAAAAATCGTCCGCTCAGCAACGTAGTTAACGCAACGGACGCGGACTGTTAAAATGAAAGGAATTGCAATCAATTGTCAGTTTATGTGTGACGCTGCGACGCTTCCAAACGTGATATCAAATGGCGTAGTTAAACACGTGTGAATTATTAAATGTGGGCTGAAATATGATTCATCAAAAAAAAAAAAATAAGCTGTTCCGTACATTTGAACGAGTTATGCGAACATTTATTTATTTATTTATCTATTTACGTAAATCTTACCTACACTACCATTACAAATCTGCGATCCAATGCGGTAGAGTGGCCTAAGCATAAATGTAGGGAACAACTGATTTTTTTTCGCGACCGATTTCGTTCATTTTTTGTATAGAAAAGGTGATATAAGTATGTGGTATAATTAATGCATATATTATGTGGGTTACATACTGTATACAACGTGTAACGTTAAATGCGCAAAACCTGAAAATAGTTTGATCAGAATAACGAGCAGAATTACTTAATTGAACCACTTTTTAATATGTCCCATTTTTCAAAAAATCTTCATTAAAAACGTTGCCGTGTCTATTTATTAATAGGTCAAGCAACCCAATGTCAGCGCGGCGCAGCGGCCCGGTGACGACTCCTCCCTCGATAAAGCGTCGTCGCAGACGCAAGAAACGATCAGAATGGCCAGTAAAACTAAAACAGCACATAAAACCTTTACATTTTTTTAATGACTTATTTTCTCTTTGAAATAGGTCAATTGAATTAAAAATCAGTTGGGGTGTCTGAGGTTTTGCGCATTTAACGTTACACGTTGTATATGTATAGATAAAAAAAAAAAATGTTTATTTCTTCACTTAAGGATATAAGTAACTATGTTAGGTTTGGAGTCACCTTTTAAGAAAAGATTTGCTTGTATTAGAGATTTTTTATAGATGACAGCTGAGTCATTAGCTGTCATCTGTAGATTTTTTGACTAGAACCGAAAAAAAATATAATAAAGATATTTCGATGCATTGTCAAATTGTAATAAGCTTGGCAAGCAGAGGCACATCGCTAGGTTAATCATAATTAAATCTTGAAGGACCATTCCCATTTTTGGACACCTTAGGGACATGTATTAATTAGATCGGGTCCTTAATAATTGAACTCCCTAATTTTTCTGATTTGACCTTAAGTCTGCGTCATGGCAATCTATGATATTGGGTGTAATAGCCTCCCGACCGATTTTGTTCACGGTGGCCAATCAACCGAGATTAACCAGGTACGCCGGAGATATTATAGTGCACAAGTGTGTGCGCAAACAGGCGCACCCTCTGTTCCTTATCTCTCCGGCAATCCGACACGACCGGGGTGAGATCAGGCGCAGGACCAACGGCTTTACGTGCTTTCAGAGGCAAGGGGGTATTAAACCGCCAACTTCCGAACTCCGGACTGTTAATAAGAAATTCCTAATGGAAAACCCAATAACACTGTCCGACCTGGGAATGGAACCCGACACTCAGCAGTCGCGCTTGCAACCACGAGATCAACGAGGCAGTTACATTGAGATATTGAGTGTAATGTACCGTTTAAGTGGTGTTGACTGTGTGTGTCTTAGCGCGTCATTGTACCGGTACTTCTGTACTTATTCTGTGATAAATAACATATTAGTTGCGCTTGCGCCGAACTCACTGTACCGAGTGTGAACTAAACGTTCTTGATCGCGTTTTTTGTGGCTTTTTTTTACTATGGTTTGTGGTTTATTTATTTTTTGTAAAATGTACTTGATATGTTTTTGGTTTAAACATTACATCACGTTGTATACGGTCATTACGCAGCTTGATAATGGCATGAATCGTATAGGCGCGTTTGGGGCAGGCCTGTCTGCCGTTCTTCCCACAGCGTGACCTCGATGTATAATTACATGTTTTAACGGAGGATGTTAAAGCCTTCAATCCTATTATATTAAGACGATTTTTTGTTTCAGTCATTAGTCTTACTTAGTGGACGGATATAATGACAAGAACAATCTGGAGACTGAAAGTCTGCAATCTGCCTAGCCTTTTCCCAACTATGGTGGGGTCGGCTTCCAGACTAACCGGTTGCAGCTGAATACCAGTATTTTACATGGAATTACTGCTAATCTGACCCTACCACAACCCAGTTACCGGATAACACGATACCCCTTGGTAAGACTGGTTGTCAGACTTTTGAGCTTCTGACTACCCGTAACTACTAACGACTGTCAAAGATACACTACGGCCAACGGCTTAACGTGCTTTCCGAGGAGGGTTCTCGTTATGTCATGGTTGGCCACCCATCCACGAACTGACCGCGTAGCTTAACCTTCGATCGACCCGTGCGGCTGTTATTATTTAGCCACGAGCTCCAAAAGTGTATTATAACGATATTGGACAGCATAAACATAGAGACTCATCATAATACGTATGACCTATTCTGTGTTCCTGGCTCAAAAACCAACCTAGGTCATTACGCCGCTGTGCCCAGACTTTGTAGGCAATATAACACGCTATCTAAAACAACAAAAATTGACATCTGTGAATCTCTTGTTAAGTATAAGAAATGTCTATCTGTTAATTATTATTATTTTTTTTAACTTTTCATTTATAAACAGTAACTGATGTGTTTTAGTCTTAATTTTCTTAATTCTTTTAAAGTTTTTATTCATATTTTACTAGTATTATAACTTTGTTATTGTTAGCTTAGATGTAAATTTTATTATGCATGCTGTGGTCTCCTGTAAGTGAAGGAGTACACCTATGTGATACCTATGTAGGTCCTAATTTAGTTTTAATGATTTGTGTACATCCTTTGTTGGAGATTCTAAATAAATAAATAAATAACATCCCATCTCATCATAGCTCTCCGCAAAATTTTCACCGCTGAATGTTCTACAGCATGTCGATTCTGTAAAAATCTCACCGTGAAAACTTGCGTGGAGTGAGCTGTCAGTGTCATCCCACTGATGCTAGGGATTGACCAAGCAAACATTTACAATCATAATCGAGGTTTGTATGCTAATTCTATTGATCATTTTATATAATTTCAAAGCTAGTATTTTAGTTGCCAAAACATCGCTATTTAAGGACTAGTCTAGGTAAAAAAAAAAAAACAATATTTACATTCTGACTAAATTTCTGTTTTGCTATTTTATTTTAAAACCCCACAAAATGGTAATGTTTTGGCAACTAAACTACTAGCTTTGAAATTATATAAAATGATCAATAGAATTAGCATAAAAATCTCGATTATGATTGTAAATGTATGCTTGGTCAATCCCTAGTATCAGGTGGGATGACACTGACACCTCACTCCACGCTCACTTCACCCAAGTTTTCACGGTGAGATGGTTACAGAATCGCACTGCAGTACCTACGTAAGATGTAACATCATATGGCATTCATCGCGCTACGAACCTTTCTTACTAGCTAATCTTTTCATGGCATGACCTACTCTCGTATAAGGGCGATAAGAGATTAGGAGCTATACGATTGTGTGAAAACACACTTTGTACACACAACTATGGAGTTTCTTGCCCATTCTTCTTCATAAAAAACCCCTTTACCTTTGGAAGGGCAATTATAATCAATTCTAGTTTCTTGTAAATGTTGATGATCAAAAGTACCTCTTGATGATCTTCTTGAAATTAATGATTTGACTTTTTCTTTATTTACGTTTTTCAAGAGTTTCTTTCTTTCTTTCCAGGTATCACCGTATGCAATCCACTCCACCCTCCACTCGGCTAGGGGGCGCCGGTGATGGCGGGCGGCAGCGCGTGGTCTTGCCGCGTGGCAGTGCGCACGCGCACGCTCCGAGGCCTCGTCCGAGACACACAGCGCGCACTGCACGATGTGGCCGATATTATGCTCTTTGGTAAGGAGTAGTTGCTTTAGAATCAACCTCGGAGAAGGGACAGGGTGATGGACATTGGTTGAAGAAAATATACACGAGGACATTGTACAGTACCGGTATAAAGGATGGATTTTTGAGATGATTCTCAACACATTTATACATTAGCATATTTCACAAAGGAAAGAAACAACATGAATAATCCATCATTCGATTTAACACATAAGAAATATTAGCCATGTAATAGCACATAAAGAACAACATAGTTATCAGCAATAATTGGAGATTAAACGAACTTACCTGAAGTGAAGTTCTATCCAAATGATACGAGTTGCTTCGTCCGAAGAGATTAAGATAACAATGTAGTAATACGTCTAGGGTATCGCCTTTCATCCACTAAGTTTGAATTTTTTTTTTTTTTTTTTTTTTTTTTTTTTTTTTTTTTTTTTTTTTTTTTTGTCGGTACTTTGTCTTCCAGATAGTTATGCCTGTACCGCCACTTATTTAGTTGAAAGCCTGGAACCTTTTTTAATATTTCACTTTAGGTATGGGGTTCATAGGGTTGGGAGGGAACTAATCTCTTCGGACGAAGCAACTCGTATAATTTGGATAGAACTTCACTTCAGGTAAGTTCGTTTAATCTCCAATTATACTTCGTTGCTTCGTCCTTCGAGATTAAGATAACAATGTAGATTTTGAAAGATGGTGAAATATTAAAACACTGAATTTTTATACTTAGGTACATGTATATTAATCAAACCTTACAAGTAATAAAGTAATTAAATTGTAGTTTTTCTTTAATTAGGGGTAGATAAATTTAAGTTATTAATTTTAAGTAATTAAATCTAACATCGATCAGAGGTTAGGATTGATAAGGCAAATTGATCAGTTTGTTCACATTGAATGTCTCTATGATAATATCTAGCGAAAACATTGGAGCTACCACTCCACCCAGCTGCTTTTCGTATCGTGTCAATATTGACACCAGCTCTATGAGCAGCTGAGGTGGCTGCGTGTCTGGTGGAGTGGGCAGAAAATACTGAAGTGTCAATTCCGCTAATTGATAATATATCTTTTATCCACCGACTGATGGTATTTGTGGTTACTGATTTATGTGGTTTTTTAATACTTATAAAAAGGCTATTGGCATTGTTTCTCAAATGTTTTGTCCTATCAATATATTCTATAAGAGCCTCAGCGGGACATATTTCCGGTCGATCTTTGTAAAATGGAATATTTAAACAAGGTTGAGATAAACCAGGTCGAGATGTTTTTAACAAATCGTTTATCTTGATCAATATAAGATTATCAGTGACGTTCATATTTTCTAATTTGATTTTGCTAATGGTTTGCACCCTGTGTGCAGTTACAAGTATGAGCAAAGTTACGGCCTTTTTGGTTAAATGTTCGAAACTTAAATTATTATTTGGGTACCATTTTGATAAGAATTCTAAAACTATTGACGGGTCCCAAGTGATATTATATTTTGGGGCTGGAGGACGAAGTCTGTAAAAACCTTTGAATAGCCTAGCAACGCGATCATCAGACCCTACTCTCGATCCTAAGATCAAAGACAGAGCGGAGCGATGACTGTTTAAAGATCCGTATTGTAAGCCGGAAGAAATAACTCAGTGAGAAAATACATAATCATCGGAATTGACGCCTCATGTATTTTGATATTGTGAGTCTTACAAAAGTTTACCCAACGTCGAATGGCAACGTCATATTGTTTTATTGACCTTTCAGATAAAGAAGCTATCATAATATCTAAAGATGATGGTGGTACTCCTCTGTTTCGTAACGCCGTCCTGATAACTTCCCTGCAATCAACGTGAGCTTGGGGACACTGTTGGAAATAGACAATAACACTTTATCAGAGGGTCTAAACTGAACTAATTCTGAACAGAGAAGTTTTTGATAAAGTGGAAACCAGGGTTGCGTGGGCCAAAATGGAACCACAACAATACCCTCCGCCTGGTCGTATATAAGTTTTCTTAATACTTTTAATATAACCGCAAAAGGAGGAAATGCGTAGAAACAAAGATTTGACCAATTTAAAGTAAAAGCATTCACAGCGCATGCTCCTGGGTCTCTATTCCATGAGACGTACTTAACACATTTGTTATTCAACCTTGATGCGAAAAGATCAATTTTTTGGTTGCCCAAAGGCTCTCACAATCTTTTCAAAAGCATGATCTTTAATCTCCCATTCGGTATCGGGGTGAGATTTTCTAGACTCAGCATCTGCTATTTCGTTATCTTCCGAGCTTATGTATGAAGCGAATACAAATATACCACGAGCTTCACACCACTGCCACAAAGATTTTGTGATTTCAGTTAAATGTGGAAATCTTACTCCACCCATACGGTTGATATACGAAATAGCAGTTGTGTTGTCAACGCGTAGTAACACCTGACAATTTTTTAATCCTTTTGCGAATGTTTGTAAGCCCAAGAAAGCAGCCAGGAGTTCTAGACAGTTAATATGTTTGTTAGACTCTGTGTTACTCCACTGGCCACTGGCGGTCTCCGCACCGCATGCTGCCCCCCACCCTTTTTTGCTAGCGTCTGAAAATATTTCTAGACAGTAGCTGTCCCGTCTAATAGGATTCACTGCGGTATCAATAGATTTTAACCACCAGGAAAAATCGTCCTGCAAATACTGTGGTAAAGACATGTGGCTATCATAATTACTCGTTTTACACAATGCAAGGTATTTGCATCTTTCCATCTGCTTGGTGTAAAGCCAACCGTACTGAATCGCGGGGCAGGACGAAGTGAGGAGGCCTACCAAGCGAGTAAACTGTCTTATTTTACAACGAGATTTCAATTGAAACGATTGTAACTCTTGTTTAATTAGATTTCGTTTTTCCTTAGGAAGGCTAACATGAAATTCTTTTGTATCTATCACAAAACCAAGGTATTTGCAAATATTACTCGGAATCATACAACTTTTTTTTTTTTTTTTTTTTTTAATGTTAATTATGAATCCTAAGGACTCTAAAATATGTTTTGTCTGTAAAATATTATCTAAGCAATCTTGATAATTATTAGAAATGATACAAATGTCATCTAAGTAGATAGATGACAGATAACCTAATGATCTCAGTAAACAAATTACCGGTTTTAATAGCTTTGTGAACACAAATGGAGCTGTGTTTAAACCAAACGGCAAAACATTGAATTGGTAAATTTGACCCTCGTACCTAAATCGTAGGTACTTTCTATACGTCGGGTGTATAGGTACTAGAAAATACGCATCCTTTAAATCAAAGGTGGCCATGAAACTGTTTCTTGATACTAATTTTAATGTTGTTCTTAGATCTTCAATTTTGAAATGTTCTGTTACGATGTACTTGTTTAGAGACTTTAAGTTTAAAATAAATCTGTTTTTGCCATTGGGTTTTTTAATCAGGAAATAACTAGAAAGAAACTGTCCTTCACATGGTTCACAATGTGAATTAGCACCACTGTTTAGAAGGTCAGTGATGGCCACCTTGTATTTAAAGGACTCACATGAAGTTAATGCAGGTAAACTTGGTTCGTGTAACTGATAGACAGGTTTAGTAAACGGTATCTTGTAACCTCTTATCCACGATAATACAACGAGGTCATTAGTTATCAATTGCCATTGATCATAAAAGTAGGATAACCGACCTGCAAAACGTACCAGGTCTAGCGCCGCGGGGCTTGGCGCTGCTGCAAGCGCGGCTGCTGTCGCGGCTGCTGCTGCACCGGTCGCGGGCGCGGCGCCGGCGCTGTTCTCCTCGCTGTTCCCGCTTGCCGCGCTGTCGGGAACGGAGGCGTCTGGTTTAAAGTCTGGACAGGGGCCTGTCTCGGTCTCTGCGCTGGTGCAGGTCTTCGAACCTGTGTGTTTATTTTAATCTCAGCGCCTGATTTTGATATAGCTTTTGCAGCTTTTAGAGTATCGGTCAGATGTTCGCCAAATAGAAACTTATCGATTTCTGTATTGAACAGTTGATCTTTTATATCTTTCTTGATTGTAGAACATATAAAACTGCGCCGTGTCATGGACTCGCTGTGTTGTGAGTCACACATCAGTCGACCGGCTTCGATCAGTAATTTTATTACCGACTGATCTTTATAACCTGCAGAAAAGAGTATGCTTAGGGCTTCACTTATACAAGATATACTTGCTGCGACCTGCACCTGCTTATTCTCTAAAGCTTTGTCTTTTTTTTTTATTAGCATCTCCGATAAGGCGGCCTTTATCTCTGGATTTAACTTGGGTGCATCAATCTTTGTGCAGTTTTTTGGAACCAGATGCTTATCAAGCAGCTCCTTTCTGGCATCCTTGGTCAAGCCTGTTGTT
Organism: Eremobia ochroleuca; assembly: GCA_949629135.1. Taxonomy (NCBI): domain Eukaryota; kingdom Metazoa; phylum Arthropoda; class Insecta; order Lepidoptera; family Noctuidae; genus Eremobia; species Eremobia ochroleuca. Next base: position 15,050,720 of record OX451409.1, read on the forward strand.
GCGATGTGTTCCCAGCGAGCAGATAACTCGCATCTAATGTCTGGTCCATATTTTTTATCCTTTGATGGAGTTTCGCCCAAGAGATTCAGAATCTCTTCGTCCAGCTCAGGAAGCGTTACTTCAACAGGTAGTTCCGATTCCCCTGCCTGTACTGCTTCTGTAGCAGGAACATCATGTATCGTCGAGGTGGACGTACCCGGTTGTGGCTCATCTGAGTCAATAATCGGAGATGACGCGACATCACCTTGAACTTCCATTTCAGCTGGCATAGAAAATGTACCAAATGTAGGTATCGGATAGAAAATAGCGCGGTGATAGTCCTCAAAACTATCCACAACACCAAGTTTATAATCCATACCGATATTCAGAATTACGAAATCGAGTGATAACATTTTGTTATGTAGGTACGTGGATATGATCACAACTACCAATGTTCCTAGTATACAACTAGTGGTTTTAGAGCGGCGATAGTCCTTAAAACTACCCACAACACTATGTTTTAGTCCGTACGGATATAAAATGCAATTATTATTAAGTAGGTCATTAACTAAAGTGAAGGCAACATTCCTTTCAAATGTACACAATCACTAGTAGTATATACCCAATGAATTGGGAATCCAAAATTATGTGAAGGTAACATCCCCATAAGATGTACACAACACTATTTAAGATAATATGACATCATGTCAGATTATGATACGGATATAGTCCGAAAAACTATTCACAATATCTTCCGTTTGTAAAAATAACACTTCAGCTTACCTTCATGGTCCGATAGTACCGGCGACATAATAATATTCGTCGACGAGCTACTACTCTCGGAACAACTTCGAACACGCGACCTTCTGTCGCGTTTATTAAGTTTCCTTTCGAGTTTTCGAATCTTCTTTCTTAAATAATCACTGTCGTCGTTTTTGTGACTACGTTTTGGCATCTTTTTGCACAATTCAAATGAAACGAAGAAAATAACGTGGTGATCGGCGACGCACTAAAACGCGAATGAGTGGCGGTACAGGCATAACTATCAGGAAGACAAAGTACCGACAAAAAAAAAAAAAAAAAAAAAAAAAAAAATATTCAAACTTAGTGGATGAAAGGCGATACCCTAGACGTATTACTACATTGTTATCTTAATCTCGAAGGACGAAGCAACGAAGTATAATCGAGATAATAATATCAATTAAATTACATGAAAATTATAAGTAGTCAGTCGATCTTTCACAAGAAGTGATCTGATGATCATATTTCAATTCATTTTACAATATAGGCAGAACTACCACTAAGCAGCGTGATTTTTGAACAGCGTGCGTCGCAGGATCACCGTGGTGGGTAGGGAGGTTAAATATGTCGATGAGTATCTCTATCTTGGTCAGATAGTCTCTTTCCAGATAAGGCGAAACAAAGAAGTTGCAACACGCACCGAAAATGCCTGGAAGAGCTATTGAGCCATGAATGAAGGATCTAATGAAGGGTGATCTTCTACTATGACTCAAGAGAAGACTCATCGACATGTGTATTCTCCGCCAATCACATTTTAATTTAATGAAATAGTCATGCGCACTATAATCTAAAAACTGTAGCAGGAAAATATCCACAGGAAGCAAAAATGTTGACTATTCACGCCTAACTTAGCTCCTTACCGCCAATTAATTACAACACATATACCAAAATTCCCCTTTTCCTGTCCTCAGCGAATGGATTATAATAATATAACTGTAGGTAGTTGCATTACAATGACGTCATCGTGAGGTCACCGGACCGCCATATGTTTATAAATAGATTAAAGAAGTAACTGCATATTGCGCAATTTTCCTTGCGAGATTAGTAAGAATGTAAAGGATACTGGCACTGCATGAGATAAGAATTAAAAAAAAAATAGAAATACCTATTCGTCGTGTTAGGGGCCGTATTATCTATGCCACAATAAACGAAACCGCGCGAAATGAACGCGAGATGGCGTGATTAGCTATGGAATTGACGTGGTTTCGAAGTGAGGAATCATTGAATGGTCATAGTGAATTAGGGCCCTGGGACACACCAGTGACAAGAAAGTGAAAAGAAAATCGTTTGGCTTGGTCGGGCCATGTGATGAGGAGCGATGGAACGCATGTATCTAAAAAATTGCTGATTTTTAATCTGTTGTTGATGACCTGAGAGGAAGGGGAAGGCCAAAGAAAAGATGGATATATTAGAATAGAATAGAATAGAATACTCTTTATCTTTATTATACAGCGTGTAACGGAAGGGGGGTATCAACCCTGAAGGAGGTGAATGTGCTCATGAAACTCAACAACTTTCCCCAAAGAACATAGGTCGAAATATGAAAAAAAAAATTTGGCCCTCCCATAGTAAATCAATCAGCTGGTAGTCAGTTTTGTAAGGGAGGGCCAAATTTTTTTTTCATATTTCGACCTATGTTCTTTGGGGAAAGTTGCTGAGTTTCATGAGCACATTCACCTCCTTCAGGGTTGATACCCCCCTTCCGTTACACGCTGTATAAATTACGGACATAAATATAGAAATTTTACAAAGGGTGACAATGGGCGGTCTTATCGCTAAGAACGATCTTTTGAAGATTGTTTGAGGAATGATATGAAAGAAAAGGGAGTGAGTGATGGCGTGACGGTTGACAGGGGAGAATGGAAGGCATGGGACTAAGGCATTGATGATTAGTAGTGTTAAAATAATAAAATAATAATATTCCACAACTTTCACACAACGCCATCTAGTCCCAAACTAAGCAAAGCTTGTACTATGAGTGCTAGACAACTGATAAACATACATATATATTTCTAAATACATACATATTATAGATAAATTACACCCAGACACAGAACAAATGATCGTGCTCATCACACAAACATTTGTCCTGGGTGGGAATCGAACCCACGACCTTGAGTATAGTAGTCAGGGCCACTGACCACTAGACCAACAGGCCTGTCAAAAGGTGTGTGTTATGCCTTTATATGTACAACTTTTGTATCAAGTGTCAACGATGCTGCAGTGTTGCCCCCATGAGATCGTCAGGCCCTCCCCGGAGGCTCTTACAACCCTTGCTCTTTCCGGGTTAGCGACTTAAGAGCTTTACAGGCCGATTCCTATAATTTACCGTTATTAGCAAAAATTAAGACTATTGTATCTTTACCAATACTGAAGCAAAGACCGCATAGCTTTGCTTAGTAGACCCATCCATAATTATGGAATTCCAACACAGGAGAAATTCCTAGTGTGGGGCAACTTTTTTTTTTTTTTAAATAAAGAAATTAGCTATTACATGTAAAATTACTTCTATTTATTATATGCTCAGTTTGGCAGTAAATATGCTACCATTGGTAAGCAAAACGATTCGCTTCTGTTCTTAGGAACCGAGCATTAATCGGAAAAAGATGGATACCTATGGGAAAAAAAAAAAATTATAGAGAAGAATAATAGAATGAAAAGATGGGGGCTTGTGGCTAAGTAATAACAGTCGCACGGGTCGATCGATTAGGTTAAGCTGCTATTGCCGCGGTTGGTCCGTGGATGGGTGACCATCTTTACATACCTCTTAGTGTCTCGGAAAGCACGTTAAGCCGTTGGTCCTGGATGTTATTCGTGGATCTTTGACATTCGTTACGGGTCTTCAGAAGCCCGAAAGTCTGACAGCCAGTCTTACCAAGGGATATATTTAGTATTATCCAGTAACTAGGTTGTGGAAGTCAGATAGGCAGTCGCTCCATGTGAAATACAGGTATTCAGCTGCATCCGGTTAGACTGGAAGCAGACGCCAACATAGTTGGGAAAAGGCTAGGCGGCAGATGATGACGATGAATAGAGAAAAAAAAATAAGTAATTGATAGGCAAACATTGAAACAGCCCAGGTTTTTGTTTTAGCCGTTTAGCAGTCTGAGCTGTTAACCGCACTACAACTGAATCCCTTTAATATTATATACAATAACATGAAAAATCTCACTCTCTTCTCAGATCCAGAAGTGTTCACAGCAGTGCAAGAGGTGGGGAACCAGTCTCTTCGCTCCACAGCGCTGGTACTGCTGGGTACGTCTCCATCTGCACGCGCGCGGTTGTTGCACTGTCTGCTAGGACATCAGCTGCTGCCTGACCCTCCGCCCAGAGGATGTCGATGGGTGAGTGGGAATAATGAAGTGGTTGTGAGTTTTTGAGGGGTAACACAAACGCAATTGCTTCTAATCTGAAAATGAATACAAATGTTATTTTTAAATGTTTTTATTGCCGAATTGGCCTTCTCTTGACCTCGATCCCGCCTGATGGAAAGCGATGGATGAGGTTTATAATGGAACGAGCGTACACAGAAAATGAGTGATGTTCACTCTTGCTTTGAAGGCGGACGGGTTGAATGTGGAAGGGAACACAGACGCTGGCGGAGCAGAGAGTTCCACACTTTGGATGCTAATAAATGTAGAGGAGAAGAAGGACTATGGCCTGCCTTTGTCATAATTGCCATAATTATGAAGAAAGAAAAAGTTTTAATTTTATTACGGAATAAAGTATCAGGAAAGGTAAATAATAGAAAATATCTAAATAACTAGTACTGTGTAGAGCGATCTTAGTTTATTCAAGCTAAGCACAGTAAGCATTATTTTTTCCAACGAAAGAGTAGGAATAACTTAACCCTATTTTAATTTTATATTTTGTCAAATGTTGATGTTGTTATGATCAACGAAATCTAGCAAATTGACAGCAATTTTTTTGACCAGATTCTGACTCATCTCCCATACACAACAAAAACCTTAATTGCCTCGGTAATACGGTGTCGTCAGATTAGAACACCTATAAAATTCAACAGGCTTTACCCATCCTGTGCTAAATACCATAAGTCTCATGTCCTCAGATCCGCATCCAATACGGCAGCAGCAACCAGCGCCAGGTGCACCTCACTCTCGGCAACTCGGAGTTCGAGCTGGTTGAGGAACTAGAGTGCAACAAGCGGCCCTGGGACACACTGCCTGTTGAGGTGAGAGCACTTTAAAAGTATTACTTACCTTCAGCTTCTTTATTACTAACTTTCTTCATATGGGGTTACCAAGAAAAAATACCCATTTTTACTTTTTTTGTTGTTTATTCATAAAATAACAGTTCACAAGCATTAATTGTTGAACCTTTAAACATATCACACAAACCATCGCGTGCTTAACAGCGGTACTTAACTGTCCAATTGTTTTTCTTCTGTTACAATGAAATGATTTTTAGCCCAAACTCGCACAGGCGATTTTTTAACGCGATGATTGTTTTTCTTGCGGTGGAATATTGTAGGTGTTGAGACGTGCATTGAGAATCCAACAGAGTGCATCCCAGCGTGTCAAAAAATACACTGTTGAATTTTCAACTCTCAGCGCTAAGCGGTAAGATTGTAAAATCCAATGGGTGATAAAAAACCGCCGCGTTAAAAATCTCCCGTGGGTCTTAAACGAAAGAGAGTCGAACCGCATTAAAATAAAAATGCTCAATTATACACATTCCATTCATCTTGCATCCGCACAAAATATGAAGTTTGCCAAAATGGTTTTCATGCAAAAAGAGCTAGTAGATCCTAGTATAGTTCCCCCGTATCTCTGCGGATCTCTGTAGATTCGGATTTCCCCTTCTGTCCCAGGTAAAAACCACTCTGCATATTCATGCTTTTATTTGGTTACACCCGGCGAACTTCGCACTGCTTCAGAATCGAAATTAGTCAATCCGCTCTCGAGATGTCATCAAAATAGCCCTTCCATACAAAATGTATGAGTGAATGTTTTAACAGTAATTCTGCTATTCGGGACTGAGACAAATCAAAAATCATAAAAATCTGTTTAGCCGTTCTTGAGTTATAAATTTTGTAACAAACCCGAATTTGTTAATTTGTTTTATTTATGTGTATGTATATAGTTATATATTATATAACTCAAAAAGCTGTTTTTTTATATATTTTTTCAGGACCTAATAAGACAAGATAAGACTGATCTCACAACAATATTAGAGGTTGAAATCAACAACCCATTCCTTAAAGACGGGCTCCGAATAATCCTACCTCCAGACCTGGATGTAGACCCAGGAGTTGCCAGCCACCAGACCCTGAAAAAACTCCATGCAGACCTGTATTCAAAGCGAGACAGTATATTGAAGAATTTTAACCCTGTATATCTTTTTGGGGTTGATAAAATTGGGAAGAATATTTTTAGTGAGAACCTTTCTGGGACTGTAACTACTTCAAAGAGTGAAGAGGATTTTTGGAATACGTTTAATTTGTATTCTATGGCGAGAGGGGAGAGTAGTGGGGACTGTGGGCACTGTGGGGATTGTGGGGAAAGTGGGGATGGTGATAAAAATGAGGTGACAAGAGCGTGGACTGGGAGTAGAGAGCCCGCTGTGTTTTCTAGTGAGGTGAGTGTTTTTTGTATTTACTTTTAACACAAAACAACATCGCGTACGCGTACCGTAACGGTTCGAGGTGGCGCGGGAAAAGAGTTGTAGGAAGGACTTTGGAGGGGGGGGGGGGGGGGAGGCCTTTGCCCATCAGAGGGGCACGATAGGCTATCAAAAAACAAAAAAACGTCATTCCTCGTTTCCCCGAAGGGTTTGGCAAAGGTGTACCTATAATATATCCACTTTTCGCCGCAGTTATGTTTAAGTAATTCAAATAATGTATTAATTAATTCCATTAAAGCATACAATTTCCATTTAGCGAGCGTGTTTTGCTCTCGAAACTGTGAAGAAAAACGCGAAGAAACCAGCATGTCCTAAAACCAAAAAATCCTAGACATGTGATACCACCAAACCGCCCCGGGCTGGCGTGGTACATTACGGCCCACTCCCTGTCACAGAGACGAGGCCTGTGATTATGAACGCGTTTTAAGAAATACCGTAAATGTATCATGCACGAGTTACTTGAAGCTCGTCGTAGCAAACCATCATTATTATTATTTTTTTTTTTTTACCTTCCACAGAACTGCCTAGATCTTCATCAAATAAAGGAGATAAACCCGAACTCACAGGTGTTGTTCGTTCTCTTCTCTAACAGCGAAGACATGAACCGAACAGAAGGTAACGCAGGAGAGCACAGAAAGCCCGAGAAGAGGACCAATGTGGATGCTTTGAAGTGGATATTTAGGTTAGTTTATCACTTTTATTTAAATAAATTGGTATTTTTACCTCAAAAGGAAAAATGGAACCCTTATAAGATTACTTCGTTGTCCGTCTGTCAAGACTCTTCTTCTCAGGAACGCGTGGAGTTACCAAATTGAAATTAATATCAAATACTCAGGGCTGCAATTCCTTGAAGCAGTGAAAAAATCAAACTTCAAAGTTAACGCAATAAAAAGATACGAGCGTTTATGTTCCATTTATGGCGCATATTTTGACACTCGCAAGGGAATCAAAACCTGTAGAATCATGAAATTTGGCAAGAAGCAATGTCATTTAGCACAAGTAAAGGAAAAAGTCCGAAAATCGTTTTGTAGTCACATACTTTGTACGGAACCCGCGGTGCGCGAGTCCGACTCGCACTTGACCGGTTTTTTATTCATAGGCAGGGCACCTAATGAAAAATGGTTTATACAGCTTTATAGGAGTCTTTAATATCAAGGGTCTGCGAAGCGTGGTCAACCCTTACGAGATCAAGCTGAAATGTCTAACGTGCATGTTGCTCCCAACAGCGTCTGTATTCCACATAGTTACCCATTTGTGCTGTACAGTGCGGTGATGTACAGTACACCTGCATTTCACCTGCTCTTTAAGTCCCATGTATTAGGGGCGAGCCTAAATCGTGATTCCGCTCTGAAAAATTCCGCGACCCAAAGGTATGCTACTCGTTAACTAATTAAGCGACGACAATGGGGCACAATTGACTTCACTTGACTTTAACTTGAATGCTCCGAAAGCACGTTCAGCCGTTGGTTCCGGCGGTCAATCGTGCGTGGATCTTTGGCAGTCGTTAGGGGTCGCCAGAAGCCCGAAAGTCAGACAACCAGTCTTACCAATGGTTATCGTATTACCCTTGGTTGTGGAGGCCAGATAGGCAGTCGCTTCATGTAAAATACTGGTATTCAGCTGCATCCGGTTAGACTAGAAGCCGACCTCAACACAGTTGGGAAGATGATAATGATGAAAGCGACACAATAAAAAAAAAATATATATTGCGAGACTCGGCAATCTTTCAAGGTCGCTTTGTAAATTAAGCCATTCCTTTTTATTTCCAGACAAAGCCAAGAGCCGCAGAAGGCAACGGATCATCAGAAACACAAAGGAGAGGACAAAAGACTGTTTGAAGAACAAACCGCCTTCATGAACGATATGATGGACCAGTGGGAGATGATGTGTGAGTATTAGGAATGTATTAAGACTAGACCCTGAATAAATAACACACAATCAGTCACAGTCTGAATCATTTTGAAGGATATTGCTATCCATTGCATTATATGTTCGAAATTTTTTTCTGCTCAATAGCGTAAATAACGCAATTAATGTTTTTGAACTGTCAAAATGAAGGCAATTGTTATTGATAGTATGTTACGCAACTATCCCGCCATATAAGCACAGAATACATCATGAAGAGGCATGTATCCTAGTAGTGGAGATTTTTAGGCTAATATGCTTATGCTCATTAGCAAAATATGCATTTTAGGTCTTATGGCCTGTTGGCAGGTTTCCAGTTTACTCCACTGTGTAAAAGCCACTGCTTTCGCGATGCAAGATTTCGCGTCGAAGTGTCACTTACAAAACAAAAAAAAAAAATCTCAAGATTCAAATGTTTCAGCTGCTATAACGTTGTTTGACTATTGACTATTTCAACTAGCTTTGACTTATCATAAAAAATAATAATGTTATCCCTTAGGAGTACTTGCTTATTTTAAATAATAATGTGGCATCACGGCTGAAGTGGAAAAAAGTTAGCTTTTGAAGGCCACTGTACCTCCGTGATCGAATGGGTCAAAAGTTAAGACGAAAAATACAGACAGTCAAAAACACAATCCAATTGAAAATACCATCAAGGTTAAAATCACAAAATAACCATGTCCTTCTTTATTTCAGCAACACCACGTCAAAAACATCATGTAAAAAGCCAATGCATTCTTCTCGACGATTCCGACCTCCTTCTTACACCCGAGCAAAAACCGCTCGCACCATTTCTCAGCACCACCATACAAAATGCGGGCGAAACTTGTGCGAAGGACAAAGATGAAAGGAGTGTTAAGTCTAGGGCTGGTTTGTTAAGTAGCGTCGTGAAGTTTGCTGCAGATTGTCTGCAAAGTTACCTGTTGGAGTATTGCACGAAGTTGAGTGAGGTTAGTATTCACCTTGCTAGCGTTTTCCCATGTTGGGGTCGGCTCCCAGGCTACACGTATACAGCGGAATATTTATTATTTTATTTATTTATTTAAAACCAGCTTTTTACGTGAAGCGACTGCCTATCTAACCTCCACCACTCAGGTGTAGCTTCATCTTTAATCGACCTGCCGCATCATCTAGACTAACGTAGCAAGCTGCGTTCCCAATATCTCCTTTATGTGATTTCGGAAAAAAATAACGTAACAACCTCAGCATAAAGTTTACTTTATGTATGTATTTATTTTATCGTGTAAATAGTACACCACAGACTACCTACAATATTTGTCTCGCCTTCCCTTTTCAATCCATCCAAAGGTTGTCTTTAAAAGATCGCTCTTAGCGATAAGACCGCCCATTGTGTCACCCTTTGTAAAATTTCTATATTTATATCTGTAATCTATATGGTGTACATAATAAAGAGTATTCTATTCTATTCTACTTTCTGTTAAAATTTCAATATTTTTTATGACATTTTCTAAAGTGTTCTTCATTCGGAAATCAACTTAATTTACACCGGGCATAAAGTTTATATTTTCTTAGGAATAAATAATTTCAGTTGGAAGCAAAGATTGGAATTGATTATATTAGGTATAATTATTGTGAATAGAATGAAGTACATACCTGCAATAATATTAATACAATTACAGGTGCACGTGAAACTCCTACAGCAATTCTTCCTGGCTTCGTTCGACATGGCTCGCGAGCTACAAATAGTTCCCAAAAAGATACAGTACGTAGCCACACAAGAACAACAATTGTATGAGGTTAGTTATAAATAAGAAGGAAAAAGGTTGCATGTGAATGATAGCGTGTCGGTTGGAAGGGGACAATGCGAAAAAAAAAAACGTGTGAGGCCAACCGTGACCAACATTGGGAGAGATTTAGGAAGATGAAAATATACATTTTATGATTATTGCCAGCAAACTGCACTGGGTCCGCGTGGTGGATTACGGCTCAACCCCACATAGGGTGATGAGGAAACATTTTTTTTACCTATATTTTGTCCCAATCCTGGGCAAAAAGAAGGTTTCGAAGGAAGAGGTCTACAACAATTAATATGATACCTTTAACTGAATATTTGTTTAATAGTATAGACTCTCGTATGCGAGTGGACGCTGTATACACTGATTTTAGAAAAGCCTCTGACAAGGTTGATCATGAATTGCTTTTGAAGAAGCTGGCCTTTAACGGTATCCGCAGGGATTGTTACGTTGGTTCATATCGTATGTATCAAATAGAACACAAAAAGTAGCTGTTAATGGGTTCCATTCCTCCACTATAACCGCAACGGCAGGAGTGCATCAGGGCTCAATTCTCGGACCTCAGTTGTTTGTAATTTTTATCAATGATGTCGGTGTGAGCTTTCTTAACTCTTAAGTTTCTACTTTACGCGGACGATCTAAAAATATTCAGACCCATTAGATCAATACCGGACTGTCACTTACTTCAACAAAATCTTAATCGCTTAGTAGAGTATTGCATTAAAAACAAACTCCTATTTAGTATTCCCAAATGTTGCTCTCATCATATATCAGCTTTACTTATACATCTCTATACCCAAGAAAGTTGACGAAAAAGATCACGAATTGTCTTAACTCTGGCTAAGATTTTTAGCCATAGTTAACACAATTCGTGATCTAGGAATACTGCTCGATGACAAACTGCACCTGGCACTGCGTCAGGCTTATCGTATGTATAGATTCGTAATAAGATCGGCCACGGAATTCATCCACCCGAGCACATATTTACATTTGTATCGATCATTAGTCCGGTCTCAACTAAAATATGCAGATAGTTTCAGGAAGGTTTTAGCATATAATATATTAGGTAATTATTCTTATGTACGTAGTTATATTCATAAGTGTACTGCATCTCCGGCATTTCAAGTGACCGACGTGCGTGTGCGCGCCTCTAATGTTGTCGCCCCTTCCACTCGCTGCGTCACCACGCTCACGTGATATCCCAGCCGTCTTACTCGACAAATCCTCTAATAATGTTCATTCATTGTTTTATTTTCGCAGACGATAAACGAGAAGTTCTCAGGAGGCGACAAGAAGAGAGAGCTCCTGAATATCATGCAAGAAGTGTTGGAAGAGATGAGGGCCGAAGTTAATAATATGGATTGGAGTGTTGATGGTAATCTTTATTTAATACTAGCTGAAGCTAGCGGCGAACTTCGTACCTGCATCAGAATTGGGTAGTTGCATGATATTGAATACTATATATTCTAGTAGATAATATATCCACACATGTAATACAATAATAGAATTCGAAATCAAATTTGAAATCGGTCGAAAAATAAAAAAACTTATAACTTATAGAAACTTTTTGTCTATCTCTTTCTCGCAAAACGAAGTTTTGCATGTAATTTATATGGCGATACTGAACTATGACGTCACAATTCAGTATTTCCCTCTCTGTCTAATTGAGAGTTTTGAACGCTCATATCTTTTCAATTTTTAAAAATATTATAAAACTGTTTATACCAAGCTATTAGTGAGGTAAAAAAGCTTCAATTTAAATAATAAAAAAAAATTAGTCAACTCGCGGATTGTCATACTTTTTGTCATCATTCAATGTTTTAATCGCTTTCCAAACCAAAATGATTGATATGATCCGACGTTTCTCACCCAGATCTCCCCTGGCATCAAGACCCCCGCTTCATATTCTCAAACTCCATCTTCTACTCGTCGTCCCGCTCCCGTAGCAGTCCGGACACGGTTTCACTCCGGCTCCAAACCGGCGACCAGCCGTCCGACGGCGAAGAAGCCGTGTCCTACGACAGTTACAACTTCGACGATTACGAGATTATTAGGACCGATGATGAGAGTTTTGCCGATTCTTATGGGAAGGTAAAGGTGAGAATGGTTTTTAGGTTTTTTTAATAAATAACTATTTCGCGGTTCCATTTTCGTTGACCATAATAAACCTAGCCACGGAACATAATTAATAAAATAGTAATGAAGTCAAAACTGTACATTGAATATTTGTGAAAAAAAAAAAAGATAAAAGTAATTGCAACGAGTCCGATACTAATAAAATGTATGTTCCGGGTTGGCGCAAAACGACTGAACAGATTTGGATGAAATTTAGCGTATAGATATACCTTATAACCTGGATTAACACATAAGGTACTTTTAATCCCGATAGTACGTTCCCGTGGGATAATTTCCGATCACCACGCGGGCGAAGCCGCGGGAAAAGTTAGTAATTAATAAAATTATCTTGAATTTCAAAGAAAACATCTAATTCGGATGAGTGGTTCTTGAATTATGTTAGCATCTGGCACCTACGCGTACCTCGTGAAAGCTGGGTATGATAAAAGTGAAGTAGCTCAACTTAGCGGTGATTGTTGACATGTGGAATGTCTACAGTCAATTCACCAAATAATAATTGCTGAATTTCATAATGCTAAAAGACTTGTTGGCCTTGAGCCCTCATGAGGTGTCTGGATCAAGACTGGTTGATAAAATAGGAGTTCTAAGTACTTGATGACGTATATATAGAACGTGTAACGTTAAATGCGCAAAACCTCAGACACCCCAACTGATTTTTTATTCAATTGACCTATTTCAGAGAGAAAATAAGTAATTAAAAAATTGTAAAGGTTTTATGTGCTGTTTTAGTTGTACTGGACATTCTGATCGTTTCTTGCGTCTGCGACGACGCTTTACCGAGGGAGGAGTCGTCACCGGGCCACTGCGCCGCGCTGACATTGGCTTGCTTGACCTATTAATAAATAGACACGGCAACGTTTTTACTGAAGATTTTTTGAAAAATGTAACCTATATTAAAAAGTGGTTCAATTAATTCTGCTCGTTATTCTGATCAAACTATTTTCAGGTTTTGCGCATTTAACGTTACACGTTGTAGATACTAAAATGCGTGTTATCTGTGCTGTAGCCACAGCATTAGAAAATGCGCTTTTGACCTTCTGTATTGAAGTATTTCTTTCCTTTTCCAGTCCCCTCAGCCGCCAGACGAAGACTCTCCCCAATTCAACAACATCCACGTGGAGAACGAGTCCGAGATGTTCTCGTTGTCGACCGCTCGCGGCAGCTGGCACTCGCACCCGCTCAGCAGCGCCAGCACGGCCACCTGCACCAACAGCGTCAACATCTCCATCAAGCAGGCGTCGCTGGATGTGCAGCAGACAGGTAGCTTACCCGAACATGAACTATTGTACAGACGCCAGCACATCAAGCTACTACTGTCAAATTTCTTTAAATAGATTTTCAACTTTATCACTAAAGCATAAGGTTCAAAGTTGATTGGGAAAAAATTTACAGTTTCGGGTAGCTTGATGTGCTTGCGTCTGTACATAAAAAGAGTCATTCATAACAAAACAATAATAATAATTAAGAGCAACCGACTAACAATAAGTAACCTGGCTACTGTTGACTGGTAGAAAATGGCTGTCATTAAGTCCACCTCTGCACATTTATGTGCTTGAAGTATTAAATAAATAACCTAAGAAAACACAAAGTTGAAAATCAATCAATCAAATCAGCCAGTCGCAGTCCACTGCTGGACATAGACTTCTCCCAGGCTACGCCACAACACTCTGTCCTTCGCCTTCAGCATCCAGTCTGTCCCAGCCACCTTTAGGTAGTCGGTCCATCGTCGCTGAGGACTTGCCGATACCTGTCTCCACTCCAGGACTCCTCGTCTGCTCCATCGGCCTTGTCCTTCGCCAAACATGGCCAGCCTACTACCACTTCAGCTTGCTTACTCTGCAAGCTATGTCGGTAGCTCCGGGTCTTTTCCAGTGAACTTCATTACTGATTTTATCCTTCAAAGAAACTCCGAGCCTAGCTCGCTCCATAGCGCTCTGAGCGACCAGCCCGACTGTCAATGTCCACGTTTCGACACCGTATTTTATAATGGGCAGGACGCACTCAATGCGGGACTGGCGACGAGAAGACTTGACGAAGTTTTCCAAACGCTGCCCAGCCCAACCAGATCCTTCTGTTGGCTTCTTTCCCAAAGTTATGTCTACCGAGCTGGTTGACTTGCCCATGCACAACTTTGAGAAGCGACCCTTCGATGTGGTTTGACTCTATTTAGGCTATGGAGCATTTGGTCTAAATATTCCAACGTCTGCCATTGTGACGATGTCATCGGCAAAGCGAAGGTGTTAGATGTAGGTACTCGCCGTTCACGTTCATACCCAAGTTAAAAATAATTGTAGAAAAGGCACACACTCAAATTCGCCAGTGTCAGGTGATAGTGCAGACACTGTCAAACAATCTTAGCTTGTCAAAAAACTTGTGTTAGGTCCACGCACAACGCCAGCGACCCACATTTTTTTTTCTGTTTTTTGTTTTTTTTTTTAACATTGCCCCACACTAGGAATTTCTCCTGTATTGTGGGTGCGTTTACAAACATTTAAACTCACATACACAAACAGCCAGACCCGGAACAACTACAACTACTTGTAGGTCATACAAACATTTGTTCCATGCGGGAATCGAACCCGCGACACCCAGCGCAGCAGTCAATCGCTTAACCACTGCGCCAACCGTGCCGTCAAATGTCACGTTTACATTCAGATTTCGACCTCGCT
>OX451409.1:15065806-15239298 GCA_949629135.1 Eremobia ochroleuca
GATATCGTGGAAGGTGTGAATCATTTATTAATACAAAGTGTAACATTAAATGCGCAAAACCTCAGACACTCCAACTGATTTTTAATTCAATTGACCTATTTCAGAGAAAAAATAAGTCTTTACTGGCCATTCTGATCGTTTACCTTTCTCCGCTGCGCCGCGCTGACATTGGCTTGCTTGACCTATTAATAAATAGACACGGCAACGTTTTTAATGAAGATTTTTTTGACAAATGTGATCTATATTAAAAAGTGGTTCAATCAATTATTCTGCTCGTTATTTCGATCAAACTATTTTCAGGTTTTGCGCATTTAACGTTACACGTTGTATATTAATACACCACCTTTTCAATGTTTTCCTAGAACATTGGTTGTACGACACTTTGTTATGTTCCTTCCTGTTATACTCAGTATGGTTACTCACAAATTCTAATACCGGACCAATAGTTCTCGGCGAGATAATCCCGATGAGAAAACTTCAGTATAAAGATATTCGCAGTTCTCATAGGCTACATATTTATGTATGTTGTTATTCCGCCCTCAGGTATCCGCTACCTGCATTCGCTAGGCCTGGTGCACCGCGACATAAAGATGAAGAACGTCCTCCTGGACAGCTACGACCGCGCCGCGCTGTCCGACCTCGGCTTCTGCGCGGCCGAGGCGCTCATGTCGGGCTCGGTCGTGGGCACGCCCGTGCACATGGCGCCCGAGCTGCTGGCCGGGGAATATGATGCTGCGGTCGATGTGTATGCGTTTGGGATACTGTTCTGGTGAGTACTACTTATCTTCTGCGCGGCCGAGGCGCGCATGTCGGGGTTGGTCGTGGGCACGCCCGTTCACAATCGATGAGTATGTAGGCTTGTATCTAGTGTAGGCTCGAGTTAGCAGATTTATTGCTTGAAGCAGGGAAAAATCTTTATTTAGCTATTGTGATAGCTGTGATAAGAACCGAAAAAATATGAAAAAAAATAAAATAAAATTGTTTAAAAAAACTAAAAAAAAAACACGCTTTAATAGCAAATCGAACCAAAAATCGGAAAATAACTTTTAATTTATATTTTATTCAACTGTTATAAAAAGTATACTAACTCAATATGTTTCAATAATTTTCAAAAATTCTAAAATAAAAATAAAGTTACGAAAAGAAAATTAATTTCATTGAAAAAAAGCGTGGGGTGCTTTTCACCCATATTTCTATACTAACTACGTTTACAAATAACTACTAATTATATATTTACAACAATCAATATCGGTCACTCAATCGGTCACCCAATCGCACACTCGCTCACTCGCACACTCGTTCACTCGCACACTCGCACACTCGCACACTCGCTCAATCGCACACTGTTACACTCGCCCACTCGCTCACTCGCACACTCGTACACTCGCTCACTCCCACACTCGCTCACTCGCACACTCGCTCAATCGCACACTGTTACACTCGCCCACTCGCACACTCGCTCACTAGCACATTCGCTCACTCGCACACTCGTACACTCGCTCACTCGCACACTCGCTCACTCGCACACTCGCTCACTAGCACATTCGCTCACTCGCACACTCGTACACTCGCTCACTCGCACACTCGCTCACTCGCACACTCGCTCACTCGCACACTCGCTCACTTGCACACTCGCTCACTCGCACACTCGCACGCTCGCACACTCGCACGCTCACACACTCGCTCACTCGCACACTGTTACACTCGCCCACTCGCACACTCGTTCACTCGCTCTCTCGCACACTGTTACACTCGCCCACTCGCTCACTAGCACATTTGCTCACTCGCACACTCGTACACTCGCTCACTCGCACACTCGCTCACTCGCTCGCTCGCACACTTGCACGCTCGCACACTCGCTCGCTCGCACACTCGCACGCTCGCACACTCGCTCACTCGCACACTGTTACACTCGCCCACTCGCACACTCGTTCACTCGCTCTCTCGCACACTCGCTCACTCGCACACTCGCTCACTCGCACACTCGCTCACTCGCACACTTGCTCACTCGCACACTCCTACACTCTCACACTCCTACTCTCGCTCACTCGCTCACACGCCCACAATTCAGTCGCTCACTCGCACGCTCGCACACTCGCACGCTCCCACACTCGCTCACTCGCACACTGGTACACTCGCCCACTCGCACACTCGCACACATGTACACTCGCTTACTCGCACACTCACTCACTCGCACACTTGTACAACGCTCATTCGCACACTCGCTCATCCGCTCACTCGCACACTCGCTCACTCGCACACACCCACTTTCGCACAGTCGCTCACTCGCACACTCGTACACTCGCACACTCCTACTCTCGCTCACTCGCTCACTCGCTTACACGCCCACTAGCTCACTCGCCCACTCGCTCACTCGCACAATCATACACTCGCTCACTCGCATACTCGCTCATTCGCACACTCGCTCAATCGCACACTGTTACACTCGCCCACTCGCACACTCGCTCACTCGCACACTCGCACACATGTACACTCGTTTACTCGCACACTCGCTCACTCGCACACTCGTACAACGCTCACTCGCGCACTCGCTCATCCGCTCACTCGCTCACTCGCTCACACGCCCACTATCTCACTCGCTCACTGTTACACTCGCCCACTCGCACACTCGCTCACTCGCTCATTCGCACACTCGTACACTCGCTCACTCGCACACTCGTAAACTCGCTCACTCGCGATGAGTATGTAGGCTTGTATCTCGTGTAGGCTCTAGTTAGCAGATTTATTGCTTGAAGCAGGGAAAAATCTTTGTTTAGCTATTGTGATAGCTGTGATAAGAACCGAAAAAATCTGAAAAATAAAAATTGTTGAAAAAAACTAAAAAAAAACACGCTTTAATAGCAAATCGAACCAAAAATCGGAAAATAACTTTTAATTTATATTTTATTCAACTGTTGTAAAAAGTATACTAACTCCATATGTTTCAATAATTTTCAATAATTCTAAAATAAAAATAAAGTTACTTAAAATAAAGTTCACTCGCACACTCGCACACTCGCTCACTCGCACACTGTTACACTCGCCCACTCGCACACTCGTGCACTCGCTCTCTCGCACACTCGCTCACTCGCACACTCGCACACATGTACACTCGCTTACTCGCACACCCGCTTACTAGCACACTCGCTCACTCGCACACTCCCACTTTCGCACAGTCGCTCACTCGCACTCTCCTACTCTCGCTGTCTCGCTCACACGCCCACTAGCTCACTCGCTCACTCGCACGCTCGCACACTCGCACGCTCGCACACTCGCACGCTCGCACACTCGCACGCTCGCACACTCGCACGCTCCCACACTCGCACGCTCGCACACTCGCACGCTCGCACACTCGCTCACTCGCATACTGTTACACTCGCCTACTTGCACACTCGCACACATGTACACTCGCTTACTCGCACACTCGCTCACTCGCACACTCGTACACTCGCTCACTCGCACACACCCACTTTCGCTCAGTCGCTCACTCGCACACTCGCTCACTCACACACTCGTACACTCGCACACTCCTACTCTCGCTCACTCGCTCACTCGCTCACACGCCCACTTACTTAAAAGTATACTAACTCAATATGTTTCAATAATTTTCAAAAATTCTAAATTAAAAATAAAGTTACTTAAAATAAAGTTCACTCGCTCACTCGCACACTCGCACACTCGCACACTCCTACTCTCGCTCACTCGATCACTCGCTCACTCGCTCTCACGCCCACTATCTCACTCGCTCACTGTTACACTCGCACACTCGCTCACTCGCTCACTCGTTCACTCGCACACTCGTACACTCGCTCACTCGCTCACTCGCACACTCGTAAACTCGCTCACTCACACACTCCCACTTTCGCACAGTCGCTCACTCGCACACTCGCTCACTCGCACTCTCCTACTCTCGCTCACTGGCTCACACGCCCACTAGCTCACTCGCTCACTCGCACGCTCGCACACTCGCACGCTCGCACACTCGCTCACTCGCATACTGTTACACTCGCCCACTCGCACACTCGCACACATGTACACTCGCTTACTCGCACATTCGCTCACTCGCACACACCCACTTTCGCTCAGTCGCTCACTCGCACACTCGCTCACTCACACACTCGTACACTCGCACACTCCTACTCTCGCTCACTCTCTCACTCGCTCACACGCCCACAATCTCACTCGCTCACTGTTACACTCGCCCACTCGCACACTCGCTCACTCGCTCACTCGCTCACTCGCACACTCGCACACTCCTACTCTCGCTCACTCGATCACTCGCTCATACGCCCACTATCTCACTCGCTCACTGTTACACTCGCCCACTCGCACACTCGCTCACTCGCTCACTCGTTCACTCGCACACTCGTAAACTCGCTCACTTGCGATGAGTATGTAGGCTTGTATCTCGTGTAGGCTCGAGTTAGCAGATTTATTGCTTGAAGCAGGGAAAAATCTTTATTTAGCTATTGTGATAGCTGTGATAAGAACCGAAAAAATCTGAAAAATAAAAATTGTTGAAAAAAACTAAAAAAAAACACGCTTTAATAGCAAATCGAACCAAAAATCGGAAAATAACTTTTAATTTATATTTTACTAGCGACCCGCCCCGGCTTCGCACGGGTGCAATGCTGATCACTACATAGTATAAAACAAAGTCGCTTCCCGCTGTCTGTCTGTCTTTATGTATGCTTAGATCTTGAAAAATACGCTACGGATTTTGATGCGGTTTTTTTTTATAGATAAGAGTGATTCAAGAGGAAGGTTTATATGTATAGTACATGCATAATATAGTAGAGAAACACTGATAATTTTAGAGCCATTAAAAAAGTACGTTATTGTGGGTTATCCCTAAGAGATAGACATATACCATCGCGGACTTTTTTGTAGAGCTTTTTAAGGTGTACAATACTGTAGTACATTATTTTGATCTATCTCGAATGGTTCAGCCAGCGTTTGCAATGTAAACGCAAAAAATGTGTTTATTTACGACATCACATTAGAAACCTCTAAAATTATCAGTGTTTCTCTACTATATTATGCATGTATTATACATATAAACCTTCCTCTTGAATCACTCTATCTATTAAAAAAAACCGCATCAAAATCCGTTGCGGAGTTTTAAAGATCTAAGCATATATAGGGACAGACAGAGGGAAGCGACTTTGTTTTATACTATGTAATGATTCAACTGTTGTAAAAAGTATACTAACTCCATATGTTTCAATAATTTTCAATAATTCTAAAATAAAAATAAAGTTACTTAAAATAAAGTTCACTCGCACACTCGCACACTCGCTCACTCGCACACTGTTACACTCGCCCACTCGCACACTCGTGCACTCGCTCCCTCGCACACTCGCTCACTCGCACACTCGCACACATGTACACTCGCTTACTCGCACACTCGCTCACTCGCACACTCGTACACTCGCTCACGCGCATACTCGCTCACCCGCTTACTAGCACACTCGCTCACTCGCACACTCCCACTTTCGCACAGTCGCTCACTCGCACACTCGCTCACTCGCACTCTCCTACTCTCGCTGTCTCGCTCACACGCCCACTAGCTCACTCGCTCACTCGCACGCTCGCACACTCGCACGCTCGCACACTCGCACGCTCGCACACTCGCACGCTCGCACACTCGCACGCTCGCACACTCGCACGCTCGCACACTCGCACGCTCGCACACTCGCTCACTCGCATACTGTTACACTCGCCCACTTGCACACTCGCACACATGTACACTCGCTTACTCGCACACTCGCTCACTCGCACACTCGTACACTCGCTCACTTGCACACACCCACTTTCGCTCAGTCGCTCACTCGCACACTCGCTCACTCACACACTCGTACACTCGCACACTCCTACTCTCGCTCACTCGCTCACTCGCTCACACGCCCACTATCTCACTCGCTCACTGTTACACTCGCCCACTCGCACACTCGCTCACTCGCTCACTCGCACACTCGTACACTCGCTCACTCGCACACTCGCTCACTCGCACACTCGCACACATGTACACTCGCTTACTCGCACACTCGTTCACTCGCACACTCGTACACTCGCTCACGCGCATACTCGCTCACCCGCTTACTAGCACACTCGCTCACTCGCACACTCCCACTTTCGCACAGTCGCTCACTCGCACACTCGCTAACTCACACACTCGTACACTCGCACACTCCTACTCTCGCTCACTCGCTCACTCGCTCACACGCCCACTATCTCACTCGCTCACTGTTACACTCGCCCACTCGCACACTCGCTCACTCGCTCACTCGCACACTCGTACACTCGCTCACTCGCACACTCGCTCACTCGCACACTCGCACACATGTACACTCGCTTACTCGCACACTCGTTCACTCGCACACTCGTACACTCGCTCACGCGCATACTCGCTCACCCGCTTACTAGCACACTCGCTCACTCGCACACTCCCACTTTCGCACAGTCGCTCACTTGCACACTCGCACACTCGCACACTCCTACTCTCGCTCACTCGATCACTCGCTCACACGCCCACTATCTCACTCGCTCACTGTTACACTCGCCCACTCGCACACTCGCTCACTCGCTCACTCGTTCACTCGCACACTCGTACACTCGCTCACTCGCTCACTCGCACACTCGTAAACTCGCTCACTCGATCACTCGCTCACACGCCCACTATCTCACTCGCTCACTGTTACACTCGCCCACTCGCACACTCGCTCACTCGCTCACTCGTTCACTCGCACACTCGTACACTCGCTCACTCGCTCACTCGCACACTCGTAAACTCGCTCACTCGCACACTCCCACTTTCGCACAGTCGCTCACTCGCACACTCGCTCACTCGCACTCTCCTACTCTCGCTCACTCGCTCACACGCCCACTAGCTCACTCGCTCACTCGCACGCTCGCACACTCGCACGCTCGCACACTCGCTCACTTGCATACTGTTACACTCGCCCACTCGCACACTCGCACACATGTACACTCGCTTACTCGCACACTCGCTCACTCGCACACACCCACTTTCGCTCAGTCGCTCACTCGCACACTCGCTCACTCACACACTCGTACACTCGCACACTCCTACTCTCGCTCACTCTCTCACTCGCTCACACGCCCACAATCTCACTCGCTCACTGTTACACTCGCCCACTCGCACACTCGCTCACTCGCTCACTCGCTCACTCGCACACTCGCACACTCCTACTCTCGCTCACTCGATCACTCGCTCATACGCCCACTATCTCACTCGCTCACTGTTACACTCGCCCACTCGCACACTCGCTCACTCGCTCACTCGTTCACTCGCACACTCGTAAACTCGCTCACTCGCGATGAGTATGTAGGCTTGTATCTCGTGTAGGCTCGAGTTAGCAGATTTATTGCTTGAAGCAGGGAAAAATCTTTATTTAGCTATTGTGATAGCTGTGATAAGAACCGAAAAAATCTGAAAAATAAAAATTGTTGAAAAAAACTAAAAAAAAACACGCTTTAATAGCAAATCGAACCAAAAATCGGAAAATAACTTTTAATTTATATTTTATTCAACTGTTGTAAAAAGTATACTAACTCCATATGTTTCAATAATTTTCAATAATTCTAAAATAAAAATAAAGTTACTTAAAATAAAGTTCACTCGCACACTCGCACACTCGCTCACTCGCACACTGTTACACTCGCCCACTCGCACACTCGCTCACTCGCTCACTCGCTCACTCGCACACTCGCACACTCCTACTCTCGCTCACTCGATCACTCGCTCATACGCCCACTATCTCACTCGCTCACTGTTACACTCGCCCACTCGCACACTCGCTCACTCGCTCACTCGTTCACTCGCACACTCGTAAACTCGCTCACTCGCGATGAGTATGTAGGCTTGTATCTCGTGTAGGCTCGAGTTAGCAGATTTATTGCTTGAAGCAGGGAAAAATCTTTATTTAGCTATTGTGATAGCTGTGATAAGAACCGAAAAAATCTGAAAAATAAAAATTGTTGAAAAAGACTAAAAAAAAACACGCTTTAATAGCAAATCGAACCAAAAATCGGAAAATAACTTTTAATTTATATTTTATTCAACTGTTGTAAAAAGTATACTAACTCCATATGTTTCAATAATTTTCAATAATTCTAAAATAAAAATAAAGTTACTTAAAATAAAGTTCACTCGCACACTCGCACACTCGCTCACTCGCACACTGTTACACTCGCCCACTCGCACATTCGTGCACTCGCTCTCTCGCACACTCGCTCACTCGCACACTCGCACACATGTACACTTGCTTACTCGCACACTCGCTCACTCGCACACGCGCATACTCGCTCACCCGCTTACTAGCACACTTGCTCACTCGCGATGAGTATGTAGGCTTGTATCTCGTGTAGGCTCGAGTTAGCAGATTTATTGCTTGAAGCAGGGAAAAATGTTTATTTAGCTATTGTGATAGCTGTGATAAGAACCGAAAAATCTGAAAAAAAAAAAAAAAAAAATTGTTGAAAAGAACTAAAAAAATAACACGCTTTAATAGCAAATCGAACCAAAAATCGGAAAATAACTTTTAATTTATATTTTATTCAACTGTTGTAAAAAGTATACTAACTCAATATGTTTCAATAATTTTCAAAAATTCTAAAATAAAAATAAAGTTACTTAAAATAAAGTTCACTCGCACACTCGCACACTCGCACGCTCGCACACTCGCTCACTCGCATACTGTTACACTCGCCCACTCGCACACTCGCACACATGTACACTCGCTTACTTGCACACTCGCTCACTCGCACACACCCACTTTCGCTCAGTCGCTCACTCGCACACTCGCTCACTCACACACTCGTACACTCGCACACTCCTACTCTCGCTCACTCTCTCACTCGCTCACACGCCCACAATCTCACTCGCTCACTGTTACACTCGCCCACTCGCACACTCGCTCTCTCGCTCACTCGCTCACTCGCACACTCGCACACTCCTACTCTCGCACACTCGTACACTCGCTCTCGCGCATACTCGCTCACCCGCTTACTAGCACACTCGCTCACTCGCACACTCCCACTTTCGCACAGTCGCTCACTCGCACACTCGCACACTCCTACTCTCGCTCACTCGATCACTCGCTCACACGCCCACTATCTCACTCGCTCACTGTTACACTCGCCCACTCGCACACTCGCTCACTCGCTCACTCGTTCACTCGCACACTCGTACACTCGCTCACTCGCTCACTCGCACACTCGTAAACTCGCTCACTCGCACACTCCCACTTTCGCACAGTCGCTCACTCGCACACTCGCTCACTCGCACTCTCCTACTCTCGCTCACTCGCTCACACGCCCACTAGCTCACTCGCTCACTTGCACGCTCGCACACTCGCACGCTCGCACACTCGCTCACTCGCATACTGTTACACTCGCCCACTCGCACACTCGCACACATGTACACTCGCTTACTCGCACACTCGCTCACTCGCACACACCCACTTTCGCTCAGTCGCTCACTCGCACACTCGCTCACTCACACACTCGTACACTCGCACACTCCTACTCTCGCTCACTCTCTCACTCGCTCACACGCCCACAATCTCACTCGCTCACTGTTACACTCGCCCACTCGCTCACTCGCTCACTCGCTCACTCGCACACTCGCACGCTCGCACACTCGCTCACTCGCATACTGTTACACTCGCCCACTCGCACACTCGCACACATGTACACTCGCTTACTCGCACACTCGCTCACTCGCACACACCCACTTTCGCTCAGTCGCTCACTCGCACACTCGCTCACTCACACACTCGTACACTCGCACACTCCTACTCTCGCTCACTCTCTCACTCGCTCACACGCCCACAATCTCACTCGCTCACTGTTACACTCGCCCACTCGCACACTCGCTCACTCGCTCACTCGCTCATACGCCCACTATCTCACTCGCTCACTGTTACACTCGCCCACTCGCACACTCGCTCACTCGCACACTCGCACTCTCTCACACTTGCTCACTCGCACACTGTTACACTCCCCCACTCGCACACTCGTTCACTCGCTCTCTCGCACACTCGCTCACTCGCACACTCGCACACATGTACACTCGCTTACTCGCACACTCGCTCACTCGCACACTCCTACTCTCGCTCACTCGCTCACACGCCCACTAGCTCACTCGCTCACTCGCACGCTCGCACACTCGCACGCTCGCACACTCGCTCACTCGCATACTGTTACACTCGCCCACTCGCACACTCGCACACATGTACACTCGCTTACTCGCACACTCGCTCACTCGCACACACCCACTTTCGCTCAGTCGCTCACTCGCACACTCGCTCACTCACACACTCGTACACTCCTACTCTCGCTCACTCTCTCACTCGCTCACACGCCCACAATCTCACTCGCTCACTGTTACACTCGCCCACTCGCACACTCGCTCACTCGCTCACTCGCTCACTCGCACACTCGCACACTCCTACTCTCGCTCACTCGATCACTCGCTCATACGCCCACTATCTCACTCGCTCACTGTTACACTCGCCCACTCGCACACTCGCTCACTCGCACACTCGCACTCTCGCACACTTGCTCACTCGCACACTGTTACACTCCCCCACTCGCACACTCGTTCACTCGCTCTCTCGCACACTCGCTCATTCGTACACTCGCTCACCCGCTCACTTGCACACTCGCTCACTCGCGCACTTGCTCACTCGCAGACACCTACTTTCGCACAGTCTCTCACTCGCCCACTCGCACAATCGCTCACTAGCACACTCGCTCACTCGCACACTCGTTCACCCGCTATCTCGTACACTCGCACACTCGTTCACCCGCTATCTCGTACACTCGCACACACGCTCACTCGCACACTCGCTCACCCGCACACTCGCTCACTCGCACACTCGCTTACTCGCACACTCGCTCACTCGCACACTCGCTCACTCGCACACTCTCTCACTTGCTCACTCGCACACTCGCTCTTTTGCTCACTTGCACACTCGCACACTCGCACACTCGTACACTCGCACACATGTACACTCGCTGACTCGCACACTCGCACACTCGCTCACTCTCTCACTCGCACTCTCGTACACTCGCTCACTCGCTTACTCGCACACTCGCTCACTCGCACAGTCGCTCACTCGCATACTCGCTCACTCGCACACTCGCACACTCGCTCACTCGCTCACTCGTACACTCGCTCACTCGTACACTCGCTCACTCGCTCACTCGTACAATCGCTCATTCGTACACTTGCTCACTCGTACACTCGCTCACCCGCTCACTCGCACACTCGCTCACTCGCACACTTGCTCACTCGCACACACCTACTTTCGCACAGTCGCTAACTCGCACACTCGCTCACTCGCACACTCGCACACTCGCACTCTCGCACACTCGCTCACTCGCTCACTCGCACACTCGCTTACTGGTACACTCGGTCACTCGCACACTCGTCAACTCGCTCACTCGCACACTCGCACACTCGCACACTCGCTCACTCGCACCCTCGCTCACTCGCACCCTCGCTCACTCGCACACTCGTACACTCGCCCTTTCGCTCACTTCCACACTCGTAAACTCGCTCACTCGCACACTCGCTCACCCGCCCACTCGCTCACTTGCACACTCGTACACTCGCACACATGTACACTCGCTAACTCGCTCACTCGCACACTCGCACACTCGCACACTCGCACACTTGCTCACTCGCACACTCGCTCATCCGCACACTCGCTCACTCGCACACTCGCTCACCCGCTCACTCGCACACTAGCTCAATCGCACACACGAAACTCGCACACTCGCTCACTTGCACACTCGTACACTCGCACACTTCTACTCTCGCTCACTCGCTCACTCGCTCACACGCCCACTAGCTCACTCGCTCACTCGCACGCTCGCACACTCCCACTGTAGCACACTCGCTCACTCCCACTTTCGCACAGTTGCTCACTCGCACGCTCGCTCACTCGCCCACTAGCTCACTCGCTCATTTGCACGCTCGCACACTTGCTCACTCGCGCACTCGCTCACTCACATACTCGCACCCTCGCACACTCGCTTACTCGCACACTCGCTCAGTTGCAACGCGTAATAGATAAAGTTTGGCAATCGCTGATTTATAATAGTCAACGCGGTATGCACAGGTAACGAAAGCGACCGTGCGAATTCGCGGCAGGACCGAGACTGAAAAGAAAATTAATTTCATTGTAAAAATAATAACTCTACGTTTACAAATAACTAAAAATTATATATTTACAAAAATCAATATCTAGCATATCTTTACTATGAAAACCTTATTTTTATTTTAGAATTTTAAATTAAAAGTTATTTCACAGACAGCGGAGTCTTAGTAATAGGGTCCCGTTTTACCCTTTGGGTACGGAACCCTAATGATACAATTAAAAACTTTAAAAAGATATTGTTGGCCTTCGTAATAGACAGATGTTATTATTCGATTAATGACTTTTTAATCAGCAATGTGTATAATAAATATAATTAATATTATTTGAACATATGGACCTAATATACATTTATTTTCAATTTAATTTTTAAGTAACATTTTAATTTGACATTTTTCAATATTAATTATTATTATTTTTAGTTTATCTATTATTATTATATAACAACAATTCATATTTAATTTTTATTTTTTTTTAACAATTCTAACTTTGACAATTTTATTTGTAATCTTATTTTTAGATAGCTTCTTCACAAGTTTTATAAATTTTGCGTGCCTATTTCCAGGCAGAATGTACAGATGCCAGCACATCAAGCTACTATAATCTGTCAAATTTCTTTAATAGATTTTCAACTTTATCGCTAAAGTATAAGGTTCAAAGTTGATTGGGAAAATTTGACAGTTTCTGGTAGCTTGATGTGCTGGCGTCTGTACATGGCTCACTCCTATCTACTCCACCTGTACTCTAATGTACCTACATTCGTTGCAAATAAATGATTTGATTGATTGGTATTTTGCAATTTTCCTTCATTTCACATATGAAACTATCTAGCCCTCAGTGACCGTACGGCCTGAGTTTATGAACGACTATTCTTTGCAGGTACGTATGCGCGGGCAACATAAAGCTACCGTCAGCGTTTGAAACATTTCTAACCAAAGAACAACTATGGAATAAAGTTAAAAGAGGTAAGTTATATAATACTAGCGACCCGCCCCGGCTTCGCACGGGTGCAATGGAGAAACACTGATAATTTTAGAGCCATTATTTCTCGTAAAAAGTATAGGATAAAAAATGGTTATTGTGGGTTATCCCTAAGAGATAGACATATACCATCGCGGACTTTTTTGTAGACCTTTTTAAGGTGTACAATACTGTAGTACATTATTTTGATCTATCTCGACGGGTTCAGCCAGCGTTTACAATGTAAGCGCAAAAAAATGTGTTTATTTACGACATTACATTAGAAACCTCTAAAATTATCAGTGTTTCTCTACTATATTATGCATGTATTATACATATAAACCTTCCTCTTGAATCACACTATCTACTAAAAAAAACCGCATCAAAATCCGTTGCGCAGTTTTAAAGATCTAAGCATATATATATATAGGGACAGACAGACAGGGAAGCGACTTTGTTTTATACTATGTAGTGATATAGGGTGACTGGTAATTAGTGACCGATACTTAAACACATGATTCTACTCATCATTACAAACAACTTTTACTATCGGACCAACATCGAAATCGTGAAAAAAAATAAGCTGTTCCCTACATTAAATGTTCGTACAAGTCGTCAAAATGTAGGGAACAGCAGATTTTTTTTTTCGTCATTTCACTTTTTGTCCCATTATAAAACTTGTTTGTTGTCATGAGTAGAATCATGTGTTTAAGTATCGGTCACTAATTACCAGTCACCCTATATAAAACCAAGTAGGTTATCGTGTCTGTGTATTGCGCACTTGCGAGGCAGGGGCGGTTCGGTAGTTATTATTATAATGTAATCTCTCCATTAAACATTCACAGCCAGCCACTTTCTCCAACCATCTTTGATTTTCCGTCTTTTTAATGTGCAAAATTAAAAGTTTGCTTACTTAAATCATAATCAACCAACATTCTCATTCCCAGGCCTTCGCCCCGAACGCTTACCTCACTTCACAGACGACTGCTGGGAGGTCATGGAGTCCTGCTGGGCCTCCGAACCCTCCCAAAGGGCACTTCTCGGAGACGTGCAGGCCAAACTAGAGAGGATACATGAACAAGCCCTCTGCGATACCACACAACAGGAGGACGGAGGGACGCCGACTTATGAAATGTCTGATGAAGATAGCCTTGATAAATATTATGATGGCTGATCAGTGCATGTGATTTTATGTATAAATCATGCTTGTATTCCTCAAAGAGGTAGACAGAAGTGAAAAGTACACATATTACGCCCAGAGAAACAAAAAAAAAGACAAAAAATGGGCACATTCATCAATATAAAGTAATAATATAATATGATATAATATACAACGTGTAACGTTAAATATGCAAAACCCCAGACACCCCAACTGATTTTTAATTCAATTGACCTATTTCAGAGAGAAAATTAGTCATTTAAAAAATTGTAAAGGTTTTATGTGCTATTTTAGTTTTACTGGCCATTCTGATCGTTTCTTGCGTCTGCGACGACGCTTTTTCGAGGGAGGAGTCTTCACCGGGCCGCTGCGCCGCGCTGACATTGGCTTGCTTGACCTATTAATAAATAGACACGGCAACATTTTTAATGAAGATTTTTTGAAAAATGTGACCTATATTAGAAAGTGGTTCAATTAATTCTGCTCGTTATTCTGATCAAACTATTTTAGGTTTTGCGCATTTAACGTTACACGTTGTATATAATTTGATCAAAATAGAATATTCTATCAATCTAACTCTCTTAATACAAAAGTTACACCGTCTAAACCATAATTATGCTCTCAACCTTATTTTGCTCACCTCGACATTTTTTTTTCTAAAGTTATTCCCCTATTTCTTTTACTTACCATCTGTCGCTAATCTGAAACAGCTATTGCCACGATTATATTTAAACGTGCAATATTATATAGTCGTAAGACAGGATATATAATTTTCTCTGGTCTCCTGCTGCCACCCTGGAAGTCACGAGATAACGCCCACGTTCAGGACCTGAACCAGAAGGGCTGAACCGTATGATAAACGATGCAATTCAATGATGGCTTTAATTTTATTGTATACAACAAGCAAGAAAATTTGGGTGTGCCCGAGTAGTGGACTCTCTCATAGAGAGATGGTTTGTGTCCCAGCTAAGCTGTGGAACATTATAATATGATTTTGCTAGGCGCGTAGTAGGCCCACTTTTAGCCCATAAAGTCCCTGTTATAGGGGGCAGGTCTATTTCCAAAAGGTACAAAAAAAAATTATTATAAAAGAGGGTTTGACTTGTGGAACTACTATACGTCTCTGTCTTCCCCTTCGGGTAACACAGGCGGGATGTTTGTTATGTTATGTAACAAGTGAACTAATATGTTATCATTTTTCTTGTAAAGAAAAATAAATAAAATGCCCTTTAACATTAATCTCTAGACTTGATGATGTAAACATATTTTATGAAGACTCTATTTATTAATAGATCTATTGTTCGATTTCTTAAATCTTTAGTTTAAGGAAGATGCCTTAAAGTAGTCCGCGAAATAAAAAAAAAAGGAAAGGAGGCTTTAATCTTAAAGGAGGCTACTTTCACCTAAAGGGGGCTACTTTCACATAAAGGGGGCTGCTTTCACCTTAAAGGGGCTGCTTTCGCCTAAAGGGGGCTGCTTTCACCTTAAAGGGGCTGCTTTCGCCTGAAGGGGGCTGCTTTCACCTTAAGGGGGCTGCTTTCACCTTAAGGGGGATGCGCTAAGGTAGCCCGCGTTTTTACGTTTTTTTTTATTTGAATCTCGGTGTCAGGTTATATTTTGATTAAAATATAACTTGCGACCACAAAAAAGATGTATTTGTTCTTTTTTAGCCGTTTATATAATTTTTATCTTTCTTTTTTTCTTTTTTTTTTCTTTTGCATGGCGGAGGTCGAAAATGTCATGATTTCGTGATAGTGTTTCAAGTGAGTAATTTGAACTTTAGAGATTACTGGTGATTTTATTGGCTATAATTCTGTAAACACATATATCTTACGGTCGCAAATCATACTTTGACCAACATACAACCTGATACTGGCCTGTGAATTGCAAAAAAGCGTCAGAAAATTTGGATTTCGCTATTTCCCAAAATTTGGGCTTTTCTTGGCGGTTTCGCCTTCATCTATTATCATTTTTGTCAAGTTAAGTAATTTTATTGGCTGGTTGGGTATTGTTTATTCTGTCAACCAGTCACACCAAACATGAGAATGGATTACAGATTTAGCGAACTGTCTTGTAGAAACCATGTGTAAATGAAATGCATATCATATTACGAACGTCCAATCATGATAATTATGCCTCATAAAGATAAGCAATAACTAAAGAAAATGTCGGAATCACGAGACTTGGTAACCAAACTGGACATTTAAACACGTAATAATCATGCCTGGTTGCGAGCACTACGCATCTAACCTTTCTGAAGAACATCAATGGCCTGCTAGGGCGTCCCCGGCGTTTCCACTCACAAAATGTGAGTAGAAACGCTGAGAGGCGTGCGTGTATGACCAGTCGGTCGATGCTGGAAAAATCTCACCGTGATAACTAAGGCGAAGTGAGCTTAGAGTGAGCTGTGAGTCATGCTGATGCTAGGGATTGTCACTATTGACGACTCACTCCACGCTCACTTCATCCAAGTTTTCACGGTGGTTTTTTCGCTGGTTCACAGAATCGCACGGCAGATGTATGAACGTAGACGAGGCAAAAAGAATATGTAAGGACAATAGCAGGTGGCGTTCCGTAGTTTCTGCCTACCCCCATAGGAAGGAGGCGTGAGTTTATGTATGTCTGTTATGTACTCATACCTGTAACCTGCACAAAAGTATGCAAGTCGAAGTCAAATTATTTATTTCAAGTAGGCTATTAAAAGGCGCTCATGAACGTAAAAATTTACAAGAAAATTGAATTGATTCTAGGCGCATTTTCCAAAAGGCACTTTCCTATGGAGAAGAATGGGCAAGAACTCCATACTTAGTTACTCTATTAAAATGTTTTACAATATTTTGTATAATTACATTAATTAAAAATTTTATGTGAAGACAATGTACAGACGCCAGCACATCAAGCTACAACAATCTGTCAAATTTCTTTAAAAGAATTTCAACTTTATCGCTTCAGCATACGGTTCAAAGTTGATTGGGAAAATATAACAGTTTCGGGTAGCTTGATGTGCTGGCGTCTGTACTTAGAATAAAATGACTGTAGTTAAAGTATTAAAATTGAGCAATGACAGGTAAATTAATAGTATTATTCACTAAGGGGATAAAGCAGTGTCTTAATGTCGTGGTTGCTATTTTGAATCCTGAACGCAACGAAGGATTGTAGGATAGCGATAGAGGCTAGAATCCTGATTGCAGTGAGGGATGTAAGCTCGCCCAAGATGAAGACACCTTTATCCCCGAGGAGAATAGTCTTACTTTTCGCACCTACTGCGAGGTAATAAAAACTAATTCGAATTAATAGTTTATGAAACTTAAATAACCGTGGAATGTAAAATGAAATGACAAAATCAAAATCCGACTGCATACTACTGATACTTTTAAAGCCGTCAGATGCAGTTGGTGGCATCAAATCTGAGATTAAACTATTTTTTTTTTAAACGTTGCCCCACACTAGGAATTTCTCCTGTATTGTGGGTGCGATTACAAACATTTAAACACATACACAAACAGCCAAAATAACATACCTACGTTTATTTTTATTTTTTCAATCTAATCTCACGCATTTTCATCAAAATCACAATAAATAATATCGACAACTATGCGTCAGCCCAACATTCTAACGCGGGGCATACGTGCCACAGCAACCGATCATTTGATCATTTTGATTGTCGACGGCGACTAAA
This sequence comes from Eremobia ochroleuca, assembly GCA_949629135.1. NCBI lineage: Eukaryota > Metazoa > Arthropoda > Insecta > Lepidoptera > Noctuidae > Eremobia > Eremobia ochroleuca. Next base: position 15,083,793 of record OX451409.1, read on the forward strand.
CCTGTGAAGTAAGAACTCTTTGGTCGACCTGTACATTAATATATATATACAGGGTGGCTCATTCAGAGCGGTCAGTATGGGAAAGTCTGAAACTATAAGATATACGAAGATCTGTTCTTAGGAACCATGTCATCGATTTGAATAAAAAGAAAAACTGCATTCATACATTTTAAAAAAACCTGTACTCAGCTCGGGAATCGAACCCGGTCGTTTTGAAAAAAAAAACTAACACTATTTCTATTTAGATATCGATTGTGTAGGTCTTAAGCAGTAAATGTTTCTATGGAACATGATGTCTAAAATGAATAAAAGGCATTGTTTTCATATGCTTTTATTTATTGACGGCACGGTTGGCGCAGTGGTTAAGCGATTGACTGCTGCGCTGCGTGTCGCGGGTTCGATTCCCGCACGGAACAAATATTTGTATGACCTACATGTATTTGTTCCGAGTCTGGGTGTTTTTCTATCTATAATATGTATGTATTTACAAAAAAAAATGTATATAAGTAGTTTATCAGCCATCTTGTTACCATAACACAAGCATTAGGTTGCTTAGCTTGGGACAAATGGTGCTGTGTGAAATGTCCAGGGATTTATTTATTATTATTTATATTTATTCCCTTAAACCAAGTACCTTGCAATCTTAGAAGATCTTTTAGAGGCCCTAGGAGAAATGTCAGCAGAAGTAAGAGAACAACTTTATTTTCAACAGGATGGAGCACCGGCTCACAATAGTCGCATAGCTAGACTTTTTAACTGAGCACTTTTCCCAGAAATGGATTGGTACGAACGGCCCTATCAAATGGCCCGCGAGGTCGCCCGATTTAACGCCTCTAGACTATTTCTTGTGGGGTTATGTTAAGGATGAAGTGTACAAAACAAGCTATGACACCGTTGAAGACCTAAAAGCAGCCATAGAGTCAATTTTAACGCAAATTCACCACATGAAGTTACAAAATGCAATAGTAAGATCGTTACCTAAACGTGTTGAATATTGTATTGAAAAAAACGGTGGTCACTTCGAACACCTACTAAAATAAATAAAAGTATGTTAAAACAATGCCTTTTATTCATTTTAGACATCATGTTCCATAGAAACATTTACTGCTTAAGACCTACACAATCGATATCTAAATAGAAATAGTGTTAGTTTTTTTTTTTCAAAACGACCGGGTTCGATTCCCGAGCTGAGTACAGGTTTTTTTTAAATGTATGAATGCAGTTTTTCTTTTTATTAAAATCGATGACATGGTTCCTAAGAACAGATCTTCGTATATCTTATAGTTTCAGACTTTCCCATACTGACCGCTCTGAATGAGCCACCCTGTATATATTTTTGTTTTTGTTAATGTTTCCATACGAGGGGCTTGTGGCTATGTAATAACAGCCGCACGGGTCGATCGATCAGGTTAAGCTACGCTTGCCGCGGTTGGTCCGTGGATGGGTGACCATCTTCACATACCAAGACCCCTCCGTACCTCGGAAAGCACGTTAAGTCTTTGGTCCCGGCTGTCATTCGTGGATCTTTGACAGCCGTTACGGGTCGTCAGTAGTCCGAAAGTCTAACAACCACTCTTACCAAGGGGTATCGTATTACCCAGTAACTGGGTTGTGGAGGTCAGATAGGCAGTCGCTACAAGTAAAATACAGGTATTCACCTGCATCTAGTTAGACTGGAAGCCAACCCCAATATAGTTGGGAAAAGGCTACATAGACGATAATGTTTCCATACGATTTTCTCAGTTGACGTTCCAAATTCAAATCACATTAATGACCAGCCGGTCATAATAAAATTCAGTATAATATTAATACCGGATTATTCCTTTAATCCACCTCAAAAAATCCACCCTAAGGTGGATACGCGGAAACACATTTCCGAGAATCCACCCTAGACCTAGTTGAATCAAAATCAAAATCAAAAGTCATTTATTCAAACAAGGCTGAGAATCAGCACTTTTCGAACGTCAAAATTACAAAAGACAGTCTCAAAAAACGCCCGCCCTTACCACTTCCTAGTGCTTTCGAAAAAAAAAAAAACGGAATTCATAGGCGTATCCACCTTAGGGTGGATAAACGGAATAACCGTTAATGCCCGGCTAGAGCCAAGGGCTTAAATGGCTTTCTTTAGGTTAGGTTGGCATGACATATAATTTGATGTTAGCGAGCAGGTGATGTGAAAATATCGCACCTACGGTGCAACAACGTCACTTGTGCAATTTGGGTTGTAAATTATAAAGTTTACATTATTTTATTACTAAATTGTGAGATGTTCGGTTTAACTTTAATATGAAGTTCAAAGTTGTAGTTTATTACCAGTTAATTTCTTTAGTCAAAAAGAGGAAGAAGAACATTATAATAGAATGGCGAATTTTTAAACGCTTCTCCTGAAATATTACATCATTTGCATAAGTGACGTTATTGCACCGTAGGTGCGATAAACATAAATTATATAATAGTTCCTCACATATTTACAAATATACCGTACGATTCCGTAGACGATTTTTCTTTATATTTTAACAAATAAAAAATATGTGTGTGAGTTAAGTATGACACAAAATGGTATAACAATTATAAATTTAATTTCATTCAAAAGTTAGGGCATAATCACTTGCAAGCCATTCGCGTGCTCTTGTGCAAGTTATAGGTATGTTTATTAGGGTGGTCCTTATTTTTCGACTCTTAAATTATCCCCGGGGCACTTTCTCATTTGATTATATACTTCTAAATATGAAATAAGTTTTTTTTGTTTTTTTTTTTTTGTTAAGATTTAGAGGTCGCTACCAGCTGTCAAAATTTTTACAAAAAGCATTGAAAAACATCTTAAATGATGGTTTCATTAATGTTTCATTTAGGTGTTTATATCATATTTTCCGTGCAAGTAAAACTCGCATAGACAATCGCTTTTTATCCCTTCCTCCTCTCGACCTCTCTTCTGTACCGACGTGTCGAGATTTAGACCGTTCACACAATCAAAAAGATAAGACGTACGCGTGCGCACTAACATCATAATACGTTAAAAATTGGTTTGTGCGCATGCGTAATTGCGTATGTTTCAAATTGTACGTCTTACTTCACTTCTTACTACACTTCAGGTCTAATACGTCATTAACGAGAGCGTATGTGTTTTAAGCATACGTGAATCTGCGACTTTGACGGCTTGCGGAGTTATAAATTTGTGGGAAAAAGCTAGTATACCAATACAATTAAAAAAACATGTCATCAGTAAAATTGAAAAACTATTCAAAGAATGGCAGAATCTAAAAAAAAAAATAAAGAAAACATGAAAAAATTCGAGTTTTTATTTAAAATTCAAACCTTGGTAGCGACCTCTAAATGTCATTTAAAAAATTCAAAAAAAATACTGAAATACTTTCTTATGGTATATAATCAAATTACGTGGTGCCCCGCGAAATTAAAGAAAAAAAATTTTTTTCTTAGGAATAAGGACCACCCTAATGTTTATTGCGGATTTAAGTACTTATACATTTAAGGTCATCTGACCTAAATATTTGTCGTCAAAATGTTATCTGTCTTCCAATTTTACAAAGAATAATCAAAACTTATTTTCTTGTCGTTACATATATTGTATTTTCTGATGTAAAATATTTTGGGTGCCGAGGCAATTTGAATATACAAATTGCAAATTAAAGAAAGCACATGAAATAAGATTTAAAATTATTTAAGTTATCACACACGCAATACATAGGATTGTTGTAAATAAATTGTTACAAATTATTTATATCTATATTTTGTAATATGATTCGGCTTATGCATGAACTAACGACGAAAATATAATCTCTTGTATTGCATTACAATCAAGGTTTAAAAAATGCAGTACCTACTTTGGGATCTATTCCCTTTAAATTAACTTTTAGAATAATACCATTTATACAGAGAAACATAGAGCATGATAGCGATATACTACAACTATGTGTGAGAAAGAGAGAGAACATGAAGTACCTGTAATGAGATAAATAATCATAAATGTCTATTTTCACAACAGGACCTATCTAATTAAAAGTATAAATATCCAATATTCCCATGCATCGTAAGCATATCGGTGATTATTTGTTGTCCTACCATAATAATACTAGCCTACTCTGTCTGCAGGGCAAAGGCCCTCTTGGCCCTCTTGGCCCTCTTGGCTCTTCTCAAGGTGCTCTTCTCATACAGAGAAGGCACGAGTATTGATTAACACGCTTGTTTAAGACGTGTTGGAGATTTCAGACTTAAATTAAGTCCAGGTTTCCTCACGATGTTTTCCTTCACCGATGTCAGTGATGTCCTACATAAACGCGAAAAGTACATATGAATTGAAAAGTCACATTGGTACTTGCTGGATTTTAACCCAAAACCTCTTGCGTGAGAGGCGTGGAAATAATCACTGGACCATTCGGAATCTGTTATTGAAATAATAATTATAATAAATACTACAAACAGATGCAATACTCAAACGCTGTGAGAGGGAGTGGGTTATAATCCACCACGCGAGCCCAGTGCTTGTTGGTAGATGTCACATGTCTTCGAATTTTTGGTTCTAGAACATGCCGGTTTCCTCACGCTGTTCTTCACTGTTTTGAGAGCAGGTGATGAAAGGAACTCCTAAATATTTATTAGTGCACTGTTGGATTTTCAACTAGATGGGTGACCAGACCATTCATTACATATAGAGACCCCTCCGTGCTTCGGAAAGTACGTTAAACCTTTGGTCCCAGCTGTCATTCGTAGATCTTTGTCAGCCGTTATGGGTAGTCAGGCGCTCAAAAGTCGGACAACCAGTCCTGCCAGGGGTATCGTGTTACCAAGTAGCTGGGTTATGGAGGTCAGATGGACAGTCGCTCCACGTAAAATACCGGTATGCAGCTGCATCCGGTTAGACTGGAAGCCGACCCCAACATAGTTGGGAAAAGGCTAGGGAGATTTATTGATTGTTGGATGTATAACTTTGCGCTGAGCGCGAGCGTTGAAAATCCTACTGCGCTTTTATTTAGGTGTCACCTAGTGTCAAAAAAGGCATTTCTTTTTTTATCTGTGAAGTAATACTTTTTTTCTACGCGAACCGTCATTAATAAATAAGGATGTAAGACTGAATTGCGGAGTTTGATTCCCGGGTCTATAGATTCGGATCAGTCACATACTAATAATAGTCTCGTTGATTAATTTATTTTATAAAAATTGATTAATATAAAACTGACGTGATGTAAGTTTCGAATAAAAGTGTGAGCTTATTGGATGAATTTAAAATTGTGAGAGAAAATATGTTATTTGGTCCGCAAAATTGCATCGTCTTTTTATCTTTTTTAGACAAGGAAGATTTTCTATAAATTTTTGGATTTTTTTCAAAACTAAATTTTATTTAATACTACAAATTAAATCTTTCTACTTTCCGCATTCATTCTATCTAACTACAGACAGTATACAGTATGGAACTCACTTATTTGCAATAAATCCAACCAAAGGTAACACTAGTCCACAGAAGTAGGTATAACAAAATTAAGTATTAAATTAAAACCATAAATGAAAAAGTTAAATTTTCAAACAAAATAAATTCAGTTAAACACTCTGTTTAGATAACATACCTTAACCCCAGGATCGAAGAGCGGCAACGATGCACGCGGGCGGCAACCGAGCTGGCCACCTGCGGGGGTCAGATGCATTGCGTGGCAACGTCGCTTTTCAGTGTTCAAGTTCATTGAATCATTCACCTAGTGATCCAATTCTACAGAGTGTTCAAATTTGCCAAAAATTAAAACTCTTTTCTTTGACCTACTGGAACGATTTCGTTCAGTTTTCGTTAGTTTTTTTTTTGCCTTTTCTAAAGGCTATAACAAGTATGTGGTTTAATTTATTGCATATACATATGTGGTGTCCATACTGTATAGATATTGCATTGTATGAAAAAATCATTGCAATTTAGACCTTATCTCGACTAGTTAGGAGTTGATTCGAGAAGTCATAATTATTATACAAATTAGGCAATGAATGTTGTTGATCTGTCAAAATGAATAGCATTCCCATAGTGTTGCGCAATCACACCCTGCTGATAAATCACATAATTTTTCTAACAATTTGAAATAGATCTACATCAGAATTTGGCTTAGAGTAACAAAGTAACATGTCCAATACTAGGACAAATAATACTAAACTGTAAGTTGTAGTAATAAGGTATATATTCGTCTGTGATCAACAAATTGTTATGTAAGAAATTATTGGTTTATTTTTGTTAAATCGTTGAATGAAATACAGGAATATTTATGTTTTGGCGTTTCTTTAGTATTTATAACGATATGTAAACTATAATAAAATTCATCACAATAGATGTTATTATCCACATTAATGTATCAGTAAAAAATAAATAAAATCAGTGATGACTTTTTAATAGAATAATTATTAATTAATTATTATTATTATTATTATTAATTAGTTTTAACATTTTCAATCATCGTACATACATCAAATCCACTTTTCGATGATCGCAATAATCATGAAAAACTTTCGCCGTAACTGGCTCAAAACATTTTTCTACAAAATATAACTACTGTACATATTCTAGGTTGGTGACATTTTACACGTAAATACTTTTGTCATGATTATAGTATTACTACTGCTGTTATGATTGCTTATTTTAAGAACATTATTCTACTCTGGAAATATACGCTTTTTATATAAACTCAATATCGTTTTAATAACATTTATATTCTAAATAAACTTCATCATCATCATCATTTCCGCCGGAAGACGTCCACTGCTGGACGTAGTCTTCCCCCAAGCACCTCCAATACGACCGGTTCTGTGCTTCCCGCACCGAGCGGATTCCTGCGGCCTTCACCAGGTCATCGGTCCACCTTGTGAGAGCCTTCCGACGCTACGTCTTCCGGTACGCAATCGTTCTCGAGAACTTTTCGGCCAACATAGGTAACCGACATAGCCCGAAGAACGACACGAGAAGACGACTTATAGCTACTAACAGTTCAATAATGACAACTCTGTTACCAGTCTACAACAGTTACTACTACGAGGTAACATAGTTGTGCAGTAACAGAGTAGTAAATTCAACACTTAAGAGTAATTTATCCTTAAAATAAAAATATATTTTGTATCAATATACAAGGTGGCAAAAATCTATGGACCCTGGAGGGGAAAATTGGACAACAATATGTCCAATTCTAGTTAATATACCTACAGGCACCTCCCCTATTTACGTCTCGCTCGCTTTATGTAAGTTGTGTCATTAATGGCGTTATTAATTTACCAAATTATATCAGGCAAGGAAATCTTTCAATTAAACAAGTATTTAAAAAAAAATAAGCCAGATGAAGTCGGTGTTTCCCATCCGACTATACTGAGAGGAAAGGCCGAAACTAAACTCAGAGATCACAGTCTCTTTTAAAGTCCAGACATAATCTTGGTCAGATCATGTGAAGACCATGTAGATTCATGTCTGAAATGGTCTTTTGAGGACAGTACCACATAGATTTGAGTCGACCAGTCCAGTCAGTGCAAGAATTTGTTAGTAACCGTGTAGCTCATCTAAGAACTCAATGAACCCAATTGGTCCAGTAACTAGAAGCTTCACTTGAGTCAGTAGTTCGCCATGGAATGGTTCGGTTTGTACACGTTCAATGTGACCGTAAGCACGTGACAAGCAATAGCATTTATGTTTGCCTAAACTGTTTATAATTTCAGAATTTAATAAACTGTCTACTTGTGAAAGCCCGTCGTCTGTCACAACACGATTGGGATAATCATTTAGTGGTTCACAAATTCCAGCTGCACCAGGATTATTTTTCGATGATAAAAAATGTTTTGTCAAGTTGTAATTTGGGCGAAGTAGGGGCGGGTCGCTAGGACATATATACCTAATAAATGAATACATACCCGACTGCATCATCGACATCAATAATATGAAGTATATTATATATTTTACTGTTGCTCTTTTGATTGTTTTTTGAAGTGCTAAGTTTTGTTAGAGTCAAGTGTCCCCCTCCGCCAACTAATTGGTTGTTTTTGGATATGTAAAAACTTTCACGGTAGTAGCATATATAACGAAATTAAAAGGAAAACTATCACAGATAAGTACCTTTTTACTTTGCTTTACCAGTTTACGATTAATATTCGACCAACTTAAATTTGCAGTTGCAATGTACCTACATGTGAACATGATTTTTAACTTTAATGTTAAGTTTGTTCTTGGAATAAATTCATTCCAACTACGGAGCACTTCATTGTGCGTGGTCCGACTCGCACTTGGCCGGTTTTTTATTTTATCTAAAATGGATATAATTACTGTAACTGCTTCTGCCCTATACTATAAATAATATAATAATGTATCATATGCACTGCCAGTTATATTATTTTAAACCAATTAACAAACTTGTGGTTTTCCTGCTATATCCGATCAAAACAACATAAACCTGAAACATATTTATATATGATTCAGTTGTACATAAAACAAATACGTTTGAAAATGTGTGCAAGTTGACATTAAGAATATTGAAGTAGTCAAATATATCGAAACTCAGTTTCGTCATATTACTGTTAAAATGAATGTGTTAATATTTTTTGCTATTCTTAGTTTATCGTCAAGTCGTGCATTTAAAGTGTCTTTCCACACAGTAGATCTTATTAAATTTAAGTGTAAGTATCTCTACTATTTCAAGTCTTTTTTTTGTTGCTATCCTTTTCTGTCGACTCTTCTATCTCGCATTCGCATTTGGCGGAATCTGTCCAGTTTGTCCGTTTCTCTACGTGGTCTGCCGCGACCCCTCCTCGCTGTCTCAGGGCACCAGTTCTGTGGTAGTGGGGCCCACAGCTTGTCTGGCTTGCGGCAAACATATCCTGCCAATTCTCATTTATGCTGGGCAGCCTTTTGAGCCTATTCGTGTTTGGTATTCGATCCGGTAGTTTAACACCTAGTGTGAACAATCACTTTGGTTTTTCAGCCCTTGGTCAGTCATAGCAGGCATATTTAATCAATGTTTAGACAGCGGTACGTTTCCTGATTTAATGAAACACAGTAAAGTAGTACCAATTTTCAAATCGCGTACCCAGTAAGTTTGATCCCTCCAATTATATACCCATGTCTGTGCTTCCAGCATTGAGCAAAATTATGTAAAAATCATGCTAGACCAGATGTTGTCACATTTTAACTCAAATGGGATTTTACATAGTCGCCAGTTTGGCTTCACGAAACGTAGGTCGGCGACGGACGCGGGAGTAAAACTCATCAGTCACATTTTGGAATCCTGGGAGGAATCCCAGGTTGCAATTGGCATTTTCTGTGACCTCTCAAAAGCGTTAGACGGCGTTGACCACAATACACTAATCTGTAAATTATATCATTACGGAGTTCACGGACAAGCTGATCTTGTTCTGTCTTATCTAAAGAGGCAGAAAAAATAAACGTTAAAATACAACTTAACAACGTTAAGCTTTTTGTTAACGTTAAGTAGTAAGTATTTATTTATTTCGGGACATCCCCAAGCGGATGGTCGACTCTTCACGTGGCCAGAGGGATGGCCTATTTTTTGGCCAAAGAATCAGCATTGCCATACAACGTGGTAACACTGCCAGCTTTTTGGGCACGTTTCCTATTGACAGCGATACGGATGAATTTTTTGATATACCCTTTGATTATTTGGCCTCCTTTTTATCTACTTGTACATATTATTATTATTATTTTAAGACTGTTAGCTTTTTAAAATAACAACGTTAGTATATTAATGACGTTCCTTACATGATGGCTAACTTATCGGATATAATTTTATTCGCTGATGACACTTTCCTTATTTTTGAAATAGATAGAAAAGATACGGATGTCTTACATGTCAACGATAGTCTGGCTATTCTTTAGAAATGGTTTACATACAGCTAATAATCTTTTACTTAATGCGAACAAAACTAAATATCATAAGTTTTCTTTACCAAATGTACCTCAAGTGGGTCTAAAAAAACTTGTTGGCAAGAAAGTAGATGCTATTACGGAATCTGTATTTCTAGGAATTACTTTAGATTCAAAATTACAATGGGGTGCACTCATTGGAGCTCTTTCATGTAGATTAAGTTCAGCTGCATATGCAGTAAGAAAAATAAGGCAGTTGACAGATGTAGCCAAAGCTAGGTTAGTACCTATACTTTGCTTATTTCCACCGTATTATGTCTTATGGTGTTCTGCTGTGGCGATCGGCAGCTGACGTAGATTCAATTTTCGTTTTACAAAAGAGGGCAATCCGTGCTATCTATAAAATGGGTCCTCGCGAGTCTTTTAGAAACAAATTCAAAGAAATTGATAGGTATACTAACTCTGCCTTCCCTTTATATGTTAGAAAGTATTTTAAATAACTAAAAAAAAACTTAGGACTTTTCAAAATAAGAAGCGATTTTCATAATATTATGGATATATTTTGAAAAGTCCTGAGTTACAAAATGTTAAAAAATGAAATTGTAATACCTAAATTTAGATTAACTAAAACTAGAACAGTATCCGCTTTTATAACAAGTTGCCAAAGCCGGTTATAGAACTTAGCGATGGAAAGTTCAAAACCCTCATCAAACATGTCCTTATCAAAAAAGCATATTATAAGATTAAAGACTATGTTAAAGACAAGGTAGTTTGGCAATAATTCCTTCTGCACATGTGGCTTCCCTGGCACCTCATTAACGGCATAACTACGTAAATGTCTATTAACTGCTCCCAAATTACGATGTTAATTATTTATTATTTTTTTACATACTTACTTCTTTGATTTCATTTGATTTTGGTCATGTTTGTACTGATACTTTTTTTTTCAGATGATTGGCACCCATCACTAGTCTGTACTCGATATGAGTTCATATATCACAAAGGTGACACATTTACAATGTATTTACAATTAACGAATAATTCAACCAAAGCTGTTGCCGTTGTAAAAAATAAATTAGGTAAGGTTGTGAAAACTAAAAAACCGTAAAAATATAGTCAATTATAGAAGCAAATGAAACTAAAATCCATTTTTTATACATTTTTAGGTGAGACGTATTTAACGCAAGCGTTTTGGCCAGAAGGGAAACCCCTTCGTTTTAATCCGAAATTCGATAAAGTAACAATTGACGTGGAACTGTCAGTGAATAATACGTGTGTACGAGAAAGAATTGTGGAAGGGAGACAGGTATCAAGAGGGACAAATATCACGTCGTCATTTAAATGTAAGACAATGTAAACTAGCTATACATACACGACACGCTGGTCATAGCCCGTCAAGCTGAGCCGAGTACCAACTTATACAACGTGTAACGTTAAATGTGCAAAACCTCAGACACCCCAACTGATTTTTAATTCAATTGACCTATTTCAGAGAGGAAATAAGTCATTAAACAAATTGTAAAGGTTTTATGTGATGTTTTAGTTTTACTGGCCATTTTGATCGTTTCGTCGTTTTGCGTCTGCGACGACGCTTTACCGAGGGAGGAGTCGTCACCGGGCCGCTGCGCCGCGCTGATATTGGCTTGCTTGACCTATTAATAAATAGACACGGCAACGTTTTTAATGAAGATTTTTTTGAAAAAAGTGACCTATATTAAAAAGTGGTTCAATTAATTCTGCTCATTATTCTGATCAAACTATTTTCAGGTTTTGCGCATTTAACGTTACACGTTGTATAGGTAATATAAGGTGTTAAAAAAATTAACCTTACAAACTTTAAGAGGTGCTTTAGACCATCAAACTGAACAACTTTCACTATGGGACCAAACCTGAAATCGCGAAAAAAAAGTCAGCTGTTCCCTACATTTATGTTCGTACCAGTCGTCAAAATGTAGGGAACAGCTGATTTTTTTTTTGTGATTTCAGAGTTGGTCCCATAGTGAAAGTTGTTCAGTTCGATGGTCTAAAGCACCTCTTAAAGTTTGTGAGGTAATTTTTTAACACCTTATAGAGGCAGCCTATTTGCCTTGCCACGCCCCGCTGCGCACCGTCGTCGCCGGGCTGGCCGAGTGAAGGTGAGTGCCATCGTGCACAGAGTTCGTTTTGTTCGAAGGAATAGAACAGCAGTCACTTTTTGTTCTCATTTCTGTTTTCACACTAAACCTCTCGAAAGGAACCAACCCTCTACTCGTTTGGGCTCGCCTTACCTCGACCGGAGGGGCTATTCCCGTATTTTTAAGAACGTTCGCATTCTAATCTGTCTCAATCTGTCAAAAATATCTCTTATTTCCTCTACATTTTTGACAAGTTTTTACATTGATTGTCGCTGAGATGAGATTTTGAACATTTGTAATACGAGAAATGGCCTTCTGATGGCGAGTAAAGGCAAAACAAAGCAAATGGGCGGTCTGCACTCGCCTTACCTTGGCGAGCTATAGCCAACATTTACAAAACTGTATGCCGAGCTTTAGAACGTCTGTATATTCCAAGTTACGATTGATTTATGTATAAAAATAGTTAAATGTAGAAGGAAAAGTACAAAGTTTAATTATTTACTTTCAGATGGCGATATTTGTTTAAAGAAAAACGAATGTATAGTTGTAGTGGACCCGACTAAGGAATGTGAAGGTAAACGTTTTGATATTCTTTACTCTAAACATCTCGAGATCTAGCGATGTAAACTAATGTAGGGTGGATTTTTAAGACGGCCGTACAGCCGGTCGATTCTGGAAAAATCTCACCGTGATAACTAAGGTGAAGTGAGCTTAGAGTGAGCTGTGAGTCATGCTGATGATTGACACTATTGACGACTCACTTCACGCTCACTTCACCCAAGTTTTCACGGTGAGATGGTTACAGAATCGCACGGCAGGTACCTTAATAGGAAAACGGTCTTAGGAGACTAAACCTTAACTGTTCCAGAAATTTCGACCTGCATTCTCAGATTTGAAAAAAAAAATGCAGTCAGGAAGAAAATGGGCAATTTTCACAACAACTTGTTTGATTCCATCGATCTTGTTTCTTATAAGGACAAAAAAATACAGGACCAACCGAGGCTTGAGTGCTAGAAAAGTCAGAAATCGTAAAGATCTTTCCCATACATTTCGTAGAAAATGAGAATCCATGTTAATGTTTTATGATGGATAGACTGACTACCACAACGAAAACTGGCAGAAAAAAAGAAATAAAAATTAAACTTCGAATTTCGAAGGAATACGAGTCATTATTATATTTGCTTTGAAAACAAAATCTTAATAGTTTGATGCATGCCAATGTGGTTTCTAACATTCGCTGCCAAAATGGCCTCAAACAACTTAGAACGTTAAGACTAATTTTTACGTTAAAAGTATTTTTTTTAAACATTGTAGATTGTATTTTAAATATGAATAAGATAGATTATTATGTTTTATACGGCGCGACAGCACGTTTCATCGATTTTATTTTAATCATCTTTTCCCTGTCTCAGACCAAAAGATCACACCTCTGCCGTGCGAACATGGGCGGTACGTTGGCACGGCGACGTCACCAGCACCAGGGGCACCAGAGGTGGCACCAGAAGGCGCCCAGCCCTCGAAAACTAGAAATAAAACCATTAATAACCCAAAGACTTCAAGAGCAAAAGACGACTCAAAAGAGGGTTTGTTTTTTACATATAAACCTTACTTACAGTGGCCTCCAAAAGTTAGTTGCCATTTTTCCACTTCAGCTGTGACACACCACATTATGATTTAAAAATTCTAGTGATCCAAATGTTTGAACTGCTGTAACGTTTTTTATTGACGATTTCATAGTTGAAATAGTCAATAACCTTTGACTCCTTTGACTTATCATAAAAAATAATAATGTAATCCTTATGAGTACCTAATTATTTTTGTGTTTTAAATCATAACGTGGCATCACAACTGAAGTAGAAAAATATCAGCTAACTTTTGGAGTCCACTGTATATGCTAAAATAGGTCATAATCTACCCGTGTGTTCAATTTCATCCAAATCCGTTCAACCGTTAAGCACTGAATGATAAACAAACAAAATCACGAATACACACACAGACTTTTAGACACTTCATTTTTCTTCCATTCCACACGACATCGACAAAATTATGAAGAAATAAACGTTCATCTGCTCCTTTCCGTTTCATTTTTCGATCATTCGTTAAGCGAGTGAAGTTAAGCGAGAAAGATGCCCAGTGCCGAAATCCATCATCGTTGAATCGGTTCACGAATGAATTCATATTTTACTTTTAAGTCATTTTGCATTCGGATATTTCACTTCAAGTCAAAGATGGCGAAAAAACAAAAAGTGAAGCGTCTGATATCGGCTTTATATTAAGTAAGATAGTAGGGTTACAATTTGAAACTCCAGAAAATAATTCAAATTATTATCTGTTTTCAGACGCAGAAAATACTTATTTTATTATCATGATCGTTACATCAATAATATCTGCAGTTGCATTGATCCTGTTACTTTTAGTTGCAATTAGACACGGCTGCTGGATCAAGAATCCACGAGGCATACCACTAATTTCACCAATAAACCTAGTAAGTTTATGCAATATTCACATAGTAAGTATTAACACAATAGATGTACAACGCTCTAAGGTTATTCTGTCGCGTGGCGTACCTATTGCGACTAAACGTACAGACGCCAGAACATCAAGCTACTACAATCTGTCAGATTTCTTTAATAGATTTTCAACTTTATCGCTAAAGCATAAGGTTCAAAGTTGATTGGGAAAATCTGACAGTTTCGGGTAGCTTGATGTGCTGGCGTCTGTACCTACAGTCACTAAAAGAGATATGTAACCAGGGGCGTCGGAACTAGTTAAAGTTTGGTAAGAAACCGATGGATGTTTTTGAATGAAATTTAACTTGATATATGAACTGTTTGTTTTCTATTAATCAAATTAAATTTCATTCGAAAACATCCATCGATTTCTTACTAAATTTCAACTATATCCGATGACCCTGGTGACCCTTGGTGGCCGTACATACACACACTCTTTTCGCCAGATACCTATGACTATTGCTTCCCTGGCACAAATCCAGACTCCGGGCTTCTATAGACAACTTTTTAATCGATAACTCCACATACCCAATAACACTAGTTTCAGCAGACGCTCTTGGGACAATTATACCAACTAGCCCTAATCCGCCCGGATTCTTCGGATCATGCCTAGCCTATTCCCAACTATGTTGGGGTCGGCTTGCAGTCTAACCGGATGCAGCTGAATACCCGTATTTTACATGGAGCGACTATCTGACCTCCACAACCCAGTTACTGGGTAATACGATAGCCTTGGTAAGACTGGTTGTCAGAATTTCAGACTTCTGACTACCCGTAATGACTGTCAAAGATCCACGAATGACAGCTGGGACCAACGGCTTGACGTGGTTTCCGGTTACGGTATGCAGGTGGATTGTGATGATATAATAGTAAGTACAGTATTTTTATCTTATGAAGCGACGCGCGGTTTACTTATGGTAACTAAGTGTAGAAATACGGTGTGAATGCGAGACACGGGCGAAGCTCGAAGCGTGGGTGTGTTACGTGCTGACGTACTTTTCTTCACGCATACATTCACAGCCTGTTTGTATACATGGTTACCACAATTAAAGCGCGTGCCACTTTATGAGATAAAAATACTGTACTTATTTATTGTATATTTTCATAAGTTAAATCGTGTTTTCTTGTTTATAATGTATCTGTTCGATTTTTTCAGAACCCATTTTATGAAAACGTGCTTTTCCGAAAAGAATGCCAGCAACAAATCGAAGAGCTGGAACAACGTGAATATGACGTAGTCAACTCAGACAATGTATATGTGGAAATTAATAACCGCAGTTGTACTAAGTGACTAATACAATAATTCTGAAAAATCTCCTAAGGGCCGGCTCCCACTGGCGACACGCCACGGCATCCTTCGGCATCACATTCAAGCGCATACTGACGGCAACTTTGCCGTGGTATCCTTAGACCGCTTTCACATTTTAGTAGCGCGACAGTTGCACGACAGACGCGCGACCGTCACCCAGTCAGAATTTAATATTATATTATAAGAAGAAGGGCGGCGGCCGCATGCGTTCAGTTGGCGATGAGTCCGTCAAACTCCATTTTTTATATGAAATGCACCACACTGATCTAAACTACGGCGCGTCAGCCGCGCTGCTATCGCGTGGCTGTTCTTATGATGTGAAGGCATCTGCTTCTGCCATGCTATCGCGCTGCTAACGTCCCGATGCGAAAGCGGCCTTAGACACGCCGAAACGTACCGTCGCGACATCGTGCTCACGCGTTCTTTAAACAACAAACGTTAGTAACGCTGCCTCAGCGTTCCAAATGCTGCTGAAGCAACCCGAGGGATGCCGAGGCATGCCGAAGTATCTCGAAAGATGCCAAGGCGTTCCGAAAGCTGCCGACACGACATACCACAGCTATATTTTTGTAACTACGATGATTATCATTAAAAATTTTATTTTATTGTTTTACTGTGTACTTATTATGTTATATTCCTATTTGTCACATAAAATCGCTAGCTGTACCGAGACCCTGGCTGGCATCGGCGACTTCGCGCAATAAAGGTTTTCATGACACATGCCATTTGACTTTGCATCATACAGAATACAAGGCAAAATCCACGATACCAATATTACTTTTTTCTTGGGTATCACTGTTGCTAATTTATTGACTTTGCAAGATACTGCAAAGGAAAATCCACGATATAAGTACCATCATCATTTTTTACTTGGTTAACACTGTTTTCCACCGTCGTAGAACGTACATATATCGGCTATGGCAGCAAGTCTCAACTGAGACTAACCTTCGGTGCGGGAGATATTATAGTGCACAAGTGTGTGCACAGACACAGGTGCACTCCCTCTTCCCTCACTCTCACTGTCCGATGGGACGGCAATCCGACACGACCGGAGAGAGATCAGGCGCAGGACCAACGACTTAACGTGCTTTCTGAGGCACGGAGGTATCAGACCACCAACTTCGAAACTTCGGGCTGTTACTAAGAAATTCCTAATGGTAACACCCAATAATACTTTGCCCGACCTGGGAATCGAACCCAGGAACTACGCTCAGCAGTCGCGCTTTACAAAAAAAAAAAAAAAAACATTAAGAAAATACTTATATTGTACACGAAGGGCATTGAATGTTGAGCCCTTAATACAAGCATATTAATAATCTCCCGAGCCACCTAGTAGGTATTTGCATAGAGCCTTGCCTAGACGCTGAAATTATGATGATTATCATAATTTCTGGGTCGTTAGCTAATGTCATTCGAGATGTTCTCGCTATTGGGTTCAAAATGATTATTATGTAAATAGTAACCCTTTGTGTGCGGTATCAGTGTAAGCGGGTTGAATTAGTTGAAATGATGAAACTGCTGAAAATGAGGGCATAGTGACTGAAGGAGCTGAATGATCCCCTTCTAATGAATGGAACCAACTGTTTTTTTTTTTTAATAACCGATGAAAAATTTCTACTCGTGGGGTTCAGAATCATATACTGAATCCATGGTATCAGGTATGGTTCATGGTATCCATGGTATCGTGGTTGGTTGTACGTCGATGTCCCTGCCAGCCTGTATTTCATGTTGCCAGCTGAAGATTTTATTAAGGCCGCCATTACCTTGTGCCAGGACTCGCTGGCCACCCCGCCCTGGGACCTCGAGGCGAAAGTACTCGCGTCACTGTATCGGTGGCGCGAGGAAGCGAGGGCGCGGGGCGAGCAACCGATGCAGCGACACTTGGAGCTGCGTCGGTCTCAGCTCCGCGAGGTCCTGGTGGCGGAATGGCGGGACAGGCTTTTGCGCCCTACCGCCGGCCTCGTCACCATCGAGGCGGTCCGGCCGGTGCTCGAGCGCTGGCTCGGGAGGAGGCACGGCTCCCTGTCGTTTCGTGCGACGCAGGTGCTCTCGGGGCATGGTTGCTTCGGGAAGTACCTGTGTCGCATAAACAGGGAGCCGGACGCCCGGTGTCACCACTGCGTCGACTGCCGGGAGGACACGGCGCGGCACACGCTGGCAGAGTGTGCCGCTTGGGAGGAGCCGCGCCGTGCCCTCATCTCAGGAGTAGGCAGTGACCTATCGCTGCCGGCCGTGGTCGAGTCTATGGTCGGCAGCGAGGAGTCCTGGGACGCGGTGGTTTCCTTCTGCGAAACAGTCGTCTCGCAGAAGGAGGCTGCGGAAAGGGAGAGGGAGATCTCGTCCCCTCACCCGGCCCGCAGCAGGCGCACCGGGCGTCGGCGGAGGGCGGATAACGCCCTCTTCCAGCCCCCCTAAATGGGTCCAGGGGCGACGGACTTGGGGACGTCCGTCGCCCCCCACACATCAGGACCCGAGGCGGCGGCGCGTAGTGTTCCACGCGCGCCCCTCTTAGACGTCGCGGGGGGAGTTTAACACCTCACTCCCCCCCCCTGACACGAGGAGAGGCCCGCAGGAGCGGGCCAGCACCAGCCGGGGGTTGCGGAAGTATCGTTCGTTCCCGCGACCCCCGGCGTAGGTGAGAGAGGGAACACCGGGGTGGTTTTTAGTCAGTAAGAGTCTGACAGACCCCGCCGCCCGCCCCAGGGCGGCGGACATCCATGAGGATTTTCCACCCCGAAACAAAAAAAAAAAAAAAAAGGACTCGCTGGCCAAACTCTACAGCTATAACTGGCTGTATCTAAATAAATTCCACATCGACTTTAAGACAAAATTTGGCTGTGTAGAGCGACGACGTCTCGGACACTCATACAGATACACCACAGACGACCTACAGTATTTGTCTCTCCTTCCCTTTTCAACCCATCCTAAGGTGGTCTTTGAAAGATCGCTCTTAGCGATAAGACCGCCCATTGTGTCACCCTTTGTAAAATTTCTATATTTATGTCTGTAATTTATTGGGTGTACCGGAAAGTTCTGTCGGTTTTGGTAGAACATAGAAATTTTTCAAATTTTTGAAAAATTTCAGTTTTAGTCAGTGTGATGCGTAGTTCGCTTGTGGCGATGTAGATGTCGCCACACAAGAGAGAGTATGCAGTGTGTTAGCAGTTGGGCAAAAACAAGAAGGTTTTGTTTTTCTTCAATCTCGATTTAAATTTTCCAATCATGGTGATTCAAAAGTTTTCTTTACACCTAAGCTAGCAGTCTTTAGAACGTTTGCATTTACTAAACCTACACTCGCTTCCACAGCCACCCCACCCAACAAACTATGCAAAATGTACAGAATACAGTTTCACAAAGTTGAAAATTAACACGTCTATGTATGTTACATCTTCAAGCATTGACCCTAGGGGCGTGAACACACAAAAACGTGACGTGTCGGTGACAGCGGTCCCTTGTCTGTCCTCGTTTGGGTACGGAAGTAAGGGGGACGTACACGTATGGAGTTGTCACTTTTAGTTGATGTTGGATTATTTTGTTTAGAGAATGTATATTTTAATGGAATGTTTAGCTATGTAGTTTGGGAGCGACAGTCGTGACAGATTGTATTAAAAAAGTCCTCATAAGCGTCAGCTACTAGTTGTCTTGCATGCCATTTTGCTGGGCCTTTTTGGCGCAGCCGTGAGGAACACTTTCCTGATAATTTCTCACATCGGACTTTTTATTTGATTCTTATTTGTTTTTATATGATGAATCTATATTATACGAGTATTGTGTGCCTTTTGGTCTGTGCTAAATATATGTATTTTCTTTTTCTTCTTGTTTCTTTCTTGAAGAAATAATATTTGAATTATCATCCGGAGCATCTTGGACAACATACTGTGACAACCTACTGATTGGCGAATTTGACCACCTTTTGTTGCTTAAGTCTATCTACCTTTCTTTGTCACACTAGGAATGCTTTCCTACATTTAGGTACAAATTACCAGCAACGTACCTAAATAAACGCCTACCTAAAATGTATACATATATAAGATATAAAGGTTGACTGGTAGAAAATGCCTATGGCATTAAGTCCGCCTCTGTACATTTATGTGCTTGAAGTATTAAATAAATAAATATGATTGACTAGAAGTGTTCAGAGTGTCAGTGGAGTTTCTTGCTCTTCTCCTCCATAGGAACCTACTACGCTTTGGAATGGACGACTAGCTTCATCTCTCTGACTGACCGACCCCTTGACAATTCAACAGTGCATATAATTGGTTTTATTGAAATAAAGGCTTTGAGTTTGAGTTGAGTTAAGGGGTATCATGTTACCCAGTAACTGGGTTTTGGAGGTCAGATAGGCAGTCGCTCCATGTAAAATACTGGTTTTCAGCTGCATATTTGGAAAAAGCTAGGCAGATTGGTTGAGTTTGAGCAGGTGCCGAAACCTTAACGAAACGCCCAGGCTAAAACTATCGTGAAGCATATAGTCCAGCAAAGAGTTCCACCCACACCTTAGCGGTACACACAAAGACGTGTTGCTATAACGTCTTCTGCTCAAGGATTTGTCGGAAAGCATCTGATATTCCCGCAGATGTGTCCCAAACTTTAATAAAGTGTTACAGCGGGCTACATTTTGTTCTAATTCGATTAGCATAATGTCACCCTCATAATTATGAATGGCGTGCGCGCCGACTTAATTACCGCGTCTGAATTATTAGAACACAATGTTTTGGGCGACTCATGCTGTAAATGTAGGCTAGTTTAGGTGCGGGTATTGTAAACGTGGATGACAGGTTGTTATGGGCACACCCTGTAGGTTCCATCGAGGCTGGAGTTTACTACATTCATTATTGAAATTTGTAAAAAAATATCCTTACTTTTAGTTTTCTTGGGCGGTTGTAGTAATTTGGCAAGTGGAGAAGAATTTTTCAAGGTACAGACGCCAGCACATCAAGCTACCCGAAACTATCAAATTTTCTCAATCAACTTTGAACCTAATGCTTTAACGATAAAGTTGAAAATCTATTACAGAAATTTGACAGATTGTAGTAGCTTGATATGCTGGCGTCTGTACATAAAAAAAAAATCTTTGTCAGAGCCCGCGGGGTAATAGCATACCACACAAACAGTAGCAATGACTTTCATTTTGACAGTTCAACCACATTCGTTGCGTTATTTATATTGTTGAGTCGAACATATGAAGCAATGGATTAGCAATATCTTTCAAAATTATTCAGATTCAGATTGATGGAGTGTTACGTAATTAGGGTGCAGGTAGAGTTGTCAAAAGTCTGGCTTTCCGGTGTTTAAGGTTTTTATAAGGAAAACATTGATAAGTTCCTACGTAAGACTGGCTAGGATAATTGATGAATATGTAAGCCAAATCTTGTCCTAGCTAAGTTATGTAAAGTGCGGGTCTCTTAACCCTTAACTGCATCGTGATGAAAATTTCCATTAACCAATCCAATGCCATATTTTCGTTTCCACAGAGCACGGGGATTCCCCAATTGTCAGAGATATTCAATTCATTTTGTTCCTAGTAGATGTGTTCTGATTACATAAAAATGTAAATTTCCACAAGGCCATTTACTCGTAGAATAAAAAAATCAAAAAAAGTATTTTTATGAATATATTTTTTTAATAAATATTTGTTCCTTACTATAGAGATAATGTCACATCCAAATAAATTGAATTTGCTTAAAAAGTAAAAATCATGCAATTAAGGGTTAAGACTGCGGGGGCCGCCACAAGGCGTCTGCAATTTACCATTGAATGACGTTACTGAAGCGTTATTTATGAAAGTAAGTTGGTGTGTTTTTCTTTTCTAGTCAGTGTTTTTGACACCGTAAAGTCAAACTCCGCTGCCATCACTTTTGTGACGGTTGTCCCTGCAGCCGAATGTAGTGGCGATACTGTCCTAGGAAAGTAAAGCTTTAGTAGTTCCTTGAAAAAATATTTTCGTATCGTAGAACAGAGTAACCATTAGGTTATTTTATTGAAAAAGTCGAAGAAACACAGATAACGCTAAGTTAGGCTTTCCCAGTTTTATTCCCACAATCATTACTCCGAGTGAGAAGCTTGTGGCTAAGTAGTTATTATTTACCCACAAGCTTCTCACTCGGGGTCGGGTTAACCGCACAGATCGGTAAATCAAGTTTTAAGCTACGTTTGCCGCGGTTTGTCCGTAGATGATTGACCATCTTTACAGTCCAAAACCCCTCCATGTCTCGGAAAGCACGTTAAGCCGTTAGTCCCGGCTGTCATTCGTGGATCTGTGACAGTCGTTACCGGTCGTCAGAAGCGTGAAAGTCTGACAACCAGTCTCACCAAGGGGTATCGTATTACCCAGTAACTGGGTTGTGGATGTCAGGTGCATGTGCATGTGCTCAGTTGCATCCGGTTAGACTGGAAGCTAACCCCAACATAGTTCGGAAAAGGCTAGGTACATGATGAACCCTTACCTCGGGTATCGTTTTATAGGCTCGTACAACCCAAAAATTTCGCTTACGACTTTAATTCTATTAACACTCGATGTCCCCCATCAAATTAATATAAAACAAACCTCTAGCATCTATAGCTGCCCCTATAAAAAGGGAAAAAAGTCTAAAAGTAAACACGAAACAGTGTGCCGGAGTACAATCAGGCAAATCTCGTTCAAATAACCCTTGCGCCGACCCCTCGTTAGAGATCCCGTCGCCCAAGAATAAGTTTAAAATGGTGTGCAGCTAAGACACCGCATAGGGACAGTTTTCGAATAAAGAACATGGGCTTCGGCGTATTTCTGTCTGCTAAAACCAGCGAAGTTACTGCGTAACACAGTAACAGTAGGACTGGCTTTCATTTTGACAGTTCAGCAACACGCATTACGTCGCTGAGCAGAGAATTTTTTCGATCATATGAAGCAATGGATTAGCAATATCCATCAAAATAATTCAGATTTTGATTGATACTGTGCTACTCAATAAGAGTGCTGCATACAGTGGTCATCGAATAAGATGGAGACATCGCATGTAACACTAAAGAATATGAATGTATGCAAACATGATGATTATAAGATGACGATTATATATGACGCGGTGCATAAAATTGGTAAACTCCACTGCCACTAAGCAAAACGAGCTTTCTCAAGCACATATTTAGATACATAGATTATACTTGAAACATCAGATAAGCTTGCCGTATAAACACAGGTACCTAGAGGGGCTTGTGGCTAAGTAATAACAGCCGCACGGGTCGATCGATCAGGTTAAGCTACGCTTGCCGCTGTTGGTCCGTGGATGGGTGGCCATCTTCACATACCAAGAGCCCTCCGTGCCTCGGAAAGCACGTTAAGCCGTTGGTCCCGGTTGTCATTCGTGGATCTTTGACAGTCGTTACGGGTCGTCAGTAGCCCGAAAGTCTGACAACTAGTCTTACCTAGGGGTACCGTATTACCCAGTAACTGGGTTGTGGAGGTCAGATAGGCAGTCGCTCCACGTAAAATACTGGTATTCAGCTGCACCCGGTTAGACTGGAAGCCGACCCCAACATGGTTGGAAAAACTTCGTTAAAGCTGATATAAAAACTGCTTGTTTTCAGACTTTTCCATCCCGAGTAAATCAGAAGTAACCTTCGTTTTTAAATAATATACCCCACCAATAAAATAACAAAGAAAGGCATTTCGGAGTTCA
Organism: Eremobia ochroleuca; assembly: GCA_949629135.1. Taxonomy (NCBI): domain Eukaryota; kingdom Metazoa; phylum Arthropoda; class Insecta; order Lepidoptera; family Noctuidae; genus Eremobia; species Eremobia ochroleuca. The sequence continues at coordinate 15,107,222 of OX451409.1, forward strand.
CACAAAACTAGGCATAAATCCTTCCTCACCAACCCACATACCTCCACCAACTCTTTGCCCAAGTACCTCCTTTGAAACAATAAGTGAAATTATTTTCAGTGCTATTTTTGTGCAAATACCCTCAAGAATCCTCCCTTTCGCTTAGAAATTTGGTGTTGACGAGAAGGGGCGGAGTCAGGGGGCCCTATTGTTGTACTTTGCTTCGTAACTTGTTGATTTAGCTGATGGAAAGAAAATTTTAGTTTTTTTTTTACAAAAAGGGACGGTTGACGTAATTGAAGGAGGGCGTAAATCAGGGGGATAAATTAAAAAAAGTCTTTTGGAGCTGAGCAGATTAATTTGGGCTACTTTCAGGATTAAGAGGACGTCTATATCTGTTGACTATAGTACCTAGGTAGCTATATACTTGTTTACCTGCTTTTCTTGCCTCTTTTTATGAGAAAAAATACTGCCTTGTATATTTTACTAGCTGTACCCGCGGCTGCGTTCACATGACTATGCACATTATCTATTAGTTAATGGGAACGTGAAGTCATGGTACTTAGTACAGTATAAAAAGCCTATAATGTTCCCAATGTTGAGACGCAGGTCTCCTTTCTGTGAGAGGGAGTGGGCCATAATCCACCACGCAGGCCTAGTGCGGGTTGGTGGATGTCACATGTCTTCGATTTTTTTCTAGAATATGCCGGTTGCCTTGAGATGTTTTCCTTCACCTTTTTAACAGCAGTGGTGATGAAATTAAATACAGAAAGTGCCAGCCTGGGTTCAAACTGAAGACGTACACTCGTAAGTCAGGACCGATACCTCGTACGTAGATTAAAGAAAATTAAATGATGCAGATTAACCCTTCGTATACTGACATGGATCCACGCGAGACACAATAGCTTTTTTTTTTTTGTAATAACGGTATTCAACCGGTTATATAATAACTGAAGTACATACCTACCTATTCTAGATTCTCATGAAAAACATTTACCTAAGTAGTAAGTAACTCATTAAGTTTTTTAGCATAAATTCTAATGGAGGGAAGGTCTTTAGTGACCTATTCAGGCCTAGATTTTCAGGTTTCTGTATACCCGTAATCGTATTTTTCTTTCATTTTTCCTAATACTGACCACGGCTAGTGCAGTTTAAACTCCTCCAAGTCCATCGGTCCGTTTCATTACACAGGACTCTTTAAATCTCATACCTAGTAGGTACAGTCGACCGTGCGTCGTTGGTAGTACTTTTACCATGAGCTGGCCTAGCGTTGTACAGAGTTTCAATAGAATAAGCGGCCAGCTTCTACTGGTTGTATTACCCCTGACGGGCGGCCTGTACTGTACTATACATACAGAAACTCACGCCTCCTTCCCATGGGGGTACGGAACGCCACCTGCTATGATCCTTACATTTCCGTTCACCTCGTTTACGTTCATACATCTGTTCACACACGCACGCCGGTTGCGAGTACTGCGCACCTGACCTTTCTAAAGAACATCACCAATCATCATCTGCCTAGCCTTTGCCCAACTATGTTGGGCTCGGCTTCCAGTCTAACCGGATGCAGCTGAATACCAGTATTTTACATGGAGCGACTGCTTATCTAACCTCCACAACCCAGTTACTGGGTAATACGATACCCCTTGGTAAGACTGGTTGTCAGACTTTCGGGCTTCTGACTACCCGTAACGACTGTCAAAGATCCACGAATGACAGCCGGGACCAACGGCTTAACGTACTTTCCGAGACACGGAGGGGTCTCGGTATGTAAAGATGACCTGAAGAACATCACCAATAAGATCACTAAATACTACACATAATCTACGGGCACTGGTACTGTACCTATTCTTATCGTTAACAAGATGCGTTATCAGCCCTCCCATCTGAACGTTGCCCAGTCAACACACAGTTAGGTTGGTACGCAAACACACCGACCCTCAATTTCCAACACAAATATTTGATTAGTATAATGTGCGTTCTGCTTAATTGATCTAACGTCGTTAATTTAATATTATTGTGTATAGGTAATATTACAAGTTGACTTAAGGGATGCTACACACTTGTTCGGTTCGGCATGATTCGGCAAACCCGGGCGGCAAAATCGAATAAAACGGCGATACACGACATCTTTTGCACAACAACATCCTCGTGCCACAAAGTCTGAAAAGCCGAAACGACTATTTAAAATGTGTCGTCCTGCTAACTGACGAACGATCAAAAGAAAGACTGAAGCTGTCGCGAGACAGTACTTCTTTACCCATATCATTTATTCCACCTGCTAAGGATCTTCCACCTGGACATGAGCTGCCTCGTCTAACCTGGAAGTCTTTAAACAGACTCCGGACTCAAGTTGGCCGAAGCAAGGAAAACCTGTTCAGACGAAGATTCATAGACGATTCCGCCTTTGAGAGCAAATATGGTGCTGTCCCACAAAGAAAGCATCAGTAATTCTTCTGAGTTTGCGGATTTTTTGTTACCCAACAGCAGTGAAGTCAAAAGGTGGGTCATAATGTTGTTTTTCTTACAAGCGCGGCTGCCGAGCTAGGGGTCGTGGGTTTGAGCCCCATGTCTATTTATAAGGTTTGTTTTCTTTTAAGAGATTCCTAGTGGCAGTCAAAAATAAAAAAATAATCAAAATATTTTATTTCACATAAGCCTACATGGGCACTTATGAACGTCAGAAGATAGGTGCACGGTTCCAATTGGTCGTTTCCTATGGAGAAGAGCCTCCTATTACATAGGACTTATTGGTACCTAACTGCCAAAATGTAGATGTACTATACAAAATCAAAATCAAAAGTCATTTATTCAAACTAGGCTGACAATCACCACTTTTCGAACGTCAAAATTACAAAAGACAGTCCCCCAAAAAGCCCGCCCTTCACCACTTCCTAGTGCTTTCGCTACATATACATATATATCGCTATACATACACTTTTCCCTAGCCCTTTGGGAATGCATCCGTAAAGCTATATATGTATAAAGAGGCCCATTGGGTTTACGGTCTATGGCTATTGATGATAACAGATAATGATGGTACAGACGCCAGCACATCAAGTTACTACAATCTGTCAAATTTCTTTAGTAGATTTTCAACTTTATCGCTAACGCATATGGTTCAAAGTTGATTGGGAAAATTTGACAGTTTCGGGTAGCTTGATGTGCTGGCGTCTGTACATAAAAGTAACAAATTCTTGACATAATTAAAACTTTGTGGGCATCCTCTGACAATGAAAAACTTCCCTTTCATAATAACGATATCATTTTTGTATAGCGTCACAAACAACGGAGAAGGGTGATTTTACAAAGCAGTATCAGACTTCAAAAAGAAAAAAAATATATTAATAAAAATAAAAAAATTAATTAATAAAAATATGCTTCCAAAAGTTGAAACACGGTTAGGTATAATATATGTATCCCTAATTATTTTCTGCCAACGTTACCTTTTTCAATTTGGTCGGCAAATCAGTTTGTGATATAAAAGTAGGTACCTACCCTGTTTAATGTCAGGGGAGGTACGGTTGACAACAAAGTTGAACGCATCCTTTCATAAACACAAATTTACCTTAATTATGTTACTAATTCAGTTAACACGGGGCAGGGGATCGTGGCTAAGTAATAACAGCCGCACGGGTCGGCCGAAGGTTAGGCTACACTTGCCGCGGTCGGTTTGTGAATGGGTGACCATCCTTTACATAACGTGACCCCTCCATGCCTCGGAAAGCACGTTAAACCGATGCTCCCGGCTGTCATCCGTAGATCTTTGACAGACGTTATGGGTAGTCAGAAGCCCAAAAGTCTGACAACCAGTCTTACCAAGGGGTATCGTGTAACCCAGTAACTGGGTTGTGGAGGTCAGATAGGCAGCCGCTTCATGTGAAATACTGATATTCAACTAGATCCGGTTAGACTGGATTATGCTCTGATGGTTTATGTTCTTTCTCCAGAATTAGATTACTGATAGGTTATATGAGCTCATTATACAATTGTTTTTATTGGGCTGTATAAGTCAAATCAGTTTCATTTTATTTTTATTTTATTATTGACATAATCAACCCATTTCAATGTTTTCTAATGAGTTGATTGCCATATGTGGTTAGCTAGTGACCTCGACGATTGATCATATTATTCTTACCTGAGCAACCGGCAGCAAGTTCGTTATGCTCCCTTAGATGTCACTGCTTGCGGTAGCGTCGGGGGTCGGGTTGTCTCCTTCCCTCAAATATGGCGAGGGGTGTATTGGCTGATCTTTGCGTTATGCTCGTGAACGGGTGCTGCTTGTGGTGACTGGTCGTCTTGCTGACCATGGTTTTATTATTGTTATCATTAGTAATAACTTGTTTATTTAGTTTCCTTCGATGGTCCTAGTTTATCATTTGTGACTTAAAGCGACAGCTATCTAAACAGAACCCAGCATTGCATAAATATGTTAGCGGTCACGCCCTTTATACCTAGAGGCTTTTATTTAATTTTCATTTATTAATTTTTGCTTGAGTACGTATAGTTTTTATTGTATTTCTTGGTATATTGGCGTTGCTAGCTGACATATGGCAAATAATTTAATTTAGTGTTCTGTGTCTTGTAATGTTAATTACTTTGCATACCTTGTATTGTATTTAGTCAAGTATTTTCTAACTGAACAGACAGCTGTGCTGCTGGGGAGTTTGTTGCGCCACTTCTTCTTCCCAGCGAAAGCACTAGGAAGTGGTGAAGGGCGGGCGTTTTGGGGGACTGTCTTTTGTAATTTTGACGTTCGAAAAGTGCTGATTCTCAGCCTAGTTTGAATAAATGACTTTTGATTTTGATTTTGGAAGCCGATCCCAATATTTTTGGGAAAAGCCAAGGCAGATTCATTTCACATACATAAACGCACGCCTTCTTCCCACGGGGGAAAACTTCAAAACGCCACCTGCTACGATCCTTACATATTCCTTTTGCTTCGTTTACGTTCATACATCTGGTCATAAATGCACGCCATTTGCCAGTACTATGCACCTGAACTTTCTGAAGAACATCTCCAATAAAGTCACTAGCCCCGCTAGGGCGTCCCCTCCCGGCCTTTCCACTCACATTTATTTCACTCTTACCACATTGTTCTTAACTTAAGTATACTTTACATTTCACGCGTACATAATCATTCATCAGTCAGTAACTTAGCAACCGTAAAGGATTATGTAAATTAAACAAAAAGGGGTTTATTTATAAACGTTGCTAAAAGTTAAGTTATGATTAGCGACTGTTTAACCACACATTTCTACCGTTTAAACGACTCTTAACTTAAGCAACTTTCATAAATAAAGGGGATAATGTCAGACGATCATTTTTTTGCTGCCTGTACTTGAATAACAATGCTTATTATCACAGGGATCAAATTAGGAACTAGAAATGATATGGTATACTACGAGCTGCAGTCGAAAGGGCTGCGGTTGAGAACCCCAGGTAACGCTTCCCACCAGGCATGTTCGGAAGATTACTGTATTCAATGTTATCAAGTGAATATGTAACACACTCGGTGGACACACGGCGACACAGCAACCAATACATTTCCAGTTTCGAGTATATACATGATATATTACTTATGTTTTTGTGCAAACTACAGATGTGAGAATTTCGTATTCTATTCTTGGAAAGTAATGATCACAAAATCTAGGCAATATCTCATCTTAGCGGCAGAAACTGCCTAGCCGTTTCCTAACTATTTTAGGATCGGTTTCCAGTCTAACTGGATGCAGCTAAATATTTATTTATTAGCTAAGGCTGCTCTCAAAGCGGTGAAAAAAAAAACATCGTGAGGAAACCGGCATGTCCTAGAACCAAAAATTCGAAGACATGCGACATTTTCCTACCCGCACTGGGCCCGCGTGGTAGATTTTAGCACACTGTCTCTCGATGAGACCCCACGTGTGTCCCAGCAGTGGGAACATTGTGGGCTGATTATTAAGGTTACGTTACACGGACCAGCGCCTAAGACATTCTATAGCAATGTCTGCTCCCTGTTTATGAAATCTCATTTGTAATAATATAAAAAATACTAAGTATATTATTAGGTCCTTACATATGAAATTGGCGTGTTATATTGAAAAAGCAAAACGAAAAAAAAAATGAAAAGATATATTTGATCAATCAAAGTACCTCATCTCTCATTCATCATTGTTATAATTATATGTACTTTCGCCTTTTTATAGGTAGTTCTTGATTCCTTTGGCGAAAAAAATGTGGGAGCGAGAATCAATAAAATCTTTGAAGACGGTTTTGACTGCCTCATCGGAATAGATTTTTTTCCTTGTAAGAAATTGTTCAAATTCTGGAAAAAGTGGTAATTTGATAGAGCAAGGTGCGGAGAATATGATAGGTGGGCTTTACCATTATGCTCTGCAATTGTTGATTTTATAAGTCTGCCTTAATCGTCTCGCCAATTCTTAGGAAGCTGTAATGGATGACACCGTCACTGGACCACCAGACAATTACCAGTACCTTCTATGTTCTATGTAACGGGTTTGGTGTTCGCACTTAGTCCATCAAGAGGACCATTGTGCGAGATTACCAGTACCTTTTTCTCAGTCAACTTTCGCTTGGGGCCGGTTCTCCTAGGTTCAACTATTGCATTTCCGACTATCGTACAGGATCCATTTTTCCCCTCTTATTGTGACGTGTGTTTCACTCAATTCACGCGGTACCCATTTTTCATGCATTTTCACTTTTCCAATTTTTTTCAAGTGAATCACTCATACCGAAGCCTGTCGCGAATTCTGACGTGATTTGCGATTAATTCCAAAAGAATTAGGGATTGACACTATAATAAAATCATAGCTCACTTCACATAAGTTTTTACGATTTTTAACTGAAATGATGTGATGAAATGATGTTTATTTCTGTTTGTAGATCAGATATTTTAAGACACTTTTTACTGGTTATTTCTTTGGTTAATATTTCAACAGTAGATGGCGCCAGCATTTCCTAGCTGACTCACCGAGCTGGTCATGGTCTCAGTTAAAGTCCAATCATGATTTATTGTTAAGATATTACATGAGTCTAACAACTCAGAGCCATGTCTGGAAGGGCCTTTTGAAGCAAGAGTCACCGCAACGTTGAGTTGAAACGTCAGATGGCACGCATACATCAGTCATCGTGTAGCTCAACCCTATTTTAAGGACCCCTCGTATCTTGTCATACAAGCTAAATAAGGAATTAATTGTATATGAGGTTGTTAGTAAACAATTAACTTTCCCGACTGTACACAGACATACCTCTCGACGTGCGGACGCCAGGCTCATGCGTGGTTACTGGAGTATGTGTGAAGATCTCCACTTCATCATCCCCATTAACACTGCCGTTACGTGCGGGTCACACGGGTTGAGTAGATGCACAGTTACCAGAGCTCCACGTCTGCTATTTTAAATGATTGGGTCATTATTTAAACCATACTAAGGCAACGCCATTACTGTTGTGTTAAAAGTTCGTAATCTCCTAAAATTTATAATGTCATTTTTTATAAAAAAAAACCGATTACGAGATTACCAAAACTCTAAAAATCTACAATTACAGTGTGAGTGGTCGGTCATTACGACACAATTGCCTTAGCAGATTTGGCTGAGTACACTTTCTAATTCAGTAGAAATAGCAATTAAATGGACGGGACTTGTTGCCTCAGCAGATCAGCAATTATTTTAGCCACACAATAACAATATCCTCCTGACCGAACTTTACTCGCGGTAGCCAATCTCAGTAGATACTAGTTAAGGAGATAATATTGTAGTGTACAAACGTGTGCGCAAACGCAAGTGTACTCTCTGTATTAACATGCTCCCCCTTGAGGGCGATGCGGTGAAGTAGCCCGCGAAATTCAAGGGTGATTGAAGATTTTTATGTGGAGCCTGCATACACATTGTCGCACGATGTATTTTTTTTTTTTTCAAAGTTGCGATTTTTGGTTTTCTTTTTTTTCGGCCACGCATGAAAAATACATCTCATGTGTGATCAATTACTTTGAACGGTAATGTGACACTTTACTGGGTTTAGTCCTATAATGTTTTCGTGTCATGCGTGGCCGCCATTATGAAAAAAAAAGAAAAAGAAAACTGGACAATTGTGGAATAATCGACATTTCCAAGATGCAATAGCGACCCACAATCTGTTATTGGCCATCCTTCCGGGCAGTATGTCACGTCTAATTGACAGGTGCAAGCGACCACAGTGCCGACCAGCCAATCACACGCGGGCGGCGACATCAAAGCGATTAACTGCCGCTTGTGTTGCTACCTCCTTTGATATATGCTTTTTGTAAAGATGTTCTTGTGTGTCATTGAAAGGTACTCGTATTTTTATTTGCGTATGGTGGAAGATACTTCAAGGTGTAAAAGGAAATTAAAAATAAGTAAAGCGAAGAGAGAGAGAGAGAAGTGGTAGCCTAGTGGTAATGGCCCCGACTACTAACCCGCACTGGGCCCGCGTGGTACACTGCAGCCCTCTCGAAGGGAGAGAGAGAGAGAGAGAGAGAGAGAGAGAAGTGGTAGCCTAGTGGTAATGGCCCGACTACTAACCCGCACTGGGCCCGCGTGGTACACTGCAGCCCTCTCGAAGAGAGAGAGAGAGAGAGAGAGAGAAGTGGTAGCCTAGTGGTAATGGCCCGACTACTAACCCGCACTGGGCCCGCGTGGTACACTGCAGCCCTCTCGAAGAGAGGAGCCGTGTGTCCCAACAGTGGGAACATTATAAGCTGACTATATAAAGTAAGTAAGCATCTTATCTTTCTGAAAATATATTTGCCTTGGCTTAAGTACAGTGTGACACATCACGAAAGTGATAAAACAATAGTAACCAAAGGATTATTTAAATTCTGTGAAAAGTTCCGCACGTCAGTGGTAATACTTTCAACACAAAATTCGCCCTTACCTCTACGGCATAGAGGCGCTAGTATCGACGGGCTTGTGGCTTATTACAGCCGCACGGGTCGATCGATCAGCTTAAGCTACGTTTGCCGCGGTTGGTCTGTGGATGGGTGATCATCTTTACATATAAAGACCCCTTCGTGCCTCGGAAAGCACAAGCCGTTGGTCCCTGGAATCTTCGGCAGTCGTTACCGGGTCTTCAGAAGCCCAAAAATCTGAAAACCTGTATTACCAAGGGCTACCGTATTACCCACTAGTAGGGTTGTGGATGTCAGATAGGCAGTCGCTCCTTGTAAAATAGTGGTATTCAGCTACATTTGGTCAGACTAGAAGCCGACCCTAACATAATTGGGAAAAGGCTAGGCAGATGCTGATGAAGGGCGCTAGTGTCAATGTCAAATTATTACCACTGGTGTGCACCTGACAGTACCTAGGCGGCTGTATTATTCGTCTGTATAGTGCTTATCTTATGCCCATGTGACAGCCTCTTAACTTATGCCCATGTGACATTCTTTCAACTTATGCCTATGTGTCAGTCTCTTTTTATACAAATAAATTATATATCTATGTCTTTACATAATTATTACAAATTAAAGTCGCTTTTCGTGTCTGTCTATGTGACCGCGATGTTCTTCTAAACTTCGCTACGAATTTTAGTGTGGTTTTCACCAACACTTAGATAATAATTTATTCCGATTGGTTAATGTGTATAATTTTAAACTGATATAAAATAAACAAAATTTCCATGCTTTGTCAGGACGTAAAAACTGTGTGAAGCAAAGGCGGGTCGCTAGTAATATAAATCAGAAAGTGCCACGAACTCTGCTGAACCTGTAAACGCAAATACATAGTTGTAGGTACGTGTACAGGAAAGGTAAACAAACGCCAATCGAAACAAATAAAATGCTTGAAATAACTCCCTCAGTTATCTCCACAAGTTTGTGTAATTATTAAAGTTTGTCGGTTCTGTTATCGGCTGAGTGTACCGCGCGTTATCATTGTCTTACGGGAAGACGTATAAAACATATCCATTTAAGCCCACGTTCGCGCGGACGAAAAAAAGATATCGCGCACTGGATTTTCAACCCTCGGTCTTGAGCCGAGCGGTGAGAATCCAATAGAGCCCATCCCAGCATGTCAAAAAACACACTGTAGGATTTTCAACTCTTGGCGCTAAACAGTTCGATGAAAATCGTCCGGTTTTATTTTAAACTATAACTAATCTGACATGCGACAGACATGTCTATTTGCGGGACTAGCCCAGGCATGTCTGTCATTCAGCTTGTTAAAAATACATTTTTGTATTTTTTAACTAACCAAACCTTACATTTGATTGAAAATCGGATGAATCATTCGATGAAATGTCTAGATTCTGTCTCATTTCAAAGTCGGGAAGCTTATTCTCCAGATCTTTATCTGGAGAATTCTTCTTTTAGAAAATAACTTTTTTAATTAGGCAGTAAGCCAGGAAAGATTACTATGTCTAGCGCAGTTGACTACTAAATTAGTGAGTGCTGAACAGTGAGCAACGAGCATAAAATACTTTATAACACATTTGCTCGTAAAAGGTCTCTTACTGCACCAATTTCAATATCGTAATGTATCTCATTACGTACTTGTGCGTAATTGTAATGTAAAGCGCACGGTTTATCAAGATGTTCCGTCTAAAACGAACGGTACTTTTTTAAATCTTAGCAAAGAGTTTTTATGTCAGAAAAGTGGTCAACATTTTATGAATAAAATTAACTTTGGGAGATAAAACATAATAAATAAACATTTAATTCTTTAATTTAATTAATTTTGACAATTAATTACAACCATTTATCTGTAACAAAAACACAAAAGTATTAATTTACTTTATTGGTAATACTGGCTGTTTTTTGTGCCTTTGCCATAAACAAAAGACGCTGTCACCTACTTTCACTCAAGAGAGTGAGAGAGAGACTGGTGAAATTGCAACTAATAATAAGAGTAATAGCTTGACAACATTAAAAATGCCAACGGGCAACGTAATAATTAATTTTACAAATTTTTCGAATTTTAATAAATGTTTTAACAAGTAATTAAACATTTATTCGTTTAAGAAAGTCCTAGTTTTATTTATTTCCTCACAAATGTGTTATAAAACGTCGTATGACATACGTGCGGTTTGATAATTACAGCCTCTGCTTTCTTATAGCCCTCACCTACGGCTCGGGCTAGCAATATCGCCTCAGCTATAATTTTCAACTTACCGCACTTACATATATCATAATGTACTATTACAATTACGCAAGATTCAATAGCGATTTTCTGCAAAAGGTAAAAAAAAATGTAGACTAGCGTTTTCCTATGATGCGGTTGACTTCCAGTCTAACCGAATGCAGCTGAATACCCATATTTGACATGGAGCGACTGCCTATCTGACCTCTAGAACCCAATTACTAGCCAGTAATTGGGTTGCAGGTACCCACCTAATGCGATACTCCTTGGTAAGGCAGGTTGTCAGACTTTTAGGCTCCTGATCCGTAAAGACAGCCAATAATAATCCATCTTAAAATAAATAAGTAAACAATATTTACTTATTTATTTTACGATATGAAGATATGTATTAGGAACTAAAAAACATTCATTTTAAAAGGCCATGCTCATGCTTTGAGATTTGCCAAGTTACTTTCGAGATAATGGAGCCCCTAATTAGGGTGATTCAGAAGCCTGTCTGTGCAAGTCCCATAAAATAATCCTTTACTTTGTTCACTGTATACTAGTATTTCAAAATTAAACTTATTTTATAAACAGTAACTTTTTATTAATATTTATTTTCATTTAATCATAATAATAATAATTCATTTATTTCTGAGTATACGGTACATAAAAGATCTGAATATTTAAAAGGTCTCACATACACCATTGCCGGTGTAGAATTTTTTTTAAATGATATTGTTATAAGTTATGATTTTTTATATAATATTAAGACCAGCACAATTTTGTTATACTATTATTATTATAATGGAATGAAATGTCAACATTTTTATACAATAATACTTATCACTATATGTCAAGTACACAAAAAGTATAAATAATCTTGTTGATTTACTCACTATACTGATTCTGTGTATCCATTTTTTTATGACTGTGTACGAGTAACAATGATTAATAACAGGGTGCCGAGATGGGAATCTTTCATGGGCACGATAAATAAATTCATAAGTGTCGAAATGGGACTAAACCGACATTACTGAGATTTACAATGAAGGAAAAGATCGTGAATATAGTAAAATTTGACTGTGAACTCTGCAAGTCCTACCTTAAGCAAGCAAAGTGATTAGTTCATGCTTTCTCTTCATGAGAAGAGGTCTTTGTCTCACAGTCAAGTGTGACAGGACAGGTAAGTTAGAAATTCTTAAAGTTCCAAAAAAAATATCGTACCTCCTCAGATAATGGAAACACCAAAAAATTAACATATTATCATAGTTTTTAGACATTTTGTCCCTCCCCATCCTCTTTATAGTGCTGTCGAACAAACGCCGGTTATCTGCCGTAACAAGATAGCCCTCCCTCCCTCCCTGCCCACCCCGAGAGGGGTTGGTGCGATTTACTGCCTCTTCATGTAGGGAGGAAATTGATTCGCGACTTATTTGCTGAATTCATATCGTATGGGGGAAGATGTATGGTGTATGGTTATTTTTTGTTTTTCTTTGTTTTGCGGTCAGATTTTTGGTTCGGGGAGTTTAGGTGTTGTTGATTTGTGATCCTTGTAGTTTGTTTGTGAGATTTGTTTCTTATGGCATGTTTAAGGAATGAGGTTTCTTAGAAATGACGACGCACTGCTTGAGTGTTTAGCATAATCAGCCTATAATGTTTCTACATCTGTTGGGACATAGGCCTTCTCTCTGTGAGAGGGAATGGGGCGTGATCTCTGGTAGATGTGTGATTATCACCTGACAGTGGTGAATTTGTTTGTATGCTTTTTCTACAACTGTTTTTAAATTGGTTATCAACATGAATGGCGCGTACATCTCACACCTTTGCTTTGCCGATGACATTGTCATAATGGCAAAGATGCCGGAACAGTCAGACCAGACGCTACACAGCCTAAATGATGCTTCTCTGCGGCTTGGCCTCCGCATGACATTGGACAAGACAAAAGCCATGTACTATTCGCACGTCTTGCCGAGTTTAATCCACATCGAAGGGTTGCTTCTCGAAGTTGTAAATGATTATGTCTACCTAGGGCAAGTCATCCAGCTCGGTAGACACAACTTTGAGAAAGATCCGACAGAAGGATCCTGTTGGGTTTGGTGGCAGTGTTTGGAAAGCTTCGTAAAGTCTTCTCGTCGCCTGTCCCGCAATGTTTGAAGAATAAGGTCTTCAACCAGTGCGTCTTGCCCATCATGACCTACGGTTCTGAAACGTGGACACTGATGATCCACGAATTCAAGGTCACTCAGTGCGCTATGGAGCGAGCAACTTTACTCGGAGTCTCTCAGTTAGCAAAATGAAGCAATAAGCAATGAGCTGGTCATGTTTGTCAAAGGAACGATGGCCGGTAGAGCAGAAAAATCCTGGAGTGGAGACCGCGTATCGGCAAGCGTATTGTGGAACGCCCCCAGCTAGATGAACGGACAACCTAAAGAAGGTATCTGGAACAGACTGAATGCGGAAGGCGGAGGACAAGGTTTTATGGCGCAGAGGCCTATGTCCAACAGTGGACTGCAACAAGCTGAGCTGATAGAAACAGTAAACGAAGTGCATTTTCTGTAACATAGTATTGTTATTTATTTTGAAAACAAACCAATTATACATAACTTTAAATAAGTAATATGTGAATCGCTTTTTTATTTATTTTAAACTTAAAATGTCCTTCGCCACATATGCACAACTGTTATTAAGTATGTCTCAAATGTCATATCTTTCCCTTTAAGTCACATCATGAATTCTAGCATAACCGCTGGCATATTTCCAAAAAACCTGAAAACTGTCGTAATCAAACCTCTTCATAAAAAGAACTGTCGAGAAACTATGAGTAATTACAGACCTATAGCACTCATTTCAGTATTTTCTAAGATATATGAAAAAATAATATACCAAGCAATGTACTCTTTTTTAAGTAAAACCAATGTACTATGCGAAGAACAAAAAGGCTTTAGAAAAAACAAAAACATAAATATGGCAATTTATGATTTATTAAAATATGTGATGGCTAGCATGGATAAAAAAACACCAGCGTGTGCGATATATACAGATATGTCGAAAGCCTTCGACTACGTTAGACACGACATCTTGCTAAATAAACTCTACTCATACGGCATAAGGGGCAATGTTTTGGATTTGATAAAATCATACCTATCCGACCGTAAGCAATACACTGTAATATCCAGAATATGTACTAAAACCAATAGGGAACAAAATTATCAGTCAGGCAGCAGAGATATTAAATATGGCGTCCCGCAGGGAAGTGTCCTTGGGCCCTTATTATTTTTGCTCTATATAAATGACTTGCCACGAAACATCAGTCATCCAATGGTACTATTCGCTGATGATAGCACGGTGATGATAAAATGCACAGATAAAAAGTGCTATGAAAACGATGTCAACAATACTCTTAAAGATATTATAAATTGGATGAATGCAAATAATCTAATTATAAACTTAACCAAAACTAACGTCATGCACTTTTATCAACGTCTACTTACAAACACAAAAATAAATGTAAATTACGACAGCCAAGCCATCTCAAAAGTTAACAATACGCACTTTCTTGGAATAAACATTGATAGTCAGTTGACATGGAAAATGCATTCAGAAGATATATGCAAAAAATTAAGTGTTGCTGCCTTTGCTCTGCATGCCTTATCAAAAAAAGTCAATACGAACACAGTTGTAGTTGCATATCATGGTATGGTTTCATCAATTTTAAGATTCGGTGTAATATTCTGGGGAAACTGTAGTGAAAGAGAAACCATATTCAGGGCTCAAAAGCGGTGTATCAGAGCAATACAAGGTCTCAAATATACGGACAGTTGTGTACCGGCATTCAAGTCCCTTAGAATATTAACTTTTCCCTGCCTATATATACTAGAAATAGCCCTCTTTGTTAAGATGAACAGCCAATTCTTCCCCACAATGTCAGAAAAAAGACAACGCTCAACACAACTTAGAAGTCAATATAAATCGTCACTAAGTACATCTGGTTACCAAACAGCGCTACTGAAGAAAAGTATATTTTGTATGGGGCCTACAATATATAATAAAGTACCGGAGGCAGTAAAAGAATTACCTGGACATAAATTTAAAAGAAAACTAACTGCGTTTTTACTAGATAAATGTTACTACTCTGTACAAGAATTTTTGAATGATAATACTCACAAAACTTAATTCTGACCTACCTTACATGTGTTGACTAATTTCGCTTGACATCTAATTTTATTTTGCTTGTTTAATCTGACATTTTAATGTGTTTGTTTTATTTATTTATTGTGACTTATTGTGCGATTATATATTTATTGTGTTTAATTTTGACCTTCCAAATACTTTCGCATGTAATATTGTCATTAATAACTTTCGCATGATTAATTGTTATTATTTCAAACACAATCATATTTGTACGCCTGTTGGCATAACATAGCGACCCTCCGTTAGCCTAAGATCTGTATTTGAATACCTATGTTATACAAATAAAGAATTATTATTATTATTATTATTACATATATCTCTGCAACAAAAAAGAAAGAAAATCCGTAATACATAGCTATAAATATAATTTGCTGTAACTTTTGTCACAGCGGCAACTAACAAGGTGAAAATGTACGCGTAAATAATTTAAATATTAATAAGTGATCGTATAATTTGTAAAAACACGCAATTGATAAGTGTGAAAAAAAATGTGTTGAAAGACGTGTTAGGCGAATGTAACATAAGAAAATCTTGACTAACATTGTTATGACTAGGCGAGTAAGCGTAACTGTAACGAGAATGACTGAACTTTACACCCTTTCCTTCATTCATATTCATTTATTTGCGTTCCAGAAGGTAAAACAAGATGTTAACAAAAGGCTTAGAGCTAAGAGCCGTTGGAAACCCTGTCAGGGCACAGCAAAAATTATTGTTTGAGTAAGTATTACTTAAAGTTAAACATCTAAATCGTAGAAATTAAAATATAAACATGTTAACGAATAATTACATTCGCATAAAAAGTTAATAACAATAACTTAAATAATTTTATTATTAGTAAGTAGGTAGCTATTTTCTTAAAATGGGTTCCCTTGGTGCAAACGAATCGAACTCCTTGGTTCCGGCCTTAGTGCGATAAATCAAATAAATAAAAATAAAGAAACATCATCGTCATTTTTCAGCCGAAAGTCCACTGCTGGACACAGACCTCCCCCAAGCATCGCCACTTCGACCGCATCCAGCGGATTCCTGCGGCCTTCACAAGGTCATCGGTCCATCCATCCGGAAAGGAAATCCACGGGTACATTTTTTCAAATCACTGGGTGAATCTCGTCTACGAATCTACCATGGACATTCTGGCTTCTCAAAAGTTGGGAAACTCGAACCTCGTGTAAGCGAAGGCTCTACGCGTTCCGGTAATGTATAGACCAATGTGGCAGCACCATAACCGAAACGAACCAGTGACGTTTAGCAGACGTGCGCGGGCGCCGATTGATGCTACGGACATTATTTTTAATGTAAAGAAATGATTAAAATAAGTTGATATTGCATTTGATACGTTAGGCATGCTCTCTTGATTTTTCATTAAAACAAATTGATTTTTCAGGGTAGGTTGAGACTTAATCACTACTGAGGCGTTTAATTTATGGTAATTCATGTAATTATGTATCTTCCTGATCGGTCAGGAAGATCAGATCGGTTGGGTCAATGCGTAACACACAGTAGCAATGGCTTTCGTTTTGACTCCGAAGGGTGCGGCAGAGCTGTACCTATAATATACCCACATTTAGCCATTCATGTCTGAGTCCTATATAATAGGGGGCGCATGCCAGACGACCGATGCGCCAATCTTATGACTCAGTGGGTCCCGCTTAATGGCAAACGACACGGCGGCAGCCCCAGACGGAGATGGCGGGATGAGCTGGACTCCTTTAATAAAAATTGGTCCTTGGTAGCTCTCAAAGACTATTATACTTCGTTGCTTCGTCCTTCGAGATTAAGATAACAATGTAGTAATACGTCTAGGGTATCGCCTTTCATCCACTAAGTTTGAATATTTTTTTTTTTTTTTTTTTTTGTCGGTACTTTGTCTTCCTGATAGTTATGCCTGTACCGCCACTCATTCGCGTTTTAGTGCGTCGCCGATCACCACGTTATTTTCTTCGTTTCATTTGAATTGTGCAAAAAGATGCCAAAACGTAGTCACAAAAACGACGACAGTGATTATTTAAGAAAGAAGATTCGAAAACTCGAAAGGAAACTTAATAAACGCGACAGAAGGTCGCGTGTTCGAAGTTGTTCCGAGAGTAGTAACTCGTCGACGAATATTATTATGTCGCCGGTACTATCGGACCATGAAGGTAAGCTGAAGTGTTATTTTTACAAACGGAAGATATTGTGAATAGTTTTTCGGACTATATCCGTATCATAATCTGACATGATGTCATATTATCTTAAATAGTGTTGTGTACATCTTATGGGGATGTTACCTTCACATAATTTTGGATTCCCAATTCATTGGGTATATACTACTAGTGATTGTGTACATTTGAAAGGAATGTTGCCTTCACTTTAGTTAATGACCTACTTAATAATAATTGCATTTTATATCCGTACGGACTAAAACATAGTGTTGTGGGTAGTTTTAAGGACTATCGCCGCTCTAAAACCACTAGTTGTATACTAGGAACATTGGTAGTTGTGATCATATTCACGTACCTACATAACAAAATGTTATCACTCGATTTCGTAATTCTGAATATCGGTATGGATTATAAACTTGGTGTTGTGGATAGTTTTGAGGACTATCACCGCGCTATTTTCTATCCGATACCTACATTTGGTACATTTTCTACTCCAGCTGAAATGGAAGTTCAAGGTGATGTCGCGTCATCTCCGATTATTGACTCAGATGAGCCACAACCGGGTACGTCCACCTCGACGATACATGATGTTCCTGCTACAGAAGCAGTACAGGCAGGGGAATCGGAACTACCTGTTGAAGTAACGCTTCCTGAGCTGGACGAAGAGATTCTGAATCTCTTGGGCGAAACTCCATCAAAGGATAAAAAATATGGACCAGACATTAGATGCGAGTTATCTGCTCGCTGGGAACACATCGCAACAACAGGCTTGACCAAGGATGCCAGAAAGGAGCTGCTTGATAAGCATCTGGTTCCAAAAAACCGCACAAAGATTGATGCACCCAAGTTAAATCCAGAGATAAAGGCCGCCTTATCGGAGATGCTAATAAAAAAAAGACAAAGCTTTAGAGAATAAGCAGGTGCAGGTCGCAGCAAGTATATCTTGTATAAGTGAAGCCCTAAGCATACTCTTTTCTGCAGGTTATAAAGATCAGTCGGTAATAAAATTACTGATCGAAGCCGGTCGACTGATGTGTGACTCACAACACAGCGAGTCCATGACACGGCGCAGTTTTATATGTTCTACAATCAAGAAAGATATAAAAGATCAACTGTTCAATACAGAAATCGATAAGTTTCTATTTGGCGAACATCTGACCGATACTCTAAAAGCTGCAAAAGCTATATCAAAATCAGGCGCTGAGATTAAAATAAACACACAGGTTCGAAGACCTGCACCAGCGCAGAGACCGAGACAGGCCCCTGTCCAGACTTTAAACCAGACGCCTCCGTTCCCGACAGCGCGGCAAGCGGGAACAGCGAGGAGGACAGCGCCGGCGCCGCGCCCGCGACCGGTGCAGCAGCAGCCGCGACAGCAGCCGCGCTTGCAGCAGCGCCAAGCCCCGCGGCGCTAGACCTGGTACGTTTTGCAGGTCGGTTATCCTACTTTTATGATCAATGGCAATTGATAACTAATGACCTCGTTGTATTATCGTGGATAAGAGGTTACAAGATACCGTTTACTAAACCTGTCTATCAGTTACACGAACCAAGTTTACCTGCATTAACTTCATGTGAGTCCTTTAAATACAAGGTGGCCATCACTGACCTTCTAAACAGTGGTGCTATTTCACATTGTGAACCATGTGAAGGACAGTTTCTTTCTAGTTATTTCCTGATTAAAAAACCCAATGGCAAAAACAGATTTATTTTAAACTTAAAGTCTCTAAACAAGTACATCGTAACAGAACATTTCAAAATTGAAGATCTAAGAACAACATTAAAATTAGTATCAAGAAACAGTTTCATGGCCACCTTTGATTTAAAGGATGCGTATTTTCTAGTACCTATACACCCGACGTATAGAAAGTACCTACGATTTAGGTACGAGGGTCAAATTTACCAATTCAATGTTTTGCCGTTTGGTTTAAACACAGCTCCATTTGTGTTCACAAAGCTATTAAAACCGGTAATTTGTTTACTGAGATCATTAGGTTATCTGTCATCTATCTACTTAGATGACATTTGTATCATTTCTAATAATTATCAAGATTGCTTAGATAATATTTTACAGACAAAACATATTTTAGAGTCCTTAGGATTCATAATTAACATTAAAAAAAGTTGTATGATTCCGAGTAATATTTGCAAATACCTTGGTTTTGTGATAGATACAAAAGAATTTCATGTTAGCCTTCCTAAGGAAAAACGAAATCTAATTAAACAAGAGTTACAATCGTTTCAATTGAAATCTCGTTGTAAAATAAGACAGTTTGCTCGCTTGGTAGGCCTCCTCACTTCGTCCTGCCCCGCGATTCAGTACGGTTGGCTTTACACCAAGCAGATGGAAAGATGCAAATACCTTGCATTGTGTAAAACGAGTAATTATGATAGCCACATGTCTTTACCACAGTATTTGCAGGACGATTTTTCCTGGTGGTTAAAATCTATTGATACCGCAGTGAATCCTATTAGACGGGACAGCTACTGTCTAGAAATATTTTCAGACGCTAGCAAAAAAGGGTGGGGGGCAGCATGCGGTGCGGAGACCGCCAGTGGCCAGTGGAGTAACACAGAGTCTAACAAACATATTAACTGTCTAGAACTCCTGGCTGCTTTCTTGGGCTTACAAACATTCGCAAAAGGATTAAAAAATTGTCAGGTGTTACTACGCGTTGACAACACAACTGCTATTTCGTATATCAACCGTATGGGTGGAGTAAGATTTCCACATTTAACTGAAATCACAAAATCTTTGTGGCAGTGGTGTGAAGCTCGTGGTATATTTGTATTCGCTTCATACATAAGCTCGGAAGATAACGAAATAGCAGATGCTGAGTCTAGAAAATCTCACCCCGATACCGAATGGGAGATTAAAGATCATGCTTTTGAAAAGATTGTGAGAGCCTTTGGGCAACCAAAAATTGATCTTTTCGCATCAAGGTTGAATAACAAATGTGTTAAGTACGTCTCATGGAATAGAGACCCAGGAGCATGCGCTGTGAATGCTTTTACTTTAAATTGGTCAAATCTTTGTTTCTACGCATTTCCTCCTTTTGCGGTTATATTAAAAGTATTAAGAAAACTTATATACGACCAGGCGGAGGGTATTGTTGTGGTTCCATTTTGGCCCACGCAACCCTGGTTTCCACTTTATCAAAAACTTCTCTGTTCAGAATTAGTTCAGTTTAGACCCTCTGATAAAGTGTTATTGTCTATTTCCAACAGTGTCCCCAAGCTCACGTTGATTGCAGGGAAGTTATCAGGACGGCGTTACGAAACAGAGGAGTACCACCATCATCTTTAGATATTATGATAGCTTCTTTATCTGAAAGGTCAATAAAACAATATGACGTTGCCATTCGACGTTGGGTAAACTTTTGTAAGACTCACAATATCAAAATACATGAGGCGTCAATTCCGATGATTATGTATTTTCTCACTGAGTTATTTCATTCCGGCTTACAATACGGATCTTTAAACAGTCATCGCTCCGCTCTGTCTTTGATCTTAGGATCGAGAGTAGGGTCTGATGATCGCGTTGCTAGGCTATTCAAAGGTTTTTACAGACTTCGTCCTCCAGCCCCAAAATATAATATCACTTGGGACCCGTCAATAGTTTTAGAATTCTTATCAAAATGGTACCCAAATAATAATTTAAGTTTCGAACATTTAACCAAAAAGGCCGTAACTTTGCTCATACTTGTAACTGCACACAGGGTGCAAACCATTAGCAAAATCAAATTAGAAAATATGAACGTCACTGATAATCTTATATTGATCAAGATAAACGATTTGTTAAAAACATCTCGACCTGGTTTATCTCAACCTTGTTTAAATATTCCATTTTACAAAGATCGACCGGAAATATGTCCCGCTGAGGCTCTTATAGAATATATTGATAGGACAAAACATTTGAGAAACAATGCCAATAGCCTTTTTATAAGTATTAAAAAACCACATAAATCAGTAACCACAAATACCATTAGTCGGTGGATAAAAGATATATTATCAATTAGCGGAATTGACACTTCAGTATTTTCTGCCCACTCCACCAGACACGCAGCCACCTCAGCTGCTCATAGAGCTGGTGTCAATATTGACACGATACGAAAAGCAGCTGGGTGGAGTGGTAGCTCCAATGTTTTCGCTAGATATTATCATAGAGACATTCAATGTGAACAAACTGATCAATTTGCCTTATCAATCCTAACCTCTGATCGATGTTAGATTTAATTACTTAAAATTAATAACTTAAATTTATCTACCCCTAATTAAAGAAAAACTACAATTTAATTACTTTATTACTTGTAAGGTTTGATTAATATACATGTACCTAAGTATAAAAATTCAGTGTTTTAATATTTCACCATCTTTCAAAATCTACATTGTTATCTTAATCTCGAAGGACGAAGCAACGAAGTATAATTGGAGATTAAACGAACTTACCTGAAGTGAAGTTCTATCCAAATTATACGAGTTGCTTCGTCCGAAGAGATTAGTTCCCTCCCAACCCTATGAACCCCATACCTAAAGTGAAATATTAAAAAAGGTTCCAGGCTTTCAACTAAATGAGTGGCGGTACAGGCATAACTATCAGGAAGACAAAGTACCGACAAAAAAAAAAAAAAATATTCAAACTTAGTGGATGAAAGGCGATACCCTAGACGTATTACTACATTGTTATCTTAATCTCTTTGGACGAAGCAACTCGTATAATTTGGATAGAACTTCACTTCAGGTAAGTTCGTTTAATCTCCAATTATAACCACTTGACTGCGTATACAGTGCCCCGACGCACGAAACCTATTAGTATTTTGTCGCCTATGTATAGGCTACGGTACTAGTAGCAATTTTAGTTGTGTCCAAGTGTTAGACCTGCGTGCACGCTAAATTAATATAATTTTTTTATAACGTTTATGCAATTATAACGCATCAAAATGCCTTCATGCGCGGTGAAGTGGTGTGGGAAACATTCTTAGACATCTAGTTACAAAAAGGATGACATAACTTTTCATCGGTACATAAACAGTACGAAAAATTATTTTTGATTTAATCAGATTTTAAGCCACTGCAGGGGTCTATTTAAAATGGTGGCTGGGTAAACGAGCACACTTTTTGAGTCGCGCGTTGATGTCTTTTGGAAAAGTCTCGTTCTTGTATTAGACAATTCTAATGCTTCTATCCCTTTCTTTCCTTTTGTATGTTTATCGTAAAAAATAGTGCTGTTATCTTTAATAGCTGAAAGTTGATATCGAGAAAAATAAAATGAATACATTTTTTATTCAATTCACATACTTTAATAAAATAACTATCTACTATTAACCGACTTCAAAAAAGAAATACCGACGAACTGAGAACCGAGGAGGGTTTTCAGTTCGTCGCTTTTTTTTTTTTGTATTTTCCGGGATTTTTTAGTTCTTTCTGTCCCCGACCGGGGCCGATCAGTCCATTTCCGGGATTTTTTTTTGTAATTGATTGATTTTGATTAAATATTATTTCTATGATTTTGATTTGGTATTTATTATAATGTTAAAATCCATTTTATCGATATCGACTATTTTCTCTTAATGAAGTAAAGCAGCCCTAACGATGCAAATTGACCTTGAACTGACCAATTGCAGCCGCGCGTTCTTCCTCATCCCCCGGCCCGCAGTAGTGAGTCGTGTGCTTCGAAGAAATCGGCCCATACGCTCTCTAGTGGTTATATTCTCTATGGTAGCTCTGGACAGAGAGAGGTGGAAAGAGAGGCCTTTGGCCTGCGACATTAACGGTTAATATATATATATATATATATATAGGAGGTGACCGAGTTGCCATCAACCAGGCACACATCCAGACTCCGGGCTGCTACAGAGAAATTCCTGATGGAAAACCCAATAACATTTTGCCTCACCTGGGAATCGATCGCAGGGCCTCAAACTCAGCAGTATCACTTGCGAACACACACACACACACAATTCAAGAGTAATTATCTTGTTCGATTAAAGAAAATACGCTAATATGCAAAGCACATTGATTAATTTCAAAGTATGCACATTAGGAGCATCAACTAATCAATCACCAGCTAGCTTTGAACCGCGATAATTATTCTAGAGAATTAAGCTATAGGAATTATGAAAATACCCTTTACGATACTTAAATTCAAATACAGCAGTGGTGGGCCAGTGGTAACGGCCGCGGCCTGTAGGTAGTATGCTCGGACCCAGACAGGCGCCTTACTTTCTGTAAATTATTTCAACACCACTGCCCTCAAAACAGTAAAGAAAAACATCGTGAGGAAACCGGCATGTCCTAGAACCAAAAATTAGAAGACACGCGACATCCGCCAAACCACACTGGGCCCGCGTCGTGGTTGACGGTTGCTCCTTCTCACAGAGAGGAGGCCTGTGTCCCAACAGTGGGAACATTATGTGATACTCAAATATGCGCCTCTTGCACACGGGGCAATAAACCCCACTACCACCTTGTGGATTGGCTCATATTATTAACACGACATGAGTTATTTTTGCCAATAAATGTCGCGAGAAAAGTTTTGTATTTCAATGTGGATGACTTTAGAAGTAGGGAAAAACCAAAGAAAATTGAAGGACCGTGTGAAAGATAATCTGGCTAAAAAGGGGATGACAACGTCTTAAAGAGATGTACGGAAGAAAAAGACATGCTGCCTCGACCCCAAATAAATTGGGAAAAAGGCAAGTAGTACTGTATGTATTCAACGCAATATAAATTGTTTTTATGAATAAATCAACTAACAAACAAACAACAGAATTTGACTGCCCCATTGGTCTCGTGGTTGCCAGCTGGGTTGGATTCCCAGGTCGGAGAAAGTGTTATTGGGTTTTCCATTAGGAATTTCTTAGACTTTGGAAGCTGGCGGTTTAATACCCCCGTGCCTCGGAAAGCACGTGTCGCCGTTGGTCCCGCGCGTGATCTCTCCGCGGTCGTGTCGGATTGCCGTCCCATTGGACTATGAGAGTAATGGAGAGCATCTGTGTTTGCGCACACGCTTGTGCACTTTAATATATCCTGCGTACCTGGCTAATCTCCGTTGAGTTTGGCCACCATGACTGAAATCGGTCAGAAGGCTATTATTATGACGATGGGCTATTTAAACGAGAGAAAAAGGTTCTTGCCACCTATACCTTGAATATTTACAATATAAATAGCGTTAATTACACCGTGTGACGTCACATTAGTCCAGTTTTATCACCGGTTTTCAATCAAGAAAGTAATATCTTAAAGCCGTGAAGTAACCATCGGTCACAGTCGTATAACAAGACGTTTTAACTTCATTATTTTAGTCCTAACCTTTGACAGAGCCCGCCATGTTTGTTTTGGGAAATATGTTTTAATTTTATAGTCTGTATTTTTATTTAAAATGTGTGATATTAGTCGTGTATTCTGTGTTGTTTGTGTGTGTTTGGTGTTTAGACTTGTTAGCTGTGGGAATGGTGGGTAGTTAGTTATATTTTTTTCAGTTTTATTAACACACTAGCGACTTTCCCCTGCCTCGCACGAGTTTTACGACTCGACAAAACATCGTGATTTTTTTATTATAAGTAAGTTTAATATAAATGTATTGTACATACACATACAAACGTTCCGGAAGAAATTCTGAAACCCGCACAAAACTCCAAAAGTAGTTCAGAAGAGCCTGCTGCGCAGTCACAGACACTAAAAGCGACTTTTATTTATTAAATAATTTTTAATAACTAATTTGGCCAAATGTCAATACGGAGAAAAAAGAGTCCGCCAGTGGGTAGAGGTATTATTAATGTGGCTGTAAATAATGATATTTATCTTATAATACATATTAAAAAAAAAACACGTAAAAATTAAAACGACGTCTTGAAAGTTGGTTTAAAACAGTGCTAGCTAATTTTCTCTATTCATTCGTTTTATCAAAGAGCTTAGGAAAATAAGGATTGCGAAGAACGCCTTAGGGTAAGCGTGGATTGAGTTCTTTGCGAACACCACAGTGGGTAAAATGTACAAAGAGATGCCGCGGGTTATAACTATTATTGTGATAATAGTTGTTCTGTATTTATCCCATGATTGGACGAATTTAATAGTGAATGTCTGGATGCGCTCGCTAAGTCGGCATGTGATTGGCTGTCCCGTACCCACGAGCTGCTGCACATATTCGCGACAACGTGACAAGCGCGCCATCTTTTAAAAGTTTGGTGTGCGAGCGGAGCCGACGAGTCTGTCGTCCGCCATTGACCCATGAACTATCTAATTTTTGACTCCGTGAGTGAAAATTGGTAAAACAAGGACAAATTGTGCATTACCGTGTGGTGTCACTCGTGCCAATCTCCGTGGTCAACGGTACACTCAAAAGACCGTTCAGATCTAGTGGGAGCCAGCCGCAGCAGGAGAAAAGGTGAGTCGTATTCAGCCATCTCTCTGTTGAATTTGTTCCTGGATTGGGAAGGACGGAGAACTCCGTTCGTACAGAACTACCTATATTTATTTCTACAACCAGCGTAATCTTACAGTCCACTCCTCTATTCCACATTCTGGCCATTCGAGCCCTATTTCTAAATTTCATTTTGCTAAAACCACGCTTCCAAAATGGCGGAAGTTTTAGAAATGAAACGTAAAATCTTATTAGTTAGAAAGGAATATTTATTTACGAAGATACAAAAGCTTTATGACTATTCCAAAAAGTTGGGAAATGATCCAGATAAATGGCAATTGTTTACGGTATCATTGTCGGAAATGGAAAGTGTTCGTACGAAATTTGAATCCGCCATATTTGATTTGTACGAAATAGAAGTGCAAATAAAACCTACTGCAAAAATGTCAATAAGTGAACTTGAAGCATTTGACGAAATGTATAATGCATGTCAGTTAATCGCTCGTAAATATTCGAAATTAGAATCCGAATACTGTACTGAGTTAGGTAAAAAGGATTTAGTAGTACCCGCGTTACCAAAGATAACATTATTTCAATTTGATGGAGAAGTTGAAAACTGGATAACTTTTTATGACACGTTCTCATCATTAGTTCATAATAGAAATTTCTCAGATATCGATAAATTCCATTATTTACTCTCATGCGTTAAAGGTCCAGCTTTAAATATCGTTAAAAATCTACCTATTACTGCCGCTAATTACTCATTAGTTTGGCAAAGTTTAGTGGATAAATATCACGACCACAGAACACTAGCATGTAGGTATTTCGATAAAATGTTCAACTTTTTACCGTTAACTGAAGATACTACGTCGAACTTAACTTCATTTATAGAAACCTTTGATCATTCACTTAAAGCGATTCAAGCATTGAAAATTAATAACTTAGATGATTTTTTATTATGTCATTTGGCATTACAACGACTCGATCCTCATACTCGAAAGTTATTCGAAGAATGTCGTGATCAAAAGTCGATACCTACGTTTGCGGAACTAATATCTTTTGTCAACAAACAAATTAAAGTTCTAGAACACACTTTTACAGACAGCTCTTCGAATAATACGTCGAAACAAAAGACACAAAATAAAAACCAACTTAAATCTTCGTCTAAGTCAGTTCTTAATACGGCACAAGCTCCGCAAAATAATAACAACCGTAATAATAATAAATCAAATTTGACTTGTGTGATTTGTAAACAAAATCATATGATATATCGATGTGATCAATTTCGTAAATTGTCTGTCGATGAAAGAATGAGCCGTGTTCATTCGCTAAAACTTTGTCATAATTGTCTTAAATCTGATCATCAATCTAATGCTTGTAAAAGTACAATGACTTGCGGGGTATGCGCATCATCGCATCATTATTTATTACATAAAGATAACGCGAAGAAGGAAAGCGCGGGAATATCGTCCGTGGCGAGCTCCCTGTCAGCGCAGCCGTCTCTGTCGCACACGCAGCAAGCGCTAGTGTCGTCTCACTTCGTAAGTGACACAACACACGCACCCGTACAGCAAGCATTGATTAGTAATAACTGCGATTATGGAGTAGTGTTAGGCACTGCACTTACGCACGTTATTGACTGTGTTGGTCAATATCAAGACTGCCGTGCAGTCATCGATTCTGGCGCTCAGAGTTCTTTTATAACTACTGAATGTGCTCAGAAACTAGGATTACACCGTAAAAAATGTCCTTTTACCATTCACGGTATAGGTGGGGGCATAGTTAAAAGTCAAGGCATGGTTACTTGTACATTAAAACCAAGACATGCTAAGGGTCCAACATTTAGTGTTAATTTAGTAGTTATTTCGAGGGTGTCCGCTGATATGCCTAATATCTCTTTCACAGATAATGTCATTAACGAATATAACACTTACAAGTTAGCGGATCCATTGTTTTTTAAGCGTTCGCGAATAGATATTTTGTTAGGTAACGACATAGTGCCAGATATCATTAGAGATAAACCATTAATGATTAAGAATGGTATTCCGAGTGTTATTAAAACCGTTTTTGGTTATGTTATTAGCGGAAAATTATATCCACTTAGTAATAATAGTTCGCAGAATCTTAGTTTATCAGTTTCATATGACGAAGAACAGTCGATTGAGAAAACTTTACGCAGTTTTTGGGAAATTGAGGAAGTGCCGTGCACACCTTCAATAAATCCAATGGATCAGTTAGCCGAGGAGATATTCTCTAATGAACATACTCGAGAGTCGAACGGACAATACGTAGTTCCGCTGCCTTTTGCACTCGAACGCTCGCCGCTAGGTGCTACGCGCGCTGTGGCTGAGCGCCGGTTATTGTACACGGAACGCAAGCTCGCGCGTACTAATGATTTAAAAAATAAGTACAAGGAATTTATGCGGGAATATGAAGACCTCGATCATATGGAACTATATCAGGGTGACAAGCCTAGTAAATACATTATTCCACATCACAGTATTTTGCGACCTACTAGTACCTCCACTCCGTTACGTGTAGTGTTCGACGCGTCAGCGAAGAGTAGCAATAACGTATCTTTAAATGATATTCTATTAGTCGGCCCTAAGCTGTATCCGAATATTGCGGCAATCATTTTGAAATTTCGACTATTTGAATATTGCCTAGTAGGTGATGTTTGTAAAATGTATCGTGCTATCTCCTTACGAAAAGAAGATCGATTATATCAACACATTTTATATCGGGAATCGCCTAACGATCCAATAAAATTATACGAATTAAAAACCGTGACGTACGGACTTAGTTGTTCACCGTTCTTAGCAATTCGGACGCTACTTCAGTTAGCTAACGATGAAGGAAAACGTTTTCCATTCGCTGCTCAGGTCCTCCGTGAGGGAATTTACATGGATGATGTCCTATATTCATGTAATACTTTTGAGCAAGCTTGCTTAGTACAGGACCAATTAATTGGTATTTTTGAAAGTGCCAACTTTACCTTAAAAAAGTGGATGAGTAACAGTGAGAAGTTACTAAAGCGCGTCCCCTCCGAAAATAGGGAAAATTCAGTAACATTCGTTAAAGATGAAAACGATAGTTCTATTAAAGTTTTAGGTCTTCAATGGATTCCAAAATCCGATAATTTTCTTTTTTCGGTTAATTTAACTGACAACGAGTCAACCAAACGATCAGTACTAAAATTGCTAGCGTCGATTTACGACCCCGTGGGTTTTATCGCACCTTGCACTTTTGTCGCGAAGCAGATCATGCAAGAACTGTGGAAGCTAGGCATTGGTTGGGACGAAAAGTTGCCAGATAATATAAAAAAATCGTGGCAAAATTTTATTTTGGAACTTCCTCTGTTAAAGGAGTTACGTATCGAACGTCACATGCTATTACCAAGGGAGATGGAATGCGACTTGGTTGGATTTTGTGATGCTTCGTTGCGTGGCTATGCAGCATGCGTGTATGTTATTAGTCGCGATCAAAAGGGTAACGTAAAGGTTCGTCTAGTGACCGCGAAATCTAAAGTTGCACCAATAAAACCCGTCACGATTCCTCGGTTGGAGTTAATGGGTGCTGTTTTGTTGAGCAAATTAATAAAGTTCGTAGTTGACACATTTAGTCGAGTTAAAATTAACAGAATAACAGCAGCGTCAGACTCGACAGTCGTACTGTCGTGGCTTCAAACGGAACCTTATAAACTAAAGACCTTTGTCAGTCATCGGGTTACGAAAATTATTGAAGTTTTACCTCCTCATTTTTGGCGGCATGTGAGTAGCGAACATAATTTAGCCGATATTTGTTCTCGCGGAGCGTCTCCGGAACAACTTGTCAGTTGTAATTATTGAAAATTGATTATAATAAGAACAGCAGCAGTGGTCAGATAGTTGAACATATATTCGTGGTCCATATTTTTTTATGTGCAAGTGACAAGTATAAAACATAAACAACTCGTAACTATGAATATTTAAAATCAGACAGACATGTGTAAATAGGATTATACACAAGCCAGTGGCATACAATATGCGACCTCCAATACGCCCCCTTAATCTATTACACATGCGTATGATCCCATCTGTACTTGTCAGTACTCGGTACATAAAACTAATTAAATTACTAACACTTCTGTGTCCGTCTGTACTACGCTGTACCCAAAAGTAGAGTACAAAAACAGAAGAAATCTAACAAAATAAGGCATGCATAACGAAATAAAATTTAGAAAAAATTATCTATTACACAAAACACTATTAAAAAAACATAACACATCAAAACATCTAACTAGTCATTCGCCCTCTTAATAGAATAATTTGACATGGATAAATCCTTTAAAAATTCTCTAAGCTTCGGGCTGTGAACACTTTTAGTTAAAATGTCCGCTATCATCTTATCAGTTGACATGTACCTTATTTCAACTTTGTTATCCAGTACACACTCACGAATAAAATGATACTTGATGTCTATGTGCTTTGTTCTATTATGCATCATTTTGTTAGCTGCAATTTTATGCGCCGACTGATTGTCATTATAAATTACTACCGCTTTACTATCCACAGCTGTCAAACTGCTCAGTAAACTACGTAAATAAAGAGCTTCCTTCGAAGCTTGACTCAATCCTATGTACTCTGCCTCTGTGGAGGACAAGGATACTGTCGCTTGCTTCCTACTCTCCCATGACACAATATTTTTACCTAGTCTGAAAATTAACCCCGTAAAAGACTTCCTATCAAGTGCCCCTCCCCAATCTGCATCAACGTAGCCTCGTAAGTCTAAATCTCCTGACTTCCTAAAAGTAAGACAAAGGTTAGACGTACCCTTCAAATACCTTAAGATCCGTTTCGCACATTTAAAGTGTATTTCGTCATAACACGAATTAAATTGTGAAAGCACACTTACCGCATGTGCTATGTCTGGTCGCGTATTACAGGCTAAATAGTTTAGACACCCTATTAAGCTTTGATATGGCAGATTGCTATGGGAATTTGTCGATCTTTCTAATTTCATACCGACTTCCATTGGGGTCGAAACTGGTTTGGCGTCTGTCATGTTGAAGTCATTCAAAATATCTAAAATGAACTGTTGCTGATCTAGACAAATTACATCTTTATCTCTTCTCAGCCTCATGCCTAAAACATGCCTAGCCGCGCCTAAATCTTTCACTTTAAACTTGTCAAGCAAATCGGTTTTTAATTTTTGCTTTTCTTGTTCACAATTTCCAAAAATAAAAAGGTCATCTACGTAAATAACGACAATTAACTTCTTATTGTTTTTAAGCTGCTTTTGATACAAACACGGTTCTATTTTTGATTGCACAAAACCTAAATTCAACATTTCTTTGTCTAATTCCTTGAACCAAGCATTCGAAGCTTGTTTCAATCCATACAAAGAACGCTGCAGCTTACATACTCTGGTTTCTTGACCTTTGACTACTGCTCCTTTCGGTTGGAGCATGTAAATATCCTCTTTAATCTTACCATATAAAAACGCGGTCGTGATGTCCCACTGGTCAATAAACCAACCGTATTCAACAGCTAGCGAGAACAATAATCGTAGCGTGGAGCTTCTAACTACAGGAGAATAAGTCTCAGTATAGTCTACACCACATACCTGTGTGAACCCTTTCGCTACTAGTCTAGCCTTGTACTTCGTTACCTTGCCATCGCTATCTCTTTTGATTTTGAACACCCATTTGCACTGGATAGGCTTCTTATCAGCTGGAAGATCCACCAACGTCCAAGTTTGGTTCTCTCTTAGTGACATAAGTTCATCATCTATCGCTTTTTGCCATAAGTCACTATCGGGTCTCGCCAACGCTTCATTAATATTCAATGGATCACCATCAAGAGTGCTCTCCTTGGCATACATAACATTGCATCCGTACCGATCAACTTGTCTGCGTTCTCTTAAAGGATACCTTCTTTCTGATTCAGGTATTATCACTTCCTCTTCAGTCAATACGTCGTCAGGTACTTGCTCTGTTAGTACTGGTTCAGGTCCTATCTCCTCCGATACTTCTATGTTCTCTTCTACAGCATCACGGTACGCATCATCGTGAGTCTCCAAGAGTTCTGATCTGTTTGTTGATCTGTTTGTTAAACTGGAAGGAACAGAATCTGTATTCAGGTTTATGATCACTTCCGACTCTTTCACGTTTTCTTTCTGAAGAAAAACGTTTTCCAGAAATTTGACATCTCTTGCAGTTGTCACTTCACCTGTCTTAGGATTCATCAGACGATAACCCTTCTGATTATCTGGATATCCAATAAAAATCATCGGTTCCGTCTTCATATCCAGTTTACGTCTCTTTTGTTTTGGTATCAATCTATACGCCAAACAACCAAAGATTTTCAGATGACTTACATCCACATCTTTTCCAGTCCAAACCTTCTCTGGTACTGCATTATTCAATGCTTTCGTGGGGCTTCTGTTTTTTAAGTAAACAACAGTATTAACAGCCTCGGCCCAATACTTCTTGCTCAAGTTCGATTCTGACAGTAATGTTCTGGCCTTTTCTATTATAGTCCGATTCGCTCTTTCTGCAACAGAATTTTGTTCCGGCGTGTACGGTACAGTCGTCTGGTGTTTTATACCTGCAGACTTCAAAAATGATTTAAATTTACCATTACAGTACTCTGCGCCGTTGTCAGATCTCAGACATTTAATAGATTTACTAGTCTCATTCTCGACTTCCGCCTTGTATTCACGGAACTTCTCAAAAGTTTCGCTTTTGTTCTTCAAAAAATAAACATGCGTCTTCCGAGTATAATCGTCGATAAATAGAAGAACATACCTCGAACCACTGAACGACGGCTCCTCGATTGGTCCACAAACATCGCTAAAAACCAACTGTAAGACCTCGTTTGCTCTCGTACCTTGGTTTTTAAAAGGACTTTTGCATGTCTTTCCTTCAACACATGGAATACACGGCTCGCATAAATCAGTACTCTTGAATTCCATACCACTTACTAAAACTTTCATTTTATTCATATAATTACGCGATAAATGAGCTAATCTTTTATGCCAAATGTTCGAAATATTTTCATTTTGTTTTGACAATGTCACATTCACGACGTTATTTTTCTTTTCTGTCAATTCATAAATTCCGTCGACCTCTTCACATGTTGCAACCATTCGATTCTTATTTTGAATGATGCAACCTCCTTTGTCAAAATTCATGGAATATTTTTTCTTGGTCAAATCGCTCACCGAAATTAGGTTCATGGATAAATCAGGAACATGTAAAACGTTTTCTAAAATTAATTTTTCGTTTTCGCTGACTTGTGGCTCAGCATTTCCTCGTCCTTTAACCAACAATTTCTCGCCGTTTGCTACTGCAATCTTCATGTTACCTTTTTCAGGTGTATAAGACAACAATTTGTTTTTATCGTGGGTCATATGATTTGAGCACCCACTGTCTAAATACCACTTGTCTTTGTTTATCGCCTCCTTTGTATTCAGGCAGATATTCGCGGTTTTGATCCGCTCCTTGCATTCGGACGCCTTGTGGCCTTGCTTGTGGCACTTATAACACTTGTAGACAAACTTCTGCTTACGATCGTTAGTTTTAATATTAGATCTTGCATCGTTCTGTACTTTACGTGTAACTAAGGCTTGTTCGTACTCTGTGTTCAACTTACTTTGTCTACTTCCTTCTTGTAACAATTTCATTTTAATTTGCTCTAACGTGATCTCTTTTCCACTATTATCTACAGCCATTATAAGAGGGCTGTAATCAGCAGTCAACCCACCCAGCAAAATCGATATGATCCAATCATCAGGGATTTGAGCATCAATATCGGACAATTGTTGTGTCAGGAATGTAATTTTGGATATAAAGCTTTCCATAGAATCGAAATTCTGTAACTTACAGTTGAAAAGCTCTCGCTGAATATGTATGCGTCTTCCCCAACCTTTGTCTTCATACGCTTTCTGTAAGCTGTTCCAGGCTTCTTTCGCAGTCTTCGCATTGTAGACGTGGGTAAAGCACTCTGGTTCTAACAACAAGCATATTGTCGTTCGTGCCTGCCGGTCTACGTCAGCATTTACTACATCTGTAGAAATTACTCCCCACCAGTTTTTATTCTCCAAGTAATTTCGCACCAAGAATTTCCAGTTTGGGTAGTCGGACGATCCTTTCAGCTTCTTTATTCCACTTATGCCACCTTCAGCAGACATAATTGAAATTTCGTAAATTTCACACTTATCGTACTCAATTAATATTAAAACCACTCAACTTATTATGCTCTAGCACTATCAGAGCATGCAAAAGGGCAATAACTTATTAACCTTTTATTCTGGGCCCATAACCTATTGAAAATTGATTATAATAAGAACAGCAGCAGTGGTCAGATAGTTGAACATATATTCGTGGTCCATATTTTTTTTATGTGCAAGTGACAAGTATAAAACATAAACAACTCGTAACTATGAATATTTAAAATCAGACAGACATGTGTAAATAGGATTATACACAAGCCAGTGGCATACAATATGCGACCTCCAATAGTAATCAACGTTGGTTACAGGGCACGAATTGGATGTATCAAAATTATATCGATTGGCCCCTGACGGTGTTTGTTAACGAGAGTAATAATAAAGTACCGGAATTAAAACCGTCTGTTAATTTCTTGGTCGAAAATAAAATTAATGATAATTTCAATGAATCTAAAGCAGAATTTTGTGAAAGAATTTGTCAAAAGTTTTCATCATTTTCCAAATTGCAAAGATCGTTTGCTTGGATTTTAAGATTTAGACGAAAAAGGGGTGATATGAACACTTCTTACAAATCGGGAGTATTATCAATCTTCGAATTAAACGAAGCTCGCGATAAGTTGATAAAATTAGTTCAAAATGCTTATTTTGAAGCGGAATTAAAAATGATTAAAGATAAGAAATACGTTTCTTCCTTACGAAAATTATCCCCATTTATTGATTCCGACGGCTTCCTCAGGGTAGGGGGTCGCATCGGTCATTCCGAACTCCCGTATAATTCTAAACATCCGCGTCTTCTTCCGAAACATAGTTTATTTACTAAACTATTGATCAATTATTTTCATAAAAAATATTTACATGTAGGACCGCGAACCTTACAAAGTATAATTAATGAAAATTTTTGGATATTGTCTGCTCGTAGCGTCATTAGATCGGTTTTATCTAAGTGTAAAACGTGTTTTAAATGTAAACCGTCTTTACTGCAACCCGAAATGGCACCGTTGCCACCAACTCGGTTGATACCTAATAAGGTATTTTCTAACGTCGGAGTTGACCTCGGAGGTCCATTCCTTATTAAAGAAAGCTTACGTCGTAATGCTAAAGTGACAAAGGCGTATTTAGCACTGTTTGTCTGCTTTTCAACAAAAGCAGTACATCTGGAGGTGTTATCTTCTCTCTCCGCCGACTGTTTCCTTGCGTGCCTAGACAGATTCATAGCTCGTAGAGGTCTATGCGCTGTTCTCTATTCTGACTGTGCCACTAATTTTATTGGTGCAAGCAAACATCTGTCTGAAATCCAGAGGTTCCTGCGTGAGAGTCAAGATGACATTTCGGATGGCTGCTCTAAAAGACAGGTTGATTGGAAATTTAATGTCCCCAGTGCTCCACATATGGGTGGCCTCTGGGAAGCGGGCATAAAGTCAGCAAAGTATCATTTAGTGCGAAGTGTAGGAGAAAAGTCCTTAACGTTTGAGGAACTTTACACGATATTTTGCAAGGCAGAAGCCATTTTAAATTCGCGTCCCTTGTGTCCACTACCTGCTAGCGATAATCCCAACGAATTCAATGTTTTAACCGCCGGACACTTTCTCATTGGTCGAAGCTTAACCTCTATACCCGAGTATAACGTTCAAGACGTAAACATTAACAGATTGTCACGTTGGCAATATATTCAGAGGTGTTCCCAACTTTTCTGGAAACGTTGGAGTCACGAATATTTAAATACTCTTCAGCAGAGAGCTAAATGGTTTACGTCTTCCTCTAATCCAAAAGTCGGAGATCTAGTAATAATAAAAACTGAAAATGTTCCTTCCTGTAAATGGCCTCTCGGCAAAATAGAAAAATTACATCCAGGTCCCGACGGAATAGTCCGGTGTGTGACGCTGCGCACCGAAAAAAGTACCGTACAAAGACCAACCAATAAACTCTGCCTATTACCTTATACCAACTAGAGTCAAACAAAACGTTTTTGTTAGATATAGGTACCTAGATTAGTGTTTATTTCAGAGCTTTTTTTAATGATATAGGTATTAAGGTAATCTTAGTTTTCTAGAAACCATCACTATGGTTTCGGTAGGGGGTATGTTCTGTATTTATCCCATGATTGGACGAATTTAATAGTGAATGTCTGGATGCGCTCGCTAAGTCGGCATGTGATTGGCTGTCCCGTACCCACGAGCTGCTGCACATATTCGCGACAACGTGACAAGCGCGCCATCTTTTAAAAGTTTGGTGTGCGAGCGGAGCCGACGAGTCTGTCGTCCGCCATTGACCCATGAACTATCTAATTTTTGACTCCGTGAGTGAAAATTGGTAAAACAAGGACAAATTGTGCATTACCGTGTGGTGTCACTCGTGCCAATCTCCGTGGTCAACGGTACACTCAAAAGACCGTTCAGATCTAGTGGGAGCCAGCCGCAGCAGGAGAAAAGGTGAGTCGTATTCAGCCATCTCTCTGTTGAATTTGTTCCTGGATTGGGAAGGACGGAGAACTCCGTTCGTACAGAACTACCTATATTTATTTCTACAACCAGCGTAATCTTACAGTCCACTCCTCTATTCCACAATAGTTCTGACTGGACTTTTTGTTTAGATTTTATTTGAAGTACAGTTTTCATATTTTGTGCTGAAGATTTTCGGAGGCATGTTCTCTTTTCTCGCAAACTGGCACTTAATATAGTGAAGGTTTAAAAAAAAATAAGTTAGAGGTATGTTAAACGTATTTCTGAGTAATTTCAGGACCAACTGAGTTTTTCTTTCAAAATGAGAACAGCCCGCTGACAGACAGACGGACGGACGGACAGTGGAGGCTTAGTAATAGTTCCGTTGGCACCCTTTGAGTACGGGTCCCTAAAAAGGCCAAACATTTAAAATTAGTGTACAACTGTACAATGATATTTGGTTTTATTGCACAAAGCGATCTCTTATAGACAGCCTTTCGAGGGGCTGAAAGAAAGTAGAGACATTTTGGGCGGTCAGTGTACAAAAATAACAGCCAAAATATTACTTAGACATCTTTCTTGAGGTCGGTTAAAAATGGGATAGGAATACACAAAGTAATTAAACACACTACTTACTTCATGCGTTCATAACCCTAACTACTATCGCTACTTTAAGGGAGCTTTACCTCTAAGTTATTGCTTAGCCTCAACTTTAAATGATACCTACGTGCTTACACTGAAACTCGTATACCTAAGTATACATATTATATATGTTAGCTAAGCTACTCGTATATGTTTAGTACTACTTTCACCTGGTAAGGATTTGTCGCAAAGAATGCGATGTAGGAAATTACAATATCAATCAATCTGACTAGCCTTTTCCCAACTATTTTGGGTTGGCTTCCAGTCTAACCGAATACAGCCGAATACTAGAATTTTAGATGGAGCCACTGCCTATCTGACCTTCACAACCCAGTTATTGGGCAACACGGTACCCCTTGGTAAGACTGGTTGTAGTTGTCAGATGTTTACGTTTCCGACCACCTGTAACGACAGTCAAAGATCTACGAATGACAGCCGGGACCAACCACTTAGCGGCCTTTCCTAGCGTAGCTTAACCTTCGATCGACTCGTGTTACTGTTATCAATTAGCCATGAGCCCCTCAGAGAATTAGAATAGAATAGAATATATTTATTGTAAAACATGAGTATACATCAAATAATATAGTGCAAGGTCTTAAAATATCAGGTAGATCTGCATGTTTTGCCATTTATGGCGTACAAAAACAACATATTTACACTATAAGTTGGTTATAAATAAATAAACAACGAGCTAAGTGGAGCAAGGCACAGAGTATAGCGGAACTGCATTGAATAATTGTAAAAATGCTTTCAATAACAATATAACTCGTGAATTAAGTCACGAAAATTAATTATTTGAAAAGACAAAAGTAAGTAGAAGTAAGTCAAAAAAAGTTGTAAGTATGAAAATTGTAAAAATCGGCCATATCCGAGTGGATTCCGCACCGATTTTTAAGTTTGAGACCCCTTTAAGTTTGAGCTTTATTTTATTTTAATTATTTGTTATTATAGCGTTGGTCCCGGCTGTCATTCGTAGATCTTTGACAGTCGTTACGGGTAGTCAGAAGCCCGGAAGTCTGACAACCAGTATTACCCAGGGGTATCGTATTGCCCAGTTACCGGGTTGTGGAGGTCAGATAGGCAGTCGCTCCATGTAAAATACTGGTATTCAGCTGCATCCGATTAAACTGGAAGCCGAAAGTTGGGAAAAAGGCTAGGCAGATGATGATTTGTTATTATAGCGGCAATAGAAAAACGCACTGTGAACATTTCAGTTGTCTACCTATAAGATACAGCCTTACAGCTTACAGATACTGCCAGTTTATGAGATATAGCCTGCTGACAGATAGACGGGCAGTAAGTACGACTAAGCTGTTCTCCCATACGTATGAATACTGGAATTTTAAAACATTGTAAAAGCCAATTATTTTTAAAAGAGTAACCGTTGATTTGCTTGCCGGGTCTTCTCCATAGGAAACGACCATTTGGAACCGTGCACCTAGCTTCTGACGTTTCATAAGTGCCCGTGTAGGCTTATGTGAAATATTTTGACTTTATTTTGGTGCCTTTAGCACTTTTGAGTACGGAACCGTAGTAACGGCAGTCCTAACGCACTGATGCTTTTCTTGTTTTTTTTCATTTGCCCATTGATAATTTGGATTTATTCAATGTAATGAATCAAGTTTTTTGACGCGAATCAAACCTATGATGGTTAGAATAAATATATAGCTTTCAGAACGCTTCCAAGTCACCTGTAGTATGCTTGTACTTTATCTTTGGCGTTTGCCGTGCACTGCGTTATGAAAATGAAAGTGTTTTCGCGATGTAAGATTAATCTCAGTCTTTTTCCTAGGACCAACCTATTTATTCTTCGAATACGCTTCGTAGTACTATAGAAAAACTCACTATTTCAATCCCTTCTTTGATATTATCAACTGAGATACGAGTACACAGTTGCTAAAACAATTTCCTTGGTCTGTCCGCTGATAGGACACTCAAAGGCCTAAGAAACACTTGAACATTTAAAATGCTACTACTATACATTCCTAGATAATTCTGCAGGCGAATCAAGAGGTTTAAGCACGAAATCCGTATTTTCAGCCGAAGTTACGGGCGTTTCCTAATCCGTATCACCCACGGACTTAAGATTAATTTGGTGCTCAAACTAAAAATGAATAACAACACAATTTGACAATTGTCCTTACCACCCATGTTAATGCCCATCCGAAAAAGCTAATGAATCGGATGTAGGTTTCACTCCGATGTTTCGAACTACTTTCAGACGGGCCCGTATCTTCGTCGACGGACTTAGATAGTAGGCTCCCAGATCTGATAGGTCTGACCAGTTGGTGTCAGACGCAGGACTATGTAGTTTACACGATTTGTTTCTAATAGCAATAGATAAATGATTTTCTGTAGGTAGGTTTGTACAGACACAAGCACATCAAACTACTCGAAACTGTCAAATTTATCCAATCAACTTTGAACCTGATGCGTTTGTGATAAAATTGAAAATATATTAAAGAAATTTGACAGATTGTAGTAGCTTGAAGTGCTGGCGCCTGTACAAACACTTTTACCCGTCGATCATATTTCAAAAACTAGATGAGGCGTGTCCTATCCGACCACTCTGAGAAGAAAGGCTGAAACCAACTTAGAGGTCACAGTCTTTTAAAGTTTAGACATAATCTTGATCAGATCACGTGACAACCATGTAGATTGATGTCTAAAATGGTCTTTTGAGGAAAGAAACACACAGATGGAATGTATCTGTCCAGTTATTCTACGCATTTGTCAGTAATCGTGCAGCTCAACTCAAAACTTAAGGAGCTCATTTCTTCTCAGAGTAGTCGTTCCGCTCGTTATTGGTGATAGATTTAAAGCTGTACAAACGAACTGTTGGTAGAACTAACCATGTATGCCTTACACCCATCCTTCATAATTTCCAGGGACATACTTCGGCCGCCTAACACCAGACTGCGTCACTCACTATTGGAGGATCTTCGTCTCCCGAAGAGTTCCACCTCGAACCTATCTGTACTTCCACGAGGCCATGGCTCTTGAGCTGCGGGACAGAGAGGAGGAGGCTCCTGTTGAGGACGGGCCTGTCGATGTAAGGGTCAGGCTAATGATGACGGCCAAACAGTCAGGCCGAGAACATCCGATACTGGACGTAGGCATCCCTAACTTTCATTGAGAAAAATCTTGGTTGCTTGTATCTAAGTAATAAATAGTATGTAGTGTTTCTTTTGACAACTCTGTTATTCCATTCAGCGAATAAGTTAAAAACTTGGGGATATTCATTGACAAGAACTTCTTTTGGACTGCCCAGCCACAGGAAGTTAGCCGCAAGCTATTTGCATCCGCTGCATCTTTGAGGAGACTGCGTAATTTTCTACCAAATGCCACCAAGATTGCGCTTGCACAATCACTTCTTCTACCCATCCTTGATTATGCTGATGCCAACTATCTTGACCTTACCCAAGACCAACTCGACTTGAACGGCTTCAAAATGTCTGTATAAGGTTCATATTCGGTTTGCGCAAATATGACCATGTTTCCAAATTTCGTGTGAAGCTCAAGTGGTTACCAATTCGCCTTCGCCGGAATGCTCGTATTCTTTCCCTATTGTATAATATGCTCTTCTCTCCTTCCACCCCTCTATCTTAAAAAAAACGTTTTCAGTATCTTTGCGACTCCCACACGAAGCTTTTGAGGTCATCGGATAATTTAAAGCTTGAAATGCCAATGTATTCCACAACATTTTTCGACAAATCCTTTTCTGTCCAAGCGGCTCGTTTATGGAATGCGTTGCCAGTTCAAATAAAACGCGCGCAATCGTTAGCTGTATTTAAGAGACTCGTGAAGGAACATTACTTGTTGTTGTGATCTTGTTTCTGTGGCTGCAATAATCTGTAGTCGTCATTTATTTTCTTTGTTTATATGTTTCATTAGTATCTACCCCCATTTTTTTATATCCACGCAATCACTGTCCATTCCAAGGTTGCCTGGAAGAGATCGCAGAAAGCGATAAGGCCCATTGTATGTTTTGTAGTAACAATTGTATTTTTTTCGTTATGTATTTTCTAGTGTACAATAAAGTATATATAAATAAATAATAGATGGTAAAAAGGAAGGCGGAAGGTAGGTAGACCTCTCACAAAGTAGACCGATGACTTTGTGAAGGTCGCAGGAATCCGCTGAATGCGGGAACCATAGTATCGGTCAATGTGGCGACGCGCGGGGGGATGCCTATCTGTAACAGTGGAGGTCTTTCGGCATAAATGATGATGATGATGAAAACAATGGTTATAAGAGTAAAAGAAGATCAAAAAATTGATGGAAGGATTGGGTGTTAGATGATATGGCTAGAAAGGGACTGACTACCGAGATAACGACTAATAGTGTATGGAAGAAAGAGACATGTTATGAAGGACCAAAATTGGGACAAGGTCAAGTGAATGATGATGATAATGAAGGGTAGGAGGAAGACCATACATCTCCACTTCTCTAATTACTTTTAAACAACAGAGTTTTATATCGCCAGGTCCAATGGAGGATAGTAGGAGGCAACCAGGTGTCTATAAAAGAGGTTCCCTATCAAGTCCTCTACGGCCTGTACTGTGGAGGGACCATGATTGCGCCCGAGTGGGTCATCACAGCCGCGCATTGTAAGTGAGTATTCTCTACTTTTTGATCAGCTTATAAATCTTTTGACGGCTGCTTCTTTTTATGTTATTGGGTAGGAAACAAGGCAGTAGCCTTCTTTAATACTGCCAATGGGCATCCATTGCTTCATATGTATGAAAAATTTGTCTGCTCAACAATGTAAATAAAGCAATGAATGTTGTTGAACTGTCAAAATGAAAGTCATTGCTACTGTTAGTGTGTCACGCAATCACCGCGCTGCTTCGACTAATCTGATTAAACAGAGAGTGGTTTTATAGCACTCTCGAATTTAAATCAAGGCCCTTTCAATTTATACGTCATGCCATACTTAATTACGTTTCTTGTTTTCCCCAGGGGGAATTATCTATTCTATACAATCTATATATCTGCAATCTATATCTACACAAATAAATAAAATTTAAGTGTCTGCTTGTAATGTGAAAATAACAGCTTCTTACTACGAAAGTATATTATCTATGTGCATAAACAAAACAACAATTAAAAAAAAATATGTCTGTCTCTTTGCTTCGGCTACTCTCCGAAACGTCTGGACCGATTTTGACGGGACTTCCACTGGAAGATATGTTATAATGATTAACTTAAGCTAGATAAATTTTAAATAAAAATAGAGGTTTGCAAAAAAAAAAAACATGAAATCCAATCAGCTATCTAAACATACATAATAATTATATTACTGTAGATTAAATATATTTTTTTAAAGTAATTGCTACGGAGAGAGTAAGAGTAGGGAGGCCTTTGCCCAGCTGTGGGACATTCATAGGGGGGCGTCCATTAATTACGTGAGACGTTCAACGGAGGGAGGGGGTCGAGCCGAATCTCACCTAATCTTACTTACTTCTGTTTATAGTGTAAATGTGTTGGATTTGGGGTCTCGGGAAATATCAGGTATTTTTTTCCGGACATAAAATTACCTGACATTTGCCGAGACCCCAAATCCAACACATTTACACTATAAA
The DNA here is from genome assembly GCA_949629135.1 of Eremobia ochroleuca. Classification (NCBI taxonomy): domain Eukaryota; kingdom Metazoa; phylum Arthropoda; class Insecta; order Lepidoptera; family Noctuidae; genus Eremobia; species Eremobia ochroleuca. Next base: position 15,149,846 of record OX451409.1, read on the forward strand.
CAGGCATTTTGAAAAATCTCACGTGAGATTGGGGGATGAGAGAGGGGATTGAGCCAAATCTCACGACATCTCACCAGGAGTGAGAGGGGCTCAGAAAATGTATAAAAACGCCTCACGTAATTAATGGACGCCCCCTAGCTTATAAAAAGAAATGCTATGAGGTGTAGGAACGATTTTTTTTAGGACTTTTCTCTGTTTGTCTAAATGTAACAAGATAGCCAGCATCTGCAAATGCAACAAAATAGATTCAGTTCAAATTACGAGTATGAACAGATATTCTGGTCAGTCTGTAGGCTATAAATTATCACTTTAATAGTATGGATGATGAGCAATATTACATTATTATAATAATAATAATATTCCACAACTTTCACACAACGCCATCTAGTCCCAAACTAAGCAGAGCTTGTGCTATGAGTACTAGACAACTGATAAACATACATAATATATATTTCTAAATACATACATATTATAGATACATTACACCCAGACAAAGAACAAAATTAAATGATCGTGCTCATCACACAAACATTTGTCCTGGGTGGGAATCGAACCCACGACCTTGCGTATAGTAGTCAGGGCCACTGACCACTAGACCAGCAGGCCTGCTTTTGTTCCTATTCTTCTATTGTTTTCTGCAAATTCATATGGGTATCGACCTCAGGACAAGCTGCATCTCAAACGGACAACTGTATGTCGCATGCTCCCGCGTCACCAATCCTGACTCTCTGTATATTTTGCCTGCTGAGACCAAAACTGCAAACGTCTCGTGAAAAATCTGGATGATTTTAGTAGGTATACTGTGTTTTACGACATCCACGCGAACGAAGCCACGCGTAGAAGCTAGTAGATTTATTTAGATATGGTCAATCGGTTAACACTTCAGATTAAAATATAAGCAAAAATTGAACACTTCAAAAATTACCATGATATAAATTTAGGGCTCTATCAAATTCTGAAAAGCAGATTATTATACTATTTTGTAAAAATTATGTAAAAGAAACAATGCTAATTGACATAAGTTGCTGACCGTACCTGAACCGCTATTGAAAAAACTAAGACATCTTATGATTTACATCAGCCTTCTAAAATATCTATATTCCAAATTCTAGCTTCCACAAATCTAACACTACCCCCTTCTGTTCAGGGAAAAAGAATCCTTCGTCCTAGCAGGCTCGACGCAGCGGTCTTTAGCCACGAAGTACACAATATGCGCCCACTTCATCCACCCCCAGTGGAACACCACCACCCTGCACACCCACGACTACGACTACCAGCTGATCCTGCTGGAGAAGCCTATCCCTGTGACCCCTAACTCCAGGCCCATTGCTATAGGGAACGTTGAGGATATTAGGGAAGGGGAGCTGGTTTCTGTCAGTGGGTGGGGGCACACGAAGTACAAGGTATGTTTTATTTTTGACGTATCAGACTACATCTTTATTCTTAGCAGAAAATTGTGTTGATGAGAATATGAGGCCATAAAATAAGGTTTGGTTAGGCGGATTGCGGACACTGCAACGCGCCACGCTACGGGGCGCGGGAAACGGAGCCAAATTCCCCGCGCGGAAGCGAGTTTGTATTGAATTTGTATGTGAAAAATCACGGGCGGAGGTATGTACGTTAGTGCTCATACACACTAGCGAGACGCGTTGACGATAGAAGCAACTGCATCTGCCGACAAGCGTCGACGGCGGGCGTCAACGCGTGTCGCTTATCTGCGCCCCATCACGTGGCACATTGTAGAGTCCTGCCTTAGGTTGTAACTTTAAAACCGTTTCGTTTTAATCGATAACTTGCTTTGTAAGACTACTTTGACCACAGCATCCATTGCTGAAAAGAAGAACACATAAGTATATTTGGTCTACATCGTTATCATATTCTGCATTTAACAAGCTAGGTGATCAGATAAAACACTACTCGTTACCAAAACTGAATATTTATTATAATAATTAATTGTATTCTAAATATTATATTGTATGTAAAAACGATTTTAAATTATTATATTGTTAAATAGTGTATGCCCTAATGGGTAGTTTTTTGAGTTACCATAACCTACCTATAAGACCTACTGTATCACCAAAATTCACACTAATAAATTCATTGACTTTGAAAATTCATCTTTTCTTGAATAAAAGTTAGATTTTGTGTAGAGTAACGTATAACCGGACTGCCGTTTAAAAGATCGATTCCTCTTATTCCTGGAGTGTGCAACACACAACAACTGTAGCCGTCAGTCCGTGTCGTTGACGCGTTTCGTTCGTTTTTATGAACACGAACAAGCTTTCTAAAATAAATAACCCGAAGACCACCCTTTTCATCACAGCAACGCGTAATGCAAGACATAGTCCGCCGCGTCCGAGTCCCGGTGATGTCCCCGGAGACCTGCAAGTCCCTCCCTCTCACCAACTACAAGACCGTCACGCCGAGGATGTTCTGCGCTGGTTTACTCAACGGCACCAAGGATTCTTGTCAGGTAACTCCTCATCATGTTAAGGTCCCGCATTCATTAAAAGTTGAGCAGCAATGTTTTCCCGCTGTGTGAAACTAATGTTGCAACATTGTTGTCAAACTTTTGTTCACTATGAATCCACTATTTGATTTTGATTCTGGCGAAATCATGAAAGATAGTATTGAGAATGGCTATAAGACATCTGCCAATATCAAGCAACGCACCTGCGTTGCTTGATAAAAACCGAAATGTCACTCTCTGGCTATTTCTTTGACAAAATGGTTCATTCCCAGGGTACTACCATGATCCACACAATACATTTACGCAAAACTCAACTTTTTCTGTTCGAGTGTTTAATATTTTATTTCTTTTAGGGTGACTCCGGCGGTCCAGCCATCATCAACGGCAAGCTCTTGGGCCTGGTGTCTTTTGGGGTCGGATGCGCGATGAAGGACCAGCCAGGAGTGTACAGCAACATCCCCCTGGTCAGGGGCTGGATACGACACATCACGGGGTTACCGCTTTGATTCAATAAACTGCACCCTTATTTTGAAGGATATTGCCAATACATTGCTTCATATACTCAAAAAATTGGTCTGCTCAACAACGTAAATAACGCAATGAATGTTGTTGAATTGTCAAAAGAAATACCATTCTTACTGTTAGTGTATTACGCAATTACCCCGCTGGCCATTATGGTGTTGCTGTTTCTTTAGTTTAAAAAGTGGCTTTCTATTCAAATATAATTTTATTATTTGTCTTTGTATGGTACCAAATATATTAAGAATTTAAAATAATGAACTGTACTGTACTGTAAATAGCAATTATTTGATTGATAGGATATTATGTATTTTTAAAGTTCAACGTTTTTATTTGCTACCCTTGAATTTAACTTACAAGTCTTTTTTTTTTTCACGAGGATTATTAGCATGCCGTTTAACATTCAACATTCCGTTCATCTACAATTATTTTTAGTTCATAATTTACTACTATGTCAATTTATTCCATAGGTTAGTCCATCGAAGTCTATAGAAGTTTATCCGTAATCTAGTTTTACAAAAAATCTCTGTTTCCGCCCGTGTTTCACAAATTATCATCTGCCTAGCCATTTTCCAACTGAGTTTGGGTTGACTTCCAGTCTACCCGGATTCAGCTGAATACCAGTATTTGACATTGGTGCGACTGCTTATCTGATCCCCACAACCCAGATACTGGGAAGCACGTTACCCCTTGTTAAGACTGGTTGTAAGATTTTTCTGGCTACCCGTGACGACTGTCAAAGATTTACGAATGACCGCCAGGAACAACGGCGTAACGTGCTTCCCGAGGCACGGAGGGGTCTCGATATGTAAAGGATGCTCACCCATTCACAAAGCAACTGTGACAAGCGTAGCTTAGCCATCGATCAGCCCCTGCGGGTGTTACCATTTAGCCACGAGCCCCTGCATGAATGGAAATGAAGAATCATCATCTTGTGAAAATTAAAAGCCAAATGTGTGCCTTTCAAAAATTAACAGTTAAACGTTTTAATTTTACGCCCTCACCATAGTGGCTCCCAACGATAAATTATATAGTTAGGGGACACACAAACTTTCTCCTATGAAACCTGATTACCCCATAACCCAAAAAGAAAAAAAAGACTTGAATTATTTATATCTGTTTGTGCGCCAGATTGACGGCAAGATCTCCTCCTTGTTTGGGGACGGCAGAAAAAACATGGTGAGGGTCATCAATCTTCTAAGAGTCGTAAGAGTTAACTGCGCGAAATGGAACGTAGGCAGGATCGTAAATGTACATCAAGGTTGGAGGTATTATTGTTGGGAAAAGGTGATTTGTGCCAGCCTGAAGTGACTGAGAATGATTTATTTTGAAGAATTTTAAATAAGGGGTATGGTGTTCGTGTTCCTCGTGGTTTTTCGACAATATTAATACGTTCCTACTACAGTGCAGCCGTCTAGAGAATGCATTCTTGACACCTGTCAGTTTCATACTAACGAATACATGTTCTGTGAATTTGGTCTATAATAGCTTCTAGAATTGTCGCACTGACATGTGTCAGGAACGCATTCTCTCTACGGCTGGACTATAGTTGGTCCCACCAGCAATCTATGTTTTTTACAAGTGTTACAGTACAGGTGTCTGTTCTTGCTCAGAACCTCTTGCAGTATGCAACATGTCTCGGAATTAACGTATACCACCAAACACCCCAATTAGAATATTACGATGTAATACATACACCGATTTTTTACTATTATGTATAAATCGTTGTTTATTTATTAAATTAGTTATACTGATCGTGGGAGAAAATTGTGGTCAAATTACAAATTTACACACGCACACAGTCGCACACGTAAAGGGTCTAGCGCAATAGCTACTTCATCCAGTTTGGTTCGCTTGACTGTACATCGGATGTGTGAGTGTAATTTACGGAGTTTTCATTATTTTTGGGGTATAAAATTAGCTAAAAATTAGCTCCGACTGCGCTCGCGTGCATATTGGATTTCATGGGTTTCGCTAACGTGACTGTGTGTTACGTAATAATTAATAGGAACTGAAAATCAGCGCCGTGCGGTGGTTACGTATAGCATAGCCACATGCTGAGTGAAACCCATATTGTCACAGTCGCGACGTGCAGCTGCCGACTATTTCTGTTCTGTGCTCGTGATTATATACAGGCTGGCACGGATATCGACGCGCAAAATGTAAACGTGAATTCATCACATGATTGTAGACGTAGAAATTCTTCGTCATTTATATAAAAAAGACGGTTATTTTATAGAAAAGTGCAATACCTACGCGCCCAAAATGTATGTGTGTATGCTAATTATTTTTTATAACAACGCGTTGTTTAGAATCATATGTTGAATCTATATAACAGACTGCGCTTCAATGTAGGCCTCTCTGTATATCTTTTTTAGTCGAGTTAGGTGATCTTTTTTGTACGCACGTGCATCTGTGACAAATAAACCTATCTTTCCTTCTTTAAAATATGAAAACAATTCCTTTTTAAATACAGAATGTAACATTTCACTTCACAGACTTCCTTTACTATGATTTTATCCTTTACAAAAGACATAATCATTCAAATATTCTAGACCACACGTTGTCTAAACACTGATGGCAAGCCGCAGTCAATTTCACGAGCACTTGGTACACACAGCGATCACGAGTTGATTTTTCACATTACATCAGACATTCACATATTCAGGAGTGGCTTCCTCGCGGGGGGGAGAGGAAATAGTTTCTGAGGAAGATACGGGAGAAGAGAATGTACGGGGACGCTAAGGTTTTTTTTTGAAGTACTAGGAATTTCAAGTAGTACCTTGGCGAGTAAAGTCATTTTGGGAGTAAATATACATCCTTTTGGGTTCATCAAAATGCTGTTTTAAGGCCTGTTTTAGGACCCTGTTAGTTGACGTGCCACAGACAATATAAAAAGGTGAAGATTACCTTTTTAAGATAACCAGTAAAAGGCATAGCATGATCCATTCTTTAATCTTATCAATTCAAAAATAACTTTGTCTGTTGGTTACTTTTCACGCATATACTAAGCGGATTTCAATAAAATTTGACAAGGAGATAGATGGTATCCTGAAAATAGACATAGGCTTTTTTTGTCCCGGTAGTCACCGTCGGAAATTATTGGGGACGTGCCTGTGGGATAATTTCCGACATTCACGCGAGTGAAGCCACGGGCTGAAGCTAGTGATGAAAAAATAAGTGAGCAGTCTTTCGAAATCTGTAACATTCATTGCCATAAAGAACTGTTGGGTCTACTTGGACTCTTGAGCGTCTATTGCAAAAAAACAAAGAATGATTCACATTCAAGTGTTGAATGTTCTTCATTCATTCTTTGTTTTTCTGACAGGTTTTTCTTACAGGCTGACGTGATGATATAATAACTATCTTCATGTTGAAGTTTTTGAGCAATCACCTCTTTCCTAATGTTAAATATTTGTCCTATCATACTTTTTCACCGTTTCCTCTCCAACAATCCCCCCGTACAATGCGCCCCCTATCTGCATTCAGGCGGCGTGCTCGCGAGTGTTTTCCGACCGTTTTCGCGGCGCTTCTCAGAGGATGTGACCATGATTTATTTACACAGGGATGCTGCACGCGTGACATCTCTCTCTGCTCTTATTTATGTGCGTCGTACGTTGTGATTTGACAACGTACTGTCTTGAATTATTGCTGGATTGTGCCCTTTTGGTAGGTACTTGAACATTTTGTGTCGTAATGTGGAATTCAATTGTTTTTGGATGGATATGCACATATATAAACAGACAAGAAAAACAAAAGAAAAGAATTTTAGCTCTGCTACGCAATAGACTTAGAGCGATAATTTATATGTAGCACTGCAGCGCGTCACCGCTCAGGCGTCGCAGCGCCGACGCAACGCATTGGCAAAGCATTTTTTTTTTGTTATAATAAATATGTAACTATTGCGTAATATCTCTTAATTTTTTTTTTTACCTCGATTTATAATTTGTACATATTTATTATAACAAAAAAAAAAAAAAATGCTTTGCCAATGCGTTGCGTCGGCGCTGCGACGCCTGAGCGGTGACGCGCTGCAGTGCTACATATAAATTATCGCTCTAAGTCTATTGCGTAGCAGAGCTAAAATTCTTTTCTTTTGTATTTCTTGTCTGTTTATATATGTGTGTACATAAATGGTAAAATAAATAAATAAATAATACCAAACGGCCTCGATTTATTGAAAAAACTAAAATATTTCCTTTATTGTGGATATTTTACCCCTTATTTCGTGCTGATACCCTGTGGCAATGCAACATTTTGATAGTATTTAAAATAAATCTAGGTATTTTAATCCAACTAGCCTGTATTGTCTCACTGCAGAGACCATCTCTCCGTTTTTCCAAACCATTCTGTCTTTGCTAGTGCCGGCCAGTCCTTTCAGTAGGAGTCAATCTTTTTCTCGGCCTGCCACGATGTCGTCTTGCTTTAAGTCGGACCCAATCGACTTTTCTCTTCGCCCATGTGTCATCTGACATGCGGCAGACATGGCCGACCCAGTCCCGCATGAGCTTAGCCGCTAAAATAAATCTAATCTTCTAATTTATTCATTTATTTATGTTTCATTCAGTAGCACACATGCATTGATATAATATTCAAGTTGATGCAACCATAAACTCACTGGAGTTCTACCGTCGAGCGAATTGAATGAATTAAAACAATAATTTATTAATTCGAATCTAACCACAAAGAAATTACAACGAAACGACGACGACTGAAATCGTGTAACAAAATTCCGCGCTATTGCACGACTCATAATGCGAAGCGTTAGAGAGTGCTTTACGATCGAAAATTTCCTTTCTGCAATAATTGTTTATATTGATAGACTTCTGCTAGTACACAGAACCTAGATAATTGAATGCAGATTAATTCTGTACTTTTCAAAAATTGTTTTAATGCAGTAGAAATGCAAAAAACATCAAAATATTTCTATAAATTTTCTCGTCAATCAAGTCTGAAACTTGAAAACATTGCAGGTTGCGAAAAAATTGATTAATTGATTCAATTCTCTTTTTAATAGATTCGTTTCACCCATAAGAGGGACGCTATTAAAATGGCTCTTTTATTCAAAGTAGTTGATAAAAAATCTATATCTATGGTTTTTATACGATCAAATTTCCTTTTGCACTCTGAAATCATTGACGAAAACATCATTAAAATAGAAGAATATCACACACACACACACACACACACACTTATCCTAACACACACACATACAAATATTTCTTCCTCAATCCAATATGAGAGAATAAATACGAGCACACGCTCCACCCAATCAATAATAAGAAATCGCAGAAAAACAAAATACTTATCGTCCGTCCGGTGGACATTAAACCATCCAATACTGTTACTGGGGATATTTCCCCAGGGCCTGTGCCTCTTCCCTGTCTAAATTAAAAACTTTTCCATGATAATGACGATCACCTCGTTCCCCTGCCGCGTCTTTTTCATTAATGTGTTCTTATTGGTTTTGTGATTCTGTGTTGTTGAGGATATCAGGGTAATGAGTTTGAGAGCATTTTCTGGATAAGGTTTTGATGTATGGGAAATGGGGAATGCGTTTTTGTTATTAGATAATTTACTATTTTTTCATGTCGGAGGACATTTCCTAGTCTTAAGTGGGAAAAATAGGTACTTTGATGTCTGCAATTGCCTGAAAAAAGCATTTAGGTACTCAACAGTGAAAAAATGAGTATTAATCAAAGATGGTGATTCGAATGAATGATAGAATATTTATTTTCATCTCTCTTACTCGGAAAGTAGTGTTTGTTCAATCGGAATGCGGGTGGAAGACGCTGCTTCCCACTTTTGGGTGGGAAAGACTCATAGTAATTGCTTCCCTCTCTAGGATGGGAATTAATTTTAAAAATACAACTAAATTTGGTTAGGTAGTGAGCTACCAATTTTTTTTACATAATTCAGATAAATGCTGGTCTCGTGAGTGTATAAAAAGCCAGTGTGAATTATAAAAAAATACCTATTAAGCGGGATGGCCCGCGGCGGTGACGCGGTGTGTTCCAAATTTATAATTTAAAAAAAGACTACAGTATAATTTGCCGGGATACTAACTCTGTAAGCTGTACCGAAACTCAAAAACTTGGTTTTATAGACTAATATTTGATTAAAAATGTGTTCAAGCGCTTCTGAAATGTTGACTCCAGATTCGGATAGAGACGAGGCAAATACAGTAATCGAAAATCTTTTGCCAGAAATTTCAAAAGAAAGATACCTGAATACATACAATGATTTTATGAAGTGGCGAGCAGACAAGAAAATAATATAATGTTCCGAAAGTGTGTTTTGTACATACTTCAATGGAATATCTATCAAAATACAGCCTTCTATGCTATGGAGCGGGTATTCAATGCTCAAGAGCACACTCAGTGCAAAACACAGTGTAGATTTGACTAAATTCCAGAAAGTAACATTGTTTTTGAAAAGACAGTCAGGGGTTCAAGAGCAAAAAGCCTAAGGTTTTCAACTCTTACGAAGTGGAAGCATCTTTAAATGAAACACCTAACGAGATATATTTGGGAGTGAAGGTAAGCTATAAATGTTTATCTAGGTGGAGAGAGGTCCTAGACGTCTTTACTCTGATATGTATTATAGTATAGATAGGTTTGCATAAAAAGAGGAATTGACACTGTCACTGACAGACTTACCACATTGCATATATTGATAGTAAAGACGTTGGAACGGCGTGCACTTTTAGAGTAAAAGATCTCTGCTTGTTTATTTTACCTACATGTATGTACGTATAAAATTATAAATCCATGCCTACGTACCTAAAAGGTAAATACTGTAACAAAATTATATGTTTTTCACAGGTGGTATTGATACGCGGTATGAGCGGCGCCTGGAGAAGCAGTGAGCTCACAAATTTAACAATTAACGATGTTATAAATCAAGGCCCGTTATTACTCGTAAAATTGACTAAAACAAAAACACATATTGAGCTCACGTTTGTAGTACGAGAAGAGTTTACACAAATAGTAAAAAATATCAAAAAATCAGACATAATGACAGAAAACGGATCGCTTTTTTTCTCAAAAGGGAAAATGCTACAAATATGTGGTCGGTAAAAATATAATCTCAGGTATGCCGAAGCAGATAGCAACATGTTTCAATTTACCAAACTGTGAGCCGCATACCGGGCACTATTATAGGAGAACGTCAACGACACTGTTAGCCGATTCTGGGGCGAACTTGACAATGTTAAAAAGACATGGACGATGGAAACCCAGCACAATTGCGGAAGGCTACAGGATTCTGTCCAAAATAAAACTAAAATTTCAAGCAAATCAACTGAGACTATTAATTTTTACGCCTCAATTCGCCTCAACCAACTACTTCAAAGGAGTCTCTGACATGGATTCCACCGTCTAATCAAATATCAGAGTCTCCTACTTTGACAGACATCCAGCACAGCTAAATTTGTCATAATATATCAAACAGCGTAAATAATCCAAACAAAAATTTACTTTAAATTTCACAAATTGTTCTAACTTCTCAATTAATTTTAAATAGGTACTATTCATGTTATTAGTATCAATAAATATTTTAGAAAAACTACTATTTTTACTTTCCTTATATTTGAAATGAAAAGTAGCTAGGACTATAGCCGCCACTTTATACTCGGACAAGGAAGGGAATTGATTTCTTTCAACCCTTGTATAACAATCTACTATTCTGTAAGTACCTAGATCTAGATCTTTTACACGTATGTTTTTTAGCAATATTTTAACTTAGATGGCGTGGCAATGGCATTTTCTAGCTGACTGATCCCTGAGAAGAAATGCCGGAATAAACTCAGAGGTCATGCTTGGTCTCCCTTAGGTTCCAACTATTAGGGCCATTGCTTGTGGCATGATGATTTCAGACCTTACAATTCAGGTCCAACCATCATCATCTGCCTGCCTTTTCCCAACTATGTTGGGGTCGGCTTCCAGTATAACCGGATGCAGCTGAATACCAGTATTTTACATGAAGCGACTGTCTATCTGACCTCCACAATTCAGGTCCAACCATACGAAGTTATTTTAAACTCAGCAAGAATCATCCACCCTAAAGAAAAAGCATTCTATCCCCGCCCCTTTGATAATAAAATCATAATATTAAATTACTTTTGTGGACCCCTGACATAAGTTGGACGGGAGGGGCGGTCAACATTTTGTCCTGTCTATTGTCTAGCATTATTTAACCTATTTTTGAGCATAATATTTTCTTTCGACAAATAAAGTCGGGTCTATAGAAGAATTTGAAGTGATTTAGGACGGAGATCAGCCAGTCCACTACACAGGGTTATTGGTAACACATTAACAACCTCTCAGGACTATATTACTAACATCATAAACAATAACTTTTGTTATACGACTTTTATTAATTCATCAGATTTTAATTCATCAGACTTTCCTACAAAAATAAAAATATTTCAATTCAACGAATTAAAATATTCGATTTTGTGTTACGAATTCCACGCGAAGCTAAAGAAAGCGCTAGTTAGATAAATAACCTGCCGTGTCTAGTACAAAATTCAGCGGAGGGGAGGGGGGGTTGGATAGAACAATGAAATCCTAATGGTTTGTTTTTGGTTAATGTATTTTCAACACACTTGCTCGTAAAGTGGCTCTTAATGTTTTGCTTTTAAATTTTTATTAGATTGTGTGTTAATTTTATTTCAAATATTAATGTTATAGTTTAATACTTTTTGCTGTGCCCTACAGGGTCCATAATTGTGCCTACTTAGCTTTAAGCTCACTGTAACATCTTCATACATTATGGAATGCAAATAAAGATATGAATATGAATAATGAACCGCTTTTAGGTCTATAATGCAGTGTATTAAACATGCGTGCTTTTTACTTTATGTTAGCGCACTAGTGCGGTAACGCCACAGATAACTATTTACTGGTCGGAGATGTGCGCTTTTTTTAATCTCATCAAAGAGACGTCATGCCAAAAGGAATCCACGGGCCATATTTTACTTCTTTTTTTAATAGTCTGAATTGTCCATGGTCCCAAAATTAACAAAAATGTATCTTATCCGTGGTTCCTCCCGGAACCAAACAGAAAAGACCGTTTTTTTTTGCGTGGGAAATTATCAAATAACTTCTCCCGCTCTGGGCGGAGCGGGAGGGTGTGTCAGACTTTTACTGACTAAAACTCACCCGTGTTCCTTCAGTTGCCTGTGCCAAGGGCCACGGGAACTCTTTCGAACAACCCGCAACCCTGACCGAAACAGAAAAGAACCTGACTGGCGTTCTATGTATTATTGCGGATTCTCACTGAACTAATGTATATTTCTCTATGCCAATAGCAATACTTTCTAATTCCATAGTAACTAAACTATAATTTGACATACGACAATACTACGATCAGTCTAAACATTATTTTGTGTTCATTATATTTTTTATGTGGGCTGTTTAGCGGTTTTGCTAGTGTCTTTATTTACACTTGCGCGCGCATCGCTAGCGCACAATCATCATAATGACCATCATCATCATAATGTACAGACACCAGCACATCAAGCTACCCGAAACTGTCAAATTTTCCCAATCAACTTTGAACCTAATGCTTTGGCGATAAAGTTGAAAATCTATTAAAGAAATTTGACAGAAAGTAGTAGCTTGATGCGCTCTGGCATCATAGTTGCCAATTGTTGTCGAAAATGGTGAAGCAATTTATTATGAGATCGACTATACCCTCAACGACTTTCAAAATCACGAATTTTAGTCCAAAACAAATGGGTTCTGACTTCATTTAGAAGTAAACCCTACCAAAAGGTAGGCGTGACGAATGTTTATCAAAGTTATGTTACAATGCGTGACGGGTGAGGAGTGTGAGTGACGTCACGTACAGGCGCCACGCTTCGCTGTGGCGTGGTGGTATGGCCATGAGAACAGCGTGGTGATTTCGAATATTTTTTAAATACACAGAGAATCAGCAGTTTTTGAAAGTCAAGAAATAAACTGTCCGAAAAGTTCATTCTTCAAAATGGGAGAAAAATGGCGTAGATACCTATCATCTCTGGCTGTAAATAGATATCTCACACAGCCAAATCAATTCAATTCAATTCATGTTTATTGCATCCTACATGTACAGACGCCAGCACATCAAGCTACCCGAAACTGTAAAATTTTCCCAATCAACTTTGAACCTTACGCTTTAGGGATAAAGTTGAAAATCTATTAAAGAAATTTGACAGATTATAGTAGCTTGATGTGCTGGCGTCTGTATTTACATATACAGGTGGTAAGTATAAATCAATATAGTCAATTTTATTATGGATCCTCTCGAGCGTAGCAAAACATCATCATCATCTCATCTGTCATTTCTCTCTCTCTGTGGTTTTACCAAAATATTTTGAACATTGGTTCTGCTTTAAGTGTGGACAAACATACCTATTTGAAATATAATAATTGTAAGTATTTATCTATACCAGAGGGCAATTCACGTAATTTTAACAACTTTCACAGTCTGATCTCAATGTCAATCTGTCAAAAATACCTCTAATTTCCCTACATTTTGACAAGTTTTTGAAATTTGTTTGTCGCCGAAATGAGACTGCGACTAGATTTGAACGTTTTAAATTACGAGAGTTGGCCTTCAAATCAAAGATGGGTTATATTTTTAACTCACTCAACTCGAAAATATTACAAGATCTGTCACATTTTTTTCTTTTAATAGGTACAGACGCCAGCACATCAAGCTACCCGAAACTGTCAAATTTTCCTAATCAACTTTTGACTCTGTGCTTTAACAATAAAGTTGAAAATCTATTGAAGAAATTTGACAGATTGTAGTAGCTTGATGTGCTGGCGTCTGTACAAAGCAATTGTCTTAGTCTGTAGTTTGTGATGATTATTTAAACCAAAACTATCGTAATTATTTTCATTAAACTGAATACCTTATGCACAGCCGCAGTTGTACAGAAAGCAGGTACTATATACATCGCTATCGCCTATAACTTGCACCGCTTGACCTTTTCATAGCCCCACATACAAGTTATTAATTGTCCCGCGTGAGTGATTATTTTTTGAGCGGCTCTGTCCGGTGTCCGGCCGGACTCTCCGTGTCCGAAACTGTACGGCTGCCCGGAATCAAGCGCAGGTGCAGACTTCACATTTAATTGATTGTCACGCATTTTTGGGTACAGTTTATTTTTGAGAGTCATTTTGAAATGATTCGGGAGAAAAATGTTTTTTGTCTCGTTTGGAAAAAGTGAGTAATAAATTTAGTCATTTTTCGAAGCCACACGCGCCTTATTTGTGGTTACCAAGAGCTCTCAGAAACGGTCCGAAACAATGGCAAAGTCAAAGTATTTAATAATATTTTTCTCATTACAAAGTACCAAGTTTTCACATTTAAATTAATAACATAGGAATTGGCCACGATAAGCCTCGGCTAAAATCTAACTTTTTCGTACCCCATATACGAGTAGTAACACACGTTTCATCGCATTATGCCGATAACGTTATTTGAATTCTGCACACCATGAATACCTCATGCAATGTGGAACCATGAACACCGCAGAATAGATAGATACAGAAGGTTAGCTCGTTACTACGAGAGGAAACAGGAGCACGTAACACGTAGACGCGCACGTGCAGTGATCTCAAATAAATGCCGGTCGCGAGTGCGCTCGCACTCGCTGTACGTGAAGCGGGTCTATGTGTGCGTGTATTTTCGTTCGTTGTATGGCCGCCACAATACTTTAGATTAGAATTTATCTGCATCATTTTCATGCCTTATCTATTATTCACTCTATAATGGTGGCGGTTGAATGAAACCAAAGATGACAGTTACTAGTTATTTACTGTAGACAATACTTAAGTTCTGGTGTACAAAAGTGGTCTAGACAAAACCTATGTGTGGGTCTAGGGATGGACTGCGGGGCTATCCGATCCCTTAACCTCCTAGCTATGCTATTCCTGAGGGCGACGGGGCCTCCGCTCTTACCAAGGGGTATCGTATTACCTACTACTAGGTAATACGATACCCCTTGTTAAGACTGGTTGTCAGACTTTCAGGCTTCTGATGACCCGAACGACGGAGGGGTCTCGATATTTAAAGAATGTCACCCATGCACGGACCGGCCGCAGTAAGCGTAGTTTAACCTGATCGATAGACCCGTGCGGCTGTTATTATAATACTTAGCAACGAGCCCCTCTTTCTAGGTTTTTATGTAGAGAAAGAAACATCTGTCTATGTGTGTTCGTTTGCGCTCATTGTATTAGAACTGGCCTTCTGTACCTTATATCTATTCTGTGTGGATAGTTGTTTGTCCATCGGTGCGGGCGCGTTTGATTTGATGCGTTGCGACACTGGTGACCGCACTCGATTTATTGTGTGCTAGTGCAGCAGGTTTTTCGACAGGTTTGGTTAGTGACGGAATAAAACTCTCTGTGGCTCGGTGAAAAGGTTTTGTGAATTCCTGTAAATATTGAGGTATCTAGGTGTTTGTTCGGGGTCCGGGGAAGTAATGAACAAAGTAGAAATTTTGTTGCGATTTGCTTGCTCGTGAGAATTATTTCAAACTTTGTCTTAGTTATACTACTCGGAAACTTCGAATCAATAAATTTATTGGGATCTTCCTAGAGTATCACTGACATTTGAGGTGGTACTCATTAAAGGATTTTGCTTAGTTTAAGGTAAGCCAACTACTTTTATTACTTTAAAAATATTACGTAGGCATTGTTAGACCCAATAATCAAAAGTGTTATACATATATTGATTACTTTATTAATGCTGTGGTCTCCTGCTATTGGAAGCGCACACTTGTATTTGTCCCTTTTCTGTGTCCTCATCATCATCGTTTCAGCCGAAAGACGTCTACTGCTGGACATAGGCCTCCCCCAAGCACCTCCACATCAACCAGATTTGTGCTTCTCGCACCTAACGGGTTCCTGCAGCCTTCACACTTTTCACATCTTGTGGGAGGCCTTCCACCGCTGCGTCTTCTGGTACGCGGTCGCCACTCCAGAACCTTTCGGCACCATCGGCCATCTGTTCTGCGAGCAATGTGCCCTGTCCTGCCCACTGCCACTTAAGTTTGGCAATTCTTCGGGCTATGTTGGTTACCTTGGTTCTCCTGCGGATCTCTTTATTTCTGATTCGACCACGCAGGGAAACTACAAGCATAGTCCTCTCCATTGTCCTTTAGGTGAATTTTAGCCTTCTAATAAGGCCCATTGTGAGCGACCACGTTTCAGTCCCATATGTCATCACTGGCAACACGCACTGGTCAAAGACTTTCGTCTTGAGTCACTGCGATATGTGGGACGAGAAGATATTGCGGAGCTTCCCGAACGCTGCCCAGCCGAGTCGGATTCGACGGTTGACCTCTTTCTCGAAGTTAGACCTACCTAGCTGGATAGTTTGTGGTAAACATCCACGACTTCAAGTGTAGCGTCTACGATGTTTATGAGAGTGGGTGCCACAAAGGCATTTTCACATGACCTTCGTTTTGGCCATGTTCATTTTAAGACCCACTCTTTCGGATGCTCTACTGAGGTCACCGAGCATTTTATCGAGGTAAGTACTGTTCTGTGTACTTATATGTAATTATGTAGCCTCTGTCGGAGATCCAATACATAAATAACTGTACTTATTATATTCCAACATTGATATCCAAATCACCCGGTAATTCGAAAGCGCGGGAAGTGACGCTCCTGTCAGTGTCACTTTCCAGTGACAGCGATGTACAACCCTGCTTGTAGGGTTGGGATTCGATATGTAATCTTCAAAATTCTACTAATCTGTAGGTATTTATTAACGCAAAGCCTATATATTTTTGGCCAAAATCAACTTTTAGTATCACAGACCTAATCATTGCTGATTTGTATATTTTTTTATAGAGTAATCCCGCCGTGTTTATTTTACTTGTACCATAATTGTGTTAAGAGACACACAGGAAAGTCACACACAAAAAAAATTAGACCCGGAATAACCATTCTACGAGGCTTAACGTATCCACTGGCACAATCAGTTTACTCACCCTCTTGCACACTAATCTAGCACTTACTTATCAAGGTACAGCAACGCCTAAAACACTTTCTAATTCCTTCTTTCCCGCCAAATTTTTTGGCATCCATATTTATATTTCCTCCGACCAGATGACAGCTATATTTCAGCGCCACGTGCGACCTGACGCAGATAAATGTTGCTCTGATGGATGCCGGCTGCTGGGAACGACGAAGGTTATTTATTGGGGAATCCTGCCCACCCCCTGCTTTAAATGCTGGTGTCGTGGTAGAAGGTTAGATTTGTGGTATAGTGACCTGGTTTGGTACGAGTATATGGGTTGTAGCTGAATTTGTGAAGGTGACAATAACGTATAGTACGAGTATATAGTGCCTCGTTGTCGTGGAGGTTCAAAAGTTGCTAATCAGATTTGAGGGGCTTTAAGGAGAGAATTTGAGGGGCTTCCATACAACAAATGTGAATTTTAACACTCTTCTATACAACAGACACTATTTTTTTGCCGTTTTTATAGATAATGGTACGGAATCCTTCGTGCGCGAATCAGACTCACACTAGGGCGGTTTTTTTTAACTTTCTGGCCTTTTGTCTGTATTTAGGCATCCTGTTTTAGAATTAATTAATATTTTCCGCAGGGAGTAAGAGATAGACATACATAGTACTTAATTCTACAATTAACTTTGTGTCTGGGCACGCTCTCACTCATTCTCCTCTTAACTATTTCTTATGCCATTATTTTTGAGACTCGCTACCTCTCAGGAGAACTACAAAAGATACATACTTAATTGTGCCTCAATATTCAAGACTTGATAGGTTAAGTAAATCTAAGCAACTAAAGGAGATGTGAAATACCCTAAAGAAGCATAGACAAGTTGAAAAAATAAACATGATTATTAATTATCGTTCCTCCTCTCTCTCTTTATCTCCTTCCGTTCTCTCTTTTTTCGACCATATTCAATCAATCTGCCCAGCCTTTTCCAAAACTATGTTGGGGTCAGCTACTAGTCTAACCGGATGCAGCTGATTACTAGTATTTTACATGCAGCGACTGCGTAACTGATCTCCACAAGCCAGTTAATGCTTCGCAACAAACCATTTCAGACATCAATCTACATGGTCTTCATATGATCTGACCAAGATTATGTCTGGACTTTAAAAGAGACTGTGACCTTTGTGTTTGTTTCGGCGTTTCTTCTCAGAGTAGTCAGATGGGAAACGCCGATCTCATCTAGCTTTTTTTATGACGTGTAAAAGTGATTCCGATATCGTATTTACAGAATAAACAGTTTCATTTCATTTTTTCCGACTACATTGTGCCATAAACATTCGTTTTCCCATCCACAAATGCTATCTTTCAATACAATTCTCAGAAACAATTAATTCCCGTCCCCCGTAAATCCTGACCATCATAAAAAGCCGAGATGACCATAATAGATCACTCTTCCTAAGATTAAAACTTCTTACGATAGAACTTGCAGTCCCAGTGCCTTGTGCAAGTTTCACAAACTTGCGCTCGGATTAAAAACTAATTTCTTTGTGTAGTTAGTTCGCTTTACACTTAGATTCTTTATATGGTTAACATAAGTTATGTGGGTAGATATAGTCAACCTCGTGAATGCTTTATCACTTTTTACAACACATACCCAACAACACGCCCGTAAATCCTTGAGGGTTAAAAACAAAACTTAAAATCAAAACTGACAAATTTTCCCAGTCAACTTTGAACCTTATGCTTTAGCAATAAAGTTGAAAAGCTATTAAAGAAATTCTGTGCCTAAACCTACATTTCGCCAGCTATTTATATGTCCCATGCAATAGGGGGCGAGCCTATTGCCAACAACCGGACACAAATCCAGACTCCGGGCCGCTACTGAGAAATTCCTGATGGAAAAACTGGTCAAAACAAAACACTGCTCTCAAAATGGTGAAGAAAAACATCGTGAGGAAACCTGCATGTCCTAGAACCACAAATTCGAAGACATGTGACATCTACCAATCCGCAAAGGGCCCGCGTGTTGGATTACGGCCCGCTCCCTCTTACATAGAGGACCCATGTTTGGCTGTGTCCTGGCAGTGGGAACATTATTGGCTGATTATGCAATGTCAAATTTATCTTTTAGTTCTTGAAACCACTTAAAAGATTATAAAAACAATTACGTCTTCTCTCCTAAATTATTTAAAAAAAGAGGGCCATCAAAAACACTCAAACCGTTAAAAGTTAATCCTAAGATGTCTGACTATTTCTTACCAAGTACAGTAAAAATAATTAACTAGTCAACAAATTCCTAAGAGGTTAAGTTCCATCATAAAATTCAATACCCATGTTAATTATTACGTAATCATTATGTCAAAACGTTAAACATATTATTGTTTTATGACAGCTGCGCGCACAAAATAATAAAAGCCGGCGGCGCGTGAGTCGTTGCCCGGAATATTACCATTTTACAAATATTATGTTTATTAAAACATTTAGAACTATGTGTTGTCTATTTATTTTATTTTTTATTGTGCTATTTATATCTCATCGTATACTTTACTGGTTGACGTCACCATGTCAACGCCGGCTGTCCGTGAAAACCAGCTTTGGGACTTTGTTTCGCAAAAGGTCGCAGCATTACACTGAGCGATGGCCGTTTTGTGTGGTTGTGACGCATATTTCCGCCAACTTGTACTTGTTAGTGTTTGTGTTCTCTGCATCATGTTTGCCGCAAATAAACATTTTTTCTTTCTTTCCTTATTTTCTAAGATTCCTACTTATCACTGAAGAAAAAAAAGAGGTGCTTCGGGCCTCGCGATAAAAGTGAAAACTTACAGTTAACGTTTCTGATGACAGCTGATGACGGCTGGAGCCGAGTATACAGAATTCAGAGTCACCGACTCGAGCGTAAGGCCCTTTGTACACGGCGAGGTTTTTTTGCGGTAGGTACGGCGTATAAACTACGCTGTAGAAAATCGTGTCAATCAACAAGCTTCCACAGTGATCCATACAACGCTGACGACCGTGCCTACACACGGCGAATAAACCGTAGTTTTCACGGCAAGAAGTGTGTGTGTGTATAACGGGCCTGGCGGTTCAGTTTCGTAATCAACTCAGCCTATCGCAGTCCACTGCTGGACATAGGCCTCTCCCAGACTGCGCCACAACACCCTGTCCTCCGCTTTCTTCATCCAGTCTACCCCAGCCACCTTCTTTAGGTCGTCCGTCCATCTTGCTGGGGGGCGTCCCACACTACGCTTGCCGATACGCGGTCTCCACTCCAGGACTCCAGTTTCGTAAATTATATAATAATGTTCAGAAAGAGCGCAAAGTACGCCTAAAGAACATAGAAAATCTCGAAAATCACAACCCAAAATCTTAACACATTCCACTACACTGATTACATAATTTATCAACATTTATCACCACGACTCGTATATCAAAAACTTTTGCGAACTTGTTACGACTTCCAGTTAAATCATATTTTTGCTCAAACGCGATATATTTTGCTACACATCTATAGGTAATATGCTGACGATAGTACTTTTTAAACCTCCAATAAATCAGGAAAATAAGCAATCGAAAGTGGCTCTACTTCAATAAAGTCTGACTGGGTAAACTAAGGACTTACTCAAAGATATAATAATTCACAAAAAAGGCAATGAAAAAAAAAAAAAAAAACAAAACCTCAATATGTTTTTTTTATTAGTTTTGCCCACATTTTTTGCGGGTGACAAAACCGGGCAAACCCGCGTGAACCGGGTAATGATATCATTTTAATATTCATCAAAATCGGCTCCGAGACTCCTTTGAGTATCCTTTAATATTGATTATATAATACTTTGCATAGTTGCAGATTTGGTTATCCACGCACACTTGAAAAGTTCACCCAGTATCCATCCACAGTTTGTCAGGAATAAAGAAAAGAAAGAGAAAAAGTATTTATTGGGACTCTCACAGGGATATTACAAACTAAATTAAAAACACAAAGTAAAATGAAAATAAAAATTGAAAGGCCTGTACGAGGTCAAAAGACCCCAACATTATGTTAGAATGACGCTGAGACATTTAAACATAAGTGTCGTCGTTTTACGCGATATTTGCGGCAAATTTGGATCGATTGTGAAAATTATTCGGTGGCAAAAAACGAAAGTGCGGAACCAAGTACACCGAGTTCCAAAATTAAAGTTATTTTTCATTTGTAATGTTTTTTTTTTGAAAGTCGGGCATATTTTTTTTTTTAAGAGTGGCCCGTGGCTAAATTATAACAGCCGCACAGGTCGATCGGTCAGGTTAAGCTACGCTTGCCACGGTTGGTCTGTGGATGGGTGACCATCTTTAAAACAAAAAAGCTTTATTTAATAAAAACTGGTTTTTAAATTCTGTTTTTGCTCTTCTTCAATGCCCATCGTTTTGCCAGTCATCCCGTACAAAGTTTTCATAATAGAAGTAGAGCCCACTTCCATTCATACCGCGTGGCTGGTATGGCATAGAAATGAGGTCTGCATTGAAACCTGAGCAGGGTGAATAGGGTGCTTAGGGGCTATCAGTGCAATTATTTCGCATTTTATATTATGAGAGTGCTTTCAACCGTGCAAGCATCTCGGTTAACGCATAATTTAGCTTTATATGCGTTTGTTTTTGATGGGCTCAGATGTAATTATTTTAATGGAAGGCTAATCAGTTAATAAATCAGGTTTTCTGCGTATAATTTTAGGCAGATCACACACTACAACGCGCCACGCGACGGTGCGTGGGAAACGGAGCTAAATGCCCCGGAATTTTTATTGAATTTCTATGTCAAAAATCTCAATTTTCTGTACAATATGGCTCTAAAAACAAACCTTAGATTATGATCTTAACAAGAAGACACTCGAATCCCTCATCAAACAGAGCACCATTTCCCTAACTAACCTTCATCCGACTTCCAGTTTTCCGGACAATCTACCGTTTAGCGACACCTTTTACTAATTATAATCAATCGAGATTGTTTCACGGCAGCACCACCCTGGCCCTAATGAATTCTGAACTCATCAATTCTGCAAATTTCTAATTTGAAGACGCTGTTGATTGAAAACCCACCTTCTATCCCCCCTTGGGGGCTGAGTATGGAGGCTGTAGAGCGCGCTGAATATATACACTGCTGCAGTTTGAATGGTGAAACTGTTACATTGTTACAACAGGGATTTATGAAAGTGTTGACCTTTTGAACTTTTTTACTTGATGATTTATTTTTCTATTTCTTTTATGTGTCAATTTAGTGTATATAAAAGATATGTCTTTAATTTGTGGAATTGGTTTGAAACCGTTTTAATTAAAGAAATAAATAAACATCGGTCAAACAAGCCGGGGTTATTATTAAACACTTAAAATTCTATATATTAAGCATTTAAAATTCTTTGCTTTTAATTACTTTTTGAATGATATAGAATAATGTTGAAGTCAAGTAAATTAATTGTTTAGCTTTAATACAAATTAAATTTCATGTATTCAAATCATATCTGCCATTCTAAATCATATCTGTCAGATCTAGGAGTATTAACTCTAGATCATACATCACGTTAAGTATGTTTTCAATGTGAGCGATAACGCCCCGGCGTCGTGGGCGTTTCAGACTCAGACGGGCAGTAGAAGACCTAGAGAAAATGATGTATCCTATTTTACGACTATATACGATAATATTACACGTTTAAATATAATTGTAGTAATAGCTGTTTTGACATATGAAAAAAATAAAATAAAATAATAATCTCAAAGTGGGCGGTGGGCAAACTAAGGCTGAGAACCTATGCTCTAGGTTAATCTAAAGATCACTGATTTACATCGAGATAAATTAATTCCTGTATTTTTAATGTAAAAAACTTTAAAGATATTGTCTGAAATATTCAACATGAAGTGAGAATTCCTTCCCTATGTAAGTATGAGAAGTGATCGTTGCCTTGCAGAGAACTAACAGGTTGATATCAACCCAAGGACTTAAAATATATAGCGTGTCTCATCCATACTCTAAGCCTCATGTAGCGCCCTTTCTTAGGGTGATCGCTAATTAATTGAGTCAGAAACTGTCTTAGTTGGTAGTTTTTGTGTCAGCAATTACATAAGGGTGTCAGACGATTTGCGGTATGTTAGCTAAGGAACGTGTAGACTGAATATGGTTTGTACGCAAATTAAGGGTTTTAGTATCAAGTTCACTTCTGCTCATGGGTGTTAGCAGTAACTAGGTACAGAATGCCACGATCTTTACATACTCCTTTTGCCTCGTTTAACATAATATACGTTACGTTTACGTATCGTTACGTTTACGGTCGTGTTAGGTCCACAGACCTCTTTGAAGGACTTCACCAAGGTATGGTCAAGTGTGTCTGTGTGTGTGTGTGTATGTACTTCTATGGTATCCTCTCCCGAAGTTTCCACTTCATTTTATATCGTAAATCTCTTTTGCTATTCGCTTTTTATTTATCCTGTCAACATCACGAAACAATCTAAGTTTTTGTCACATTTTCGTGCATATATCTACATATATTATATACCTACCGTAATTAATAGAAATTTGAAACTGACCCTTTGCTATCGTGGACACAAGCGCAAGGGCTGAGTATGGGGTACGATTCCCAGGTCGGATAAAGTGTTATTTGGTTTTCCATTAGGAGTTTCTTAGTTCTCAGTAACAGCCTGGAGTTTGGAAGTTGGTGGTCTGATACCCCCGTGCCTCGGTGCGCACGTGTCGCCGTTGGTCCTGCGCCTGATCTCTCTCCGCTCGTGTCGGATTGCCGTCCCATTGGAATATGAGAGTGAGGGAAGAGTAAGTGCACCTGTCAGCGCACACACTTGTGCACTAATTCATCTTTCGCGTCGAAGGCTAGTCTCCGTCGAGATTGCCTGGCGTGGCTGAAATACGGTCTGGAAGACTATTTTAATAGGAATTTAATTAAAGCAAGCTGCTTTGCAACTCTTAACTCGCAAATAAATAAAATATAACATCCGAGAAACAACAGAGAACACTAGTAAAAACAATTGTATAAAATAAAAGAATTTTTATGACTAATTGTGTTCCGAAGCAGAGCATGCAGCTCGGATTGCGAAGGATTTTAATTTACTCGCAAATACAACACAAATTCTATTAATATTAACTCTAGTTCGCTTTTAATCTTCTGTTAGTTTAATATTTTTTGCTGAACGTTTTCATTTTCTTTTATAATTGACTGGAAGTATACTTTAGTAGGAGAATTATTAGAATACCTCCTCGGTCGAGTGGGCACAAGAGCGTTCTGTTGGGCTGGGTCCTTTGGAATGAAAACACTTTGGTTCCTACTGCGCAAACTAAAAATTAAAAAAAAAATCACATTCAAATAGCGCAAAATTCTTAGGCACTTTTCTCGATACACATCTTTCATGGAAAGAACGTATCAATAGTTAATGGATAAAAATAAACACCTTTGTGTTTGCACTTCGAAAGGTAAAAGACGTGACGAGCAAACATACCTCTATTATTGTATATCACGCTTACATATGCTCCATTACACGGTATGGCATAGTTGTCTGGGGAAATTCCTGTGTCGTCACGAGGGTGTTCATAGCACAGAAAAAATGCATTCGGGCACTGTACGGCATGGATTGGACGGAATCATGTAAACCGATTATTAAATCTAAGAATCTACTAACAGTTCCCTGCATATACATTTATGAAGTAGCTAAATTGGTTAAATACCACAGTCATCTTTTCACCACCAACGACAATACATTTAAACGTGAAATTAACCACCTGCCCTTAAAAATGCCTGTGCCTAAGCTAGAACTGTTCAGAAAGAACTGTGCCCATATGACACCTCTAATATAATAACTCTGCCCAAAGGAATGACTGACCTGCCATATAAAAGGTTCTGTTGCGCCTTGAGAAAATGTTTAATCCAGGAGAGTTTCTACACTGTTAAAGATTTTTTTTAATACTCGTAAAGGCACATGCCGATTTGGTGTCCACTCAGATACTGTTTCTTCCTCTTGTTTCCCGTGACTTTGTCTTTAATAATAATATCAATCATTTAAGTAATTGAAATCACTGTAATTCTAATAATTGTAATTTAAATTTAATGATTGTAATGATTGTAATTCAAATTTTCTTAAAAATTGTAATAATTTAAATAATTCTAATAATTGTAATTTTATTCAAATAATTGCTGTTCAGTAAAATTATGTACAATAGTCCGCTTGACGTACTCGTAGGTTGCTGGGTTCGATCCCCGGGTCTCGTGAGGAGTTTTTCCATTAAGATTAGAAGCAGATCGGAGTCTGTATTTTTTGCCAATTTTGTTTCACTTTGGCTTGATAATATTGGTATACACAAGAAATGTTTACTTCACGCGTAAAAGTGTTTGTGCAAACCTACTTACATAAAATAAAATCATTTATCATTTTTTGTAAACATATACACTTAATAAAGCTGAAGAGTTTGTTTGTTTGAACTCACTAATCTCTGGAACTACTGGTCGGATTTGATTTTTTTTTTCTGTATTTAAAGCTCAATTCTTGTTCATCACGCTATGACTCTTAGGAGCCGAGGAAAAAGAAAAAGTCAGAAAGATCTCTAAATGAAAAGGAAGTGACAGTGCGAGCAGGTGATGCGATAGAGAGGGTCGGAGGAACAAGAGATTTCGCGCGGACGAAATTGCGGACAGAAGTTAGTCATTTTATATTTCTTCACTAAACATCAATCTGATTAAGAATCTTCCGTATTGTATACTTCCTATCCTATGTATTTGTAATATTATCATTTGTTATAACATACATATATTTATCATATTTTTTTTTTTGCGTCTTGTTAAGTTTGTTAAAACTCATGTGTTTTACCATTGTATGTATCTTCTTGAGACAATAAAGTTTATTATTATTATTATTATATACGTCTCAGATCGTAGAATCAAGGGGGATGTATCAAGATATTGTGTGGGTGTGAGTACGTCACGTATTTTTTTGAATCACATGCATTCGCTAACAATTGCAAAGGACCTAATAATTATCTTCAGAGCGGTGGTGGCCCTGTGGGAACGATCGCGACTTACGAGTTGCAGGTCGTAGGTTCGAACCCCGACAGGCGCTTTACTTTGTTTAAATTATTTCATCACCATTGCTCTCAAAAGGGTGAAGGAAAACATCATGAGGGACCCTAGAACCAAAAATTCGAAAACTTAGTTCTTTAACTACATCGTTCGTTCCACCCGCTGAAGATCTCCCACCTGGACATGAGTTGCCTTGGGTAACCTGGGAGTCTTTAAACAGACTCCGGACCCAGGTTGGCCGAAGCAAGATAAACCTGTTCAGGTGGAGATTCATAGACGACTCCGCCTTGGAGTGTAAATGTTGTGCCGTTCCACAAACGATCCTACGTGTCCTGTCAGCTGCACGTTACAGGAACTGATGTACGCTAATGATGGCGTCAAACACGTAGCCGAATTCTAGGCCGTGTCCATTTGGATTGCCATCGACACTCTGGGAAGAAAAAGTAATCGTTTATTATGCATACAGTTTACAAGAAACTTATTTAACAAGAAAGAACCTATTTAACAATAAATCATATAAATGTGCTACCCCCACTGTTCGTAATGTTTTAAACAAAATCTTTATTCAACACATCCCTTATTTCGAGGCTCAGTGTCTTGGCATCACGCCAATCGAGCTAGGGGGGCAGCAGAGTTCATAAATTTTGTTTTTCCGACCAGATATTATCAGGATTTCCACTTGGAACTCAACAATTATGGATATGACAATTTGTTATGCATGAGCAACTTATATGTTATAAGGAAAATTATTTTTAAGACTTCTTTAGTGACAAAAGAAGGGTTTTTTTTTGTGAAATGGCTATGTTGGATCTTATTCGGTCGAATAAGAGCCACTTTTTCAAATACATGCAAACATTTGTGCTTTTTTTTAAGTGGTTACTTGGGTACCTCGTGCGATGAATGTTTCATGATCTGTTTCATTTCACAATTCATGAACCTAGCTGAAATCGAGAATGTTTTATGCAAAAAGGTGAGCACGCGTTTCCATCTCATCATCTGCCGATAGAAAGTGTTTTTGTTAACTATTTTCGGTCTGATCAGAATGGAAAGAGAGTCATTTAACCTCTGTCTGTCTGTCTAGCCAGTAATCGGGTAGAGACCGGCTCAGTTTTTCAGTGGCCGACATCACCACGGTCATAGAATTGGATTGATGTAAGTTATAAGCATTTATTTTTTAAACTAAATGGGATTAAAAAACCGGCCAAGTGCGAGTCGGATTCGCGTACGAAGGGTTCCGTACCATTAGATATCTATAAAAACGCCAAAAAAATCATGCCTCTTGTATGGGAGCCCCCTTAAATATTTATTTTACTCTGTTTTTTTTGGTATTTGTTGTTATAGCGGCAACAGAACTATATCATCTGTGAAAATTTCAAATGTCTAACTATCACGGTTCATGAGATACAGCCTGGTGACAGACGGACGGATGGACGGACGGACAGCGGAGTCTTAATAATAGGGTCCCGTTTTACCCTTTGGGTACGAAACCCTAAAAATTGCTTATTCTATATTTTTTTTATTAGCCATTAATATCCCACGGCTGGGCAAAGGCCTCCCTACTGTGTTTCCCGCCGCTCTCTGTCTATATTCCAAAAACAATTTTTGAATTGAAAGTCTGTTTCTGCCTTAACCCGAATAATCCCACCAAATGCTTCCTATAAAACTAAAGCATATGACATTTTTATCCCCACTATAAATAAAAATGCAGCACATATGTGTAATGTAAACATGAAACATGTATGTACATATGTATGTATGAATTCTTCAGTAAGAAATGTTGTAAAATATCTGCTGGAGGTATGACCGCGAGTCGGCGTCGGATTAAACAAATAGACACCCTCGCCCACCCGCTGCATCGTGCGAAATCAAATCTTGCCCCTACTACCAGTGATTACGTAGAGATGAATTTCTTTATTGAGAAGCTTTGGCTAGAAATATGTACTAGTTAAAGCATCCATTGCACGCAGCGAAGGTTTTCCTCGGCTTCTCAGTCGATTCGCACAGATTTCCTCGCTCGGAACGGGCGAATCATCACTTTAAAATAATGTTATTTTTGCTATAGGTGACTCGCACGAAGTTAATTCATTTGTGGGCGAGTCCACAACTCCAGTAATACGTATTAGGTAATTGGCACATTTTGAATTTTATGCAATAAAGTAGGTATAGAAAAAGGGACACTTGCGAACATAATTATGTGATAACGGTTCAATATTATAAAACGTGTAATTTTCTTAACTTCATTGCATAAACCACGTCAATGCGCGTATTTTGGCAATTGCCTAATACACATTTCTGGAGTGCGAATGCGAATTGACTAATGAGCCTTTTTGTCGAACGAATACGCCGCGTCTTCGCGACGTCAACGAACATTAGATGTGAATGGCACCTTAGTTCACTGCTTGATCTGATATCCACCTTGCTATTTGACAATGGCGATGGCTCGACTTAAACTAGATTTAAGCCCATATTTCCATCAAATTTGTGAGTCTTTTTAAATAGAGCTTCATGACTGAGCGTCACCACGTTCTAAAAGACGTGTCTTAATTTTGCTCAGAAGTTGAGTGATTAACAATGCCTATTTGTATATTCTGCACTTCGTTACTTCTGATTTGACTGTTTGTGCTTTTGAGATAACACCAGAGCAAGAGAGCGGCAGTTACGCTGAATATTATGCTAGCAGACTGTATCCCTCTCACCGAGAGGACGCCTGTGCACTTCCAGGGGGAAAATTATTATATAGACTGATTATGCTGTACTGACTTTTACTGTTGAGTTCCTCAAGTTCTGAGTTGAGCTACACGATTATTGACAAATGCTTGCACGGACTGGACTGGTCCACTCAAATCTGTGTGGTACTTTCCTCAAAATACTATTTCAGACATCAATCTAAAATACATGATCTTCACATGATCTAACAAAGATTATGTCTGGACTTTAAAAGAGACTGTGGGAACCCTTGAGTTTTGAATGGTTTTTTCGGCTTTTCTTCTCAGAGTAGTCAGATAGGAAAGTCGACATCATCTAGCTTATTTTTATATATTACGACGTGTGATAGTGAGTCCGATATCCTATTTACAGAAAAAAAACATTTCATTTTCTTTCATTTATTTCAGAAACCTGTCACTCGCTATTCTTCTCGAAGGTAACTCGCCTCACCGATAGTACGCCCTCCCCCCATGAAGGGGGCGAGTCTTCGAACTGGCAATACCCCAATATCCTCACGCTGGATTGGAGTGGCGAGATGAGAAGCGTTCCAGCTCAACTGGACGGAATTAAGATATTCCCTAAGAGATAAATGTTATAGAAGATTGAGATCCTTGGAGACCGATACTTGTATCAAATATATGTAAAGTGTGGAGAAAATCTTTGGTGGCTTTGGAGAAAAAAAAATAGATAGTAATTGATGACTAAGCAGTGGGACAATACAGGTTAAATCATCATCTACCTGCCTTTTCCCCACTATGTTGGGGTCAGCTTCCAGTCTAAGCGGATACTGCTGAATTCTAGTATTTTACATAAACTTGGCCGGTTTTTTTTTTGTTAAATAATAACAAAAAAAAAACCGGCCAAGTGCGTATCAGACCTCATAATGAAGTTCCGTATTTGGGATGAATAAAATATATCCCAAAAACAAACATAACATTGCAGTTGAGAAACATGTTCTCCCAAACATACGTTACGGTCAATTCTCCACGTGCTAACGTAAGTTTGTAGTCTCAAAAAATATCAAGTGATAAATGTTAAAAATTAACGATATTCTGAGTTTTTCATTTACTTGTGTTGTGAGACAGTGCTTCTTGCCTTTCATGATTTTAGGTCAACCAGAAGTACCCTATAGGTTTTGATCTATTTGCAAGTATCAAAATATGTGGCCTAAATCGCCGCATTTTACGCGTTCAATTAGAATTTTTTTAGAGCTCCAAGAGACCGAAGAAAGAAAACTGAAAATCAAATAGCTACAGAACTCAAGCTTTGACTTCAGATTTGCAGACCAGTGATTTGAAAAAACTCCTAAAAGTCATTCTACAATATGTACTTTATCGAATTCACAAAATAAAAGAACGAAAACGATTATTTGAGCAATGCCTCCATCAAAAGGAATCTCGAAATAAAAAGTTATTACGACACAGTCGCAGCACACAGTTTTTAGAAATATGTTTAAAATTAAAATTCCGCTCAGCTGCAGCCGTGCGTTTTATGAACTAAGAAGTGTACATATCTCTGAATTCACATTAAAATTTCTTTTTATGTATGAAAAAATACAATTTACATAACAAATCTAACTACTACTGTACTTCTTGGAGTACGCTGAGCTTTTAAATATACTATACTACTACTACTACTATACTACTATTCTTATCTATGTTTTATATTATTGGATGGCAATCAAGCATGAAAACCTAATGGCAAATGATAGAAAGAAAATTATTTTATTTGGGACACGCACACGAGTATAAAAACTAGTATACAAACAGTACAAAAAGTAGCATTTAACCAACTAACAAAATTACATTACAAACAATGCAAAAAAAAAAACAAGAATAAAAAACGACCTGTGCGAGCACAATGCTGCGGTTATTGCTAGTATGGTAAATGGTCATTGCTGCATAAATATGGACAACTATAATACCAGAGGCATCGCAGATGCGTTGCAATCCCAGAGGTAACGTTGAAATGTCTCCTGTGTCTGTTTACGAGTACCTAGAGCAACGCTGCTTGGCGGCAGAAATAGGATAGATTTATTATGGTGACAGTACTTCCCCGGATGAACTTCTTCACAAAGAGATTAACTCAAACTGATGGAGGCTTTATTACTTCATCATCATTATCATCATAATCTTCCTGCTCAAATTCTAATTTATTTGTGGTCGGCATAACATTTCTACTTCTTCACACTTCCCTCCTTCTTCTAGCCACCATCTCAGAAGTCACCCTTTTTCTAGCCATTATCAACTTTAACACAGTTCATTCAAAGTTTCTTTTATCTATCTATCTATCTACATATATTATATTTTATCTTTTTCTTCTTCTTATATATAAAAATCAATGGCCGTGCGTTAGTTTCGCCAAAACACAAAAATGGCTCGACCGATTGTGATGAAAATTTGGTAAGTTGTTGTGTGCACGCCGTAGAAGGTATCTAACAAAAAAGAAATATGAAAAAGGCATTGCAACGCATTAGCTAGTCATTAATAAAAGTTTAAATTAAAAGAACAAATACCAAAACATTTTTTCCATTCAGCAATCAAACTCCAAGCCAAGATGTCTTACCCCTAAACTAAACCCCGGTTTATATTTCCAGCTCAGCACAAAACAAAACAAAGGTGTTTTCCACTAGGGATGAACGAGGGTAGTTTGTACATAATTCATAAGGGCACTTGATTGGCCTCTCCGACTACAGAGCACCGATACACTGCGCGGATATTGAAACTAAAAACCCTTTGGAATAAGGAGAATTTTGCTGAGTAGCTTGAGTAGATTTTGATGCTGATTTTTAGATTATTTTAACTTTGAAACAGTTGTATACGCTTTGGTTGAAATCATTTTCACACCATGTATTAATTATTTTATGCATACAGAAACTTACGCCTTTTTACCATGGGGGTAGGCAGACCACGATACGAACCTTACATTTTCCTTTTGCCTCTCGTTTACGTTCATACATCAGCGGGGTAGTTGCGCAACACACTAACAGTAGCAATGGCTTTCACTTTGACAGGAAAACAACATTCATTGCGTTATTAACGTTGTTGAGCAGACACATTTTCGGAACATATATGAAGCAATGGATTAGCAGTATCATTTAAAATTATTCAGACTCTGATTGGTAGTGTATGCATATTATATTATATAGTGGGGATCATACGATCAGTACCCTACACACTACTACTAATTGCATACACTAGTGCGTAGTACACTGGTGGCACCTGACCTTTCTGAAGAACATCACAAAAAAGGTCAGTATAAGGTCCTTCCAAGGCATGCCGTCCCGGCGCTTCCACTACCATCTGCCTTATAAATAAATACCTTTTGTTAGTCGCCTTTCATTCATCCTCTCATCTTGACCAAACCATCTAAGTTATGATTTTATTTTTATTTTAACCAACTGACTGACGTATATTTAAATATCTCCTAAATAATAATGCGTTTCATTGAATCAAATATGATTCCATAATTTTTTCCCAGAATGTCGTATTTCAAAAGATCTATTCATATTTTATCTGTTTTCTTTATAGCTTGCTTTCCATTTCATTATAGCAAGAGAAGTAATCAACAAAACTCGCGTTAAGTTATTCAGACACCTCTAAAAGACGCTCAACTTCGAGAATCGGTCAATTAAAAGTTTGACTTTAACCCGATAGTTACTCTGCGCCAGTCAAGTTATACGTCTAATTGCTTTTACTTTTCGTGCGTAAACTTCGAATACTTTTAGTACTTATTTCGATTTTAAGAGTTTAGCTGAGAGCAATTTGATGCTTGAAAAACTATGAGTATTTAGTTAATAATACATAGTTTGGGGTGCATTTAATGAGCCTTAAAAGCAATAAACGGTTTTTAAGTCTCTTCAAATTCAAAAAATTGCTTGCAAATTTTTACCTTAGTGAAACATTATAGTGATGGCATAAACCTTTTCCATCTTGAACATTCTAATATATCCACGGTTCATCATCATTTATCCACAGACAGGTACTTTTGAACTGTCAAAGAGTCGGTCAGTCAGACAGATAAAACTAGTTGCTCATTCAAAATTGTTGTAGGTTCCTATGGAGAAGAATGGGCAAGAAACTCCATGGATACTGTCAAATTGATATTACACTAAGGTTGAAACTATCTAACTGTCACACAGACAAATGCACCTGGTTATTTTATGACGTGCAAGAGACATCATTATCATCACCCACAGCCAAGTTTCACCCACTGCATAGCCCATAGTATAGGTATGGCACAGGCCTCTCTTTTCTTGTGTCAATCCCCACGCTCCTGTGCCAGACTTATCCAGTTTTTGCCCGCAATGGCAACAATGTCGTCTGCCCATCTCGCCGCAGGATGACCGACATCTCGTCTTCCAGTACTAGGACCTAGCCTTACTGCACCTGTCCTTACTGCGCCTTCCCAGGTGTCCTGCTCAGTCAATGATGATAAATCAATTACGAGGTAAGCTGTACCAATCTCCATGCTCCTTTGCCAGTCTCAGCAACGATGGCTTGCCTGTAATATATCTCACGAGTACCAGAAATATACGGTAAGAATTTCCTCCATTACATCTTCGAGAAATCCTCTCAAAAGAGACTCAAGACATCTAAACACGAGAGCTAAAAGGTAGCTAGATAAAATAAAATAGTATATTTCTCTGTGCAACAGCTCGGCGCCGTTGTAAACTTGTATTTTAGTCCGTTCAGACAGTAACGAGGACACTATGAGAGGTTTAGGACAGTGGCGGTGAAAGGGGGACTAGGACACATTGACAGCTGCAAGCAAGACGAGTGAGCATGGGATGTGAAAAGAGTTGGATGTGGTGTTTGAAGATGCTGTTGAAGATGTTGTTAATTTGTTAATGCAAAAAAAAAAAAATGTGATGAAAGTCCGCTTGTAAATGTATTTGGTGGGCGAAAAATATGTATATATTTAGTCCTATAATATCTGATTTACTATAATGTGTGACTAGCTTCAGCCCGCGGTTTCACCCGCATGCATGTGGATTTTGCGCGGCATTCTAATTTTTATCTAAAATAAAAGTAGTCTTAGTTACTCCTTATAAAATCAATGAAAATCCCGTCAAAACCATTTCAGCTCTTTTGGAGATGAGCTGGAACAAACAGACAGACAAACATTATATAATTTCGTAATGTATTTAGTAAAAAGCTGTTATTTAGACATTAGCAGAGAAACTTATATTTTACAGACTTTTATTATTTATATTTGTTTAAATATTATTTGTGATAGAAAGTGGTTACTGCCAGACCAGTCATCCTTAGAGACAAAATTGATGATTATTGTAATGAAATGCAAATAATTTAATCATAACGGAGGTCATTAGTTAGGTCAGGAAAAATAATTCATGAAATTAACATTTTTTTGTTTACATTTTCATCACTTTTTTTGGCGTGAGTATTTTCTTAGGTGTTTTCTAGTTGGTAACGAAATTCATCATAAAAATAACACCTTTTAGTACCTACACTATGAGGTAAATAACTAGCCTACAAAGTTCAACCACCGAATCCCTAGGGTTCTTTAGCGAGGCAGTTCAAATTGAGGTTTTCTCCGTATTAATACCAGGTTTTCTGCCAAGTGCGGCTCCATGGCATGAAATATTCACACTACACGTAGATCTAATAATAAATCTGTGCCTAATTTGAAAAAGTAATCTGACCGGGGAACTCTTCTTTGTGAGGAATTTTGATGCTGTGGTCAAGGATTCTGGATAAACTGTTTTTGTAGTTTTAGTGCCCCGTCTGCCTAGGTCATCATAATTAGTTTGTTGCAATCACTGCCATCCATTCCTAAATCCTCAACATGTTCACAGACCATTCCTTCTCACACATCAGGTCCAGTTGAATACCAGCGGTGGGCACTAGTTGTCTGGTATTTTTGGTGTACTGGGCCTTTTTGGTGCAGCCATGAGGCACACTTTCGTGCTAATTTCTTACTGGTACATCTGTTCACTTATTTATTTGATTCTTATTTATTTTTATCTGATGCATATTATATTCTGCGTCTTTTAGTTTGTGCTAAATAAATGTATTTTCTTTCTTCTTTCATTTGCTATTCCCATTTGTATCCCACACCGCATCAACCAGGTTTTCTCCCTCCCAGATCAACTACAATATGGCAAACAAGTACAGTCCACTAAAGAAATAGGTATACAGGCAAGATTATACATCATTCCATTTTTTTTTTGTGTAGTAATTTCTTATAATTTCATATCAAACCTTTAGGTATGTCTTAACCACGAAGTAAGAATACCAGTGCCCTGTTTATCAAAACTTAAAAGCCTTGTATCAAAATCATTTTTATTATAAAAAAAAAACCGTATTACAAATATTTATTTTACCATCATTACATAGTATAAAACAAAGTCGCTTTCCTGTCTGTCTGTCCCTATATATGCTTAGATCTTTAAAACTCCGCAACGGATTTTGATGCGGTTATTTTTAATAGATAGAATGATTCAAGAGGAAGGTTTATATGCATAATACATGCATAATATAGTAGAGAAACACTGATAATTTTAGAGGTTTCTAATGTGATGTCGTAAAAAAACACATTGTTTTACGCTTACATTGTAAACGCTGGCTGAACCATTCGAGATAGATCAAAATAATGTACTACAGTATTGTACACTTTAAAAAGCACTACAAAAAATCCACAATGGTATATGTCTATCTCTTAGGGATAACCCACAATACTTTTTACGAGAAACAATGGCTCTAAAATTATCAGTGTTTCTCTACTATATTATGCATGTATTATACATATAGGTAAACCTTCCTCTTGAATCACTCTTATCTATAAAAAAAAACCGCATCAAAATCCGTAGCGCACTTTTCAAGATCTAAGCATACATAGAGACAGATAGACAACGGGAAGCGACTTTGTTTAATACTATGTAGTGATCAGCATTGCACCCGTGCGAAGCCGGGGCGGGTCGCTAGTTTATGAAATAATTTACACAGTTGGTTGTTTTAGTTTTTCCGTCTGGGCTCGAACCTATGACCTACAACTCATAAGTCGCGACCGTTACCACTGGACCACCACCGCTGCTCTTCCAGTACTAATCTTGTATTTCCTCTACCAATTAAAGGCAAAATTCATTAATGGTGCGTGCAAGTAGAAACTTTAACAACATGTGTAAACAGCATGATTTTGATCTTGAGGCTTAGCTTTTTTATTAAAATTTTGTATGTTCAGTTTTTTTATTCTTGTATTGAATATGAAACGTGAATTTAGCTTAACCTTGAATGTTATACTTTTTTTTTTCTCTCTTTCTTTCCAGTCTGTTTTTAGAAGTGATGACTTTTAATTGGCTGTCAGTCTCACATACTATTTTTATTATGTTTGTTTTAGCTGTCAGTCATCCATCCATAGTTAATAAATAAATAAATTAATAATAAATTTAATGAAGGTTTCCCCAAAAGAAAAACCTGTGAGAGCATCCTATCTTCTTCAGTTTCCGCAGGTTCTCTTAAAAAGCTATCAATAAATAATAAATATAAATTAAAATGGAAATTGAATTCTTTTCATTTAAGTGAATCATATAAATAATAATTGTGTAATTGTAAAAAAAGTTGTTGCGTTTAAATTTTGTTGACCTACAAATCCTATCACCAAATTATGACACCAGACTTCTTCCAAAAACAATTACATTACGCAAATCGAGCCCACTCCAATAAAGTAATCAATTCCATTCTAATCCTTTCCTCAAACAACCCGGAAATATTTACTGAATCCGAATAACGGACATATTCGCCATAACACCCCCCATAACGCAGCTAAAGATTCGGGAAAACAACTTTTTGTGTAGGTTCGCGACATATATCGTAAGAAAGTGGAGCGCTTTGAGTCCCCAGTAACAAGAGGCGGGTGGGGGGGAGGGGAACACCATAGTTAGGCATGTCGCCAGTCCAATATTCGAGATTTATGGACAATTTCATTAGAGCAACTCTAGGGGCGGATGTTACACCGAAGCGTGTATTGTATGTTCTTGTGTATCCCGCCGAATGAAGACGCCTTGTAGTTATTATAAGTATTTATAAAAAGTGAGAGTTTATTATGATGAGAGCCTATCATAAAATATAAATAAAGTATTTATACGTAGCTACTAAGAGGTATTGTAGTTAAGTAAGGGCTACGGTTAAATAAACCTACTATTTTTTTTTTTTTAACTAACTATATCACAAATTATATAAAAGACAGAAGCAATATGTATTTGTGTAATATCGCTAATAAATAATCAATTTCAAGAACTGTGCTCGGAACTGACCGTTTCTTTATTAAATTAACATCATGGGCGTAACGACAACACTTGGTGGTGTTGGCAATCATTTAAATTTTGTAGATAGTCTTTATCTTCACAATGTATTTGTTGGGTAGGTAATTGTCAAAAGATTTGTCAGTTAGTATGGTCGGTGGCGCCGACTGTCTTAATGTATCATATTAATTATAATTGATAGATTGACATTAAACTATTATTTCATACAAACATTTTGATAAACACACAACTTGTTTATCACTACAAAGTTCTTTTATGGCGCGTGGCTTAAATCGGAACTAATACCGCCGTCTAGTTTTTCCAAAACATTGCACAAATGCTTAACAACAGCGCCCCTTTGACATAGTCATACAAGCGCCAAAAGATGTTTGTAACAGTGTAGTCGACATTCTGGTACGGTGTGACAGTCACCCGCGTTTAGCCGACGCACCGCAGTGAATGCATAATGCATGACGCTACATTTTTACTGTTCGAATACCGCCACTGTTACACAGTCCCGAGCATTCGAAGCTCCGACTTAATGCCGGAATCGCTTAGTTTGTGCTGATGCGAGCTGTTTCTATGGAGGTAGTTCGAGAGTTTAATTTGAAGATGCTGTCATGATTTGTGTTGGAAGGTGGCGGGTGTTTTTGAATTTGGAACTGGCAGTTGTTTTCTTTCAAAAGCGTATATCATAGTTATTGTAATCAGGTGAATGTGATAAGAGGAGTAGTAGTTTTTTGTACCCTTATATAACAAAGCATATCACAAACCTTTTTGTGAAGCGTGGTGATTATTATTATATATTACTAGTGACTCGCCCTTGCTTCCCACGGGTCCAATGGTGACGTGACAAATATCGAGATTTCTGGGCTATTTCTAACAAGGAAGGTATCCCGACGTGTCAACTCCGATTTTTTTGTGGCTGATATATGTTATTCTCCATCAAATTTTAAGAGACACGTACTTTGTTTTTTTTTGCCAACGCGCCTTTTTTGGGGGTGAAATAGCCCCCTAAACATTACCACCTTTAATTATAATTCATTATACACAGTAGCCTTCCCGTTTAATATATAACCTAAATGATGATGGAAACCGCATCAAAATCCGTTTCGTTGTTTAAAAGAACAACGCGGTGACACAGGCAGACACCAAAAGTGACTTTAAATTATAACCTGTAAGATAGATTTATGTAGATACAGTTGAATGCTCCTTCAGGTTTTACAAGCATCTTCCTTATTTGTCAGAAATAGACCTGAAATACTGCTCTATATTGCGACTGCAATCACTAATATTAATTTTCTAAGAATGGCTATTATAGAAATATTTATTTATAGGTGGGTTCAGCAACGGTGTAACAATAAAGAAGTGCCAGTTGCAATAGTAACATTTATCGTCATAAACATAGTTTACTGTCCCCCTTTTTATTGTCTGCACTATTTATAGACACAATAACTTTCAGTGCGAATTAGGTACCCGTGAGCTTCTTATCATGATCATAATTGACTAAATTCAATGACTTCTCATAAACCTACATGGTAGTGATGTTCAAGTTGGAAAAGCCGCGATTTACAAGTTGTAGGTCGTAGGTTCGAACCCCGACAGGCGCTTTACTTTGTGTAAATTGTTACATCACCACTGCTCTCAAAACGGTGAAGGGTAATATCGAGAGGAAACCGGCATGTTCTAGAACAACAATTCGAAGATACATAACATCTAGCAGCCCGCACTGGGCCCACGTAGTGGATTACGGCCCACTTCCTCTCACCAGGAGGAAGCCTGTGTCCCAGCAGTGGGGACATTATAGGTTGATTATGAGACCTACATGGGCACTTGTGGAACGTCAGTACGTTCAATGACGTTCAATGGTTCAAAATTAAACAATTGAAACCGTTCGCCTAGATACTGATCTAGGCGAACGGTTTCAATTAGTCGTTTCTTATGGAAAAGAGCCAACAAGAAAGAACTTGATTCGGTTATTTAATTTGGCTTCAATTGTTCGTTAACTGACATCATTCGACTGAAATTCGAGTCGATAGGCATTATTTTCTTGTGTAAATAGTTTACTTACTTTTAATTCAAAATAAGGTAGGTACTAGTACTGACTAGGTCCAATAGGCCTGTGGCTTAGTAATAAGAGCCACAAGGGTCGATTGCCGCGGTTGGTCCGTGGATGGGTGACCATCTCTACATACATACCAAGACGCCTCCGTGCTTCTCGAATCAGGTTAAACTGTTGGGTCCCAGCTGTCATTCGTGGATCTTTGACAGTCGTGACGGGTCTTCAGAAGCCCAAAAATCTGACAACCTGTCTTACTACCAAGGGGTTTCGTATTACCTAATAAATGGGTCGTGGAGGTCGGAGAGAGATAGGCAGTCGCTCCATGTAAAATACTACGAGTATTTTACTATATCTAGTTAGACTGGAAGCTGACCTCAACACAGTTGGGAAAACACTAGGCAGATGATGATTGACTAGGTCCCATAACAAAGCTTATTTACCTACTCTTAGACCACACTATTTTTGTTAGACACTAGACCAAATATATTTTCTAAACTAACAAAATATACCGCTCATAATCATCGTACCAGATAAACAGCTCGATAACCATTCGCAACAATATTTTTAGACCCAAATTCCGGTACACAGTTTAGCCAAACATACTGTAGTACGTATTTACATGCAATATTCAAAGTCCGAGCCCCATATGGCCAGCGGAGGTTCGTTATCCCCTGCCCCCGTCCCTCATCAACC
This sequence comes from Eremobia ochroleuca, assembly GCA_949629135.1. Lineage (NCBI taxonomy): Eukaryota > Metazoa > Arthropoda > Insecta > Lepidoptera > Noctuidae > Eremobia > Eremobia ochroleuca. The sequence continues at coordinate 15,189,566 of OX451409.1, forward strand.
CCTCTAAAGCTGTGTTCACACGGGCTACTTGGCCAGCAATTATTGACCGGCATTAGTTGCTGGAGCCAGTGGAGCAGTCTAACTTAGTACTACCTAAAAAAAAATCTTGTTAAGGCAACATTATCCAAATTTAGAAAAAAAAAAAACACAGTGATGTACAGACGCCAGCACATCAAGGTACTACAATCTGTCAGATTTCTTTAATAGATTTTCAACTTTATCACTAAAGCATAAGGTTGAAAGTTGATTGGGAAAATCTGACAGTTTCGGGTAGCTTGATGTGCTGGCGTCTGTACCTACTCCTATACAGGGTGTCTGACAGAAGGATCGACACAACTTGCTTAGAGATAGGAAGTGTCATATTATACTAGTTTTAACCCATAACGCCTGTCTCAAGTGTCACGGTAGATAATTGAAATAATAATATTTCTTTTTAACCACCTGTAATATTATCACAACTTTTTTGTTTGTGGTTTTATTAGAGCGCAATAATTTTTGGTGCTATCTGCAATGTAAATTTAAGTACAATAGGTTCTAGAAAATGACACGGGTGCTTCCAAACTCGCAAAATTGTGTTAAGCGAAAAATTTCAATTTAAAAATGATTAATGAAAAAGAAAAATAAAACAATTTTGTACTAGCAAATGACATCCCCAATCCCAAAAAAGATTGTGTCGGTCCTTTTACCAAACAACCTGTATACTTTGTATGTTATATTTTATTATCTTTATTTAAGCAAACAACAGCGATACATGTGCCTGGGATCTTCGCGCAAACTGCAACCATGAGTTCAGCACGTAATTAGACCTAGACCTCTTTCATAGAAAAGTGCACCTACGTGGTTAAAATGTACGGACCAGCAATTTTTTTGTTTTTTTGTGTTTGTAAATTTTAAATAACCGAACAAAAATTTCAAGCCAGGGGGTTTAGAATCATGTACCGAATCCATGGTAACAGGCCGCGCGTCGATGTCCCTGTCACCATGTACAGTACGTTACAGAGTATGTGTATTACACAGAACTTACATGTGTGCTATTACAATATGGCATGTATTGAACGCGGCGACAAATTAATCTGAATTTGGGGTAGCAAAAATAGTAGGTTGGCAGCTACGGACGGCGGATAAAAAGTAGAAAATGGGCATTCTTAAATTAAACAACGAGGTTGTGTATCAAGTTAACTAATTATCTTTAATAATAATAATTAGAAGTAGTCGACGGAGCCCCGCTTCGCGGGACCCCTATTTCCGCCTGCAGGGTTTAAAGGAACCTAACAGAACCTGATATTAGTCGCCATGTCATTATTTTTAGTAGCAAATAGTTAGTCGCCCTTTTAAGTTGTTAGTCGCCTGGAAAATAATATTCCTTACAATATTGTATGGCTTTTTAATAGGTTTGCCTGTATAACTAGGACAAGTACGAGTATGAAACATGCGAATGGACACAGTAAATTACTGAATGTATTCATATCCAGAATTATGCAACGTAAGTTCGTATAACCGCACCCTTATAATTGCTATGGTTAATTCTCCTTTTGGATATTCGCTTTATTGAAATGTGTGTGTTTTTTTTTGCGATAGTATTGGGTTCAAGCCTTTTAGGTTTATCTTAAATTGAGTTCGTCTTTTGTGTGATCGTTTTTTTTAAACTGTTTACTCGGTGAATTTGTAATATCAAGTTTACAATTGCTGCTAAATATTACATAACAAAAAATTTAAATGGGAAAATTTTGGCATTTTCAAAAAGAATCAAAACGAGTTTCTTTGGTGTTTTTAACGTATGTATCTAAGTCTACGTTGTTACTGACATAATTGGCATAAAATTCACTTAAAAAATCATTCAGGAGGAGCAGTGGTAGCCCAGTGCTAACGGCCTTGACTTACGTGTTGTAGGTCGTAGGTTCGAACCCCGACAGGCGCTTTACTTTGTGTAAATTATTGCATCACCACTGCTCTCAAAACGGTGAAGGAAAACATCGTGAGGAAACCGGCATGTCCTAGAGTCAAAAATTCGAAGACATGTGACATGTACTACCAACTCGCACTGGGCCCGCGTGGTGGATTACGACCCACTTCCTTTCATGAAGAGAAGGCCGCTGTCGCAGCAGTGGGAACATTATAGAATTAATTAATTTAGAATTATGTAATTATTCATCTTACGAATTTGACGGCACGGTTGGCGCAGTGGTTAAGCGACTGACTGCTGCGCTACGTGTCGCGGGTTCGATTCCCGCACGGAACAAATATTTGTATGACCTACGAGTAGTTGTTCCGGGTCTGGCTGTTTGTGTATGCGACTTTAAATGTTTGTAAACACACCCACAATACAGGAGAAATTCCTAGTGTGGGGCAACGTTTTAAAAAAAAAAAAACGTGATCAGGATTCAAAGCAGCTGTGCTTCAGGCAGGTCTTCAGTTTCTATCAGAGAAACAATCATCAGCCTCCTCTCACGCACATCATCGTAAAACCTTGCTGTTATGCGCTCCATTCAATCTCCATTGAAATGCACAAAGGGTAAGCAGATACACTGAACAAGATAGTACAGAAAACTTACTCCTTTGAAAGTTGTTGTCAATTCTTACCTATTAATGGCTAGTCCGCAAAAAGGTGGATTTACGAACCGGTACGTTTTGGCAACGAACAGAAAATCAAAATATTCTGTAGGCTGAAATGACAGTGGGGTGATCAAGTCAACGAGAGCACTGGAGACTGAACATCAGCGAAATACTAACCAGCAATTTGATAAAAGCAGTAGACTTTATTCTTGTTTTAGTGACGAAACTCATGAGTAGTCATTAAATGATAAATGATAAATGATTTATTTTCTGTAAGTAGGTTTGTACAAACACTTTTACATGTCAATCATATTTTTTAAACTAGATGAGGTCGGCGTTTCCTATCTGACTACTCTGAGAAGAAAGGCCGAAACAAACTCAGAGGTCACAGTCTCTTTTAAAGTCCAGACATAATCTTGGTCAGATCATGTGAAGACCATGTAGATTGGTGTCTGAAATGGTCTTTTGAGTAAAGAACCACACAGATTGAGCGGGCCTGTCCAGTCAGTGCACGCATTTGTCAAAAATCGTGCAGCTCAACTCAGAACTTGAGGAGCCTTACGATTCGACGAACAATACCAATGAAAGGACATTTGGGTAGGCCGCATAAATGACTCAAACTGCCAGATCATGATTAAAACTAACTAAGAAGGAAAACCGAAAAAAAGAAATGACCTACATAGTCTTCACACTCACAGTAATAATAATAAAAATAAGATACTTTACAAAGTAAATATCCATGTCATTGTTTATATAAAATTCATCAATGTCAATGTGTATATAAAAATCCGGATATAATCTTTGAGGACCATGTAGATTGGTGTCTGAAGTGGTCTTTTGAGGAAAGAACCACACTGAGTGGACCTGTGCAGTCAGTGCACGCATTCGTCAGTAACCGTGCAGCTCAACTCAGAACTTAAGGAGCTCAACGATTCGACGAGCAATACCAAGGACAGGACATTTGTGTAGACCGCATACACCACTCAAACTGCCAGACCATGATTAAAACGGAAACAATGACCCACATAGTCCTCACATTCACAATAATTAAAATAATTAAGACTTTAAACAGTAAATGTTCCTGTCATTCTGTATATAAATAGATATAAAAACCAAAGTGTAAATCAGCAAAATAAAAAATAAACAACATTCACTGTCTAGACCTATTGGAGCAGCTCAATCCCAAGCTTTTTTGTCCTCAGTATAGTCTTTTACAGTATAATAGGCTTTCTGGCATAGTTTTAGCTTTATAAAAGATTTGAATTTATTAATTCTTAGTTCTTGAATGTGGCTAGGAAGTTTATTATAAAAATGTATACATTAGCATCTAAACGAGCCACCTATTTTCTTGAGCCTTGTTGTAGGAACAACATATTTGTGTTTGTTCCTAGTATTTATATTATGGATATCACTGTATTTTTTAAACAGATTAATATTTTTATGTGCATACAAAAGATTATCATAAATGTACTGAGAAGGCACAGTCATTATATTAATCTCTTTAAATTTGTCTCTGAGGGAGTGTCTGGGACTTAATTTATAAATGGAACCAATTGCCCTTTTTTGTAAAATAAAAATTGTCTGAATATCGGCGGCATTTCCCCACAACAGAATACCGTATGACATCACACTATGAAAATAACTAAAGTAAACTAAACGGGCTGTCTCTAAATCAGTTAAGTCACGAATTTTCCTAACGGCGTATGCTGCAGAGCTAAGCTTTTTTGACAATTTATCTATATGGGGGCCCCATTGAAGCTTGGCATCCAAAGTTATGCCTAAGAATACTGTGGTATTTTCGGGTTTTAACTCATCACCCTTTATAAGAACACTAGTTTCTACTTGTCTAACATTTGGTATCGTAAACTTAATACATTTCGTTTTTTTCCCGTTAAGAAGTAGGTTATTAACATTAAACCAGTTAACTACTTTTGCGAGGGCACTATTTATATTGTCAGTAACCAGCTGCTGACGTTTGAGTTTAAATAAAAGTGAAGTGTCATCTGCAAACAACACTATATCATGTTCATCCCTTATGAGGTAAGGCAAGTCATTTATATAAATAAGAAATAAAAATGGGCCAAGAATTGAGCCCTGGGGGACCCCCATTTTTACTACAGATCCGGGTGACCTTTTTCTGTTAACATCAACTCTCTGAATCCTATCACTTAAGTAAGAAGTAAGAAGATCCAGAGAAGCGTTCCGAATTCCGTAGTAGTGAAGTTTCCTGATTAAGGTTTCATGAAGAACACAATCGAATGCCTTGGACAAATCGCAAAAGATGCCCAAAGCATCACATTTGTCCTCCCATGCATTATAAATATGTCCTAAAAGTTCAACTCCGGCATCAGTAGTTGAACGACCCCTTGTAAACCCGAACTGTTTGTTATGCAGTAATTTATTTTTGTTAAAAAATCTTTGCATTTGGTTTAAAATAAGTTTTTCAAAAATTTTACTAAAGGTAGGTAGTACTGAAATAGGTCTATAATTAGTAGGGTCTGATGTACTACCCGATTTAAACAATGGTATGATTTTACTATGTTTCATAAGATCAGGAAACTCACCACAATCAATACAATTATTAAATATAACAGCTAAAGTAGGTGCTACAATGTTTATAATTGACTTAGCAACATCCACAGAATTACCCCATAGATCTGCAGTCTTTTTAACATTTAACATGTGAAAAGTTTTAATTACATCTGTACAGGTGACATATTCGAAGTGAAATTCAGAATCACAAACTGGAACGTTTTCTTTAAGTATAGACTCTGCAGCAGTGGGTGATGAGCTTAGAGATTTAGTAGTTGACACAGGAATCTCTGAAAAGAAATTTTCAAAGGCCGCGGCGACTTGAGAATCTGATCTAATTACATTGTCATCAATAGCAAGGCTGTAGTCACTACTTCGGTTGCATGACCTTCCTGTTTCGCTATTAATGACATTCCAAGTCATTTTAATAATGTTACTACTATTTTTAATTTTTGAACTCAAATAACGTGACTTGGCTATACTACAGACTGTTTTAAATATTTTAGAATAATTTTTAACATATAAATTAAATTCAGCAGTGTTTATACAAATCCGTTCATCATATAATTCATAAAGTCGTTCTCTACTTTTATGTATACCAATGATGGCCCAGTCACTGAAGGAAGCGTTACTATTGACTGATAATGTCTTTGGAATGAATGTTTTATCAAATTGTGTGCAATACATATTAAAAAAATCATTATATTGTTGGTTAGGGTCATCATTAGTGAACAAAAGTGGTAATTTACTTAAGAGTTTAGTTTTAAATGTTTCTAAGCGTTTAGTTGTTTTTGGGTTAACAGTGATATCTTTTTTAATAACTTTTTTGTTTTGATTTGGAATAGTGATCAGCTGTCCGCAATGATCCGAGTCTATTAAATTAATCATTTCTTTGTGGTTTGGTATAATATCTGTATAAATATTATCTAGGCATGTGGCACTAGTAGGAGTTATTCTAGTGGGCTCCGAAAATAGATTAGCAAGATTGTATGACTGAAACAAACTTATGATTTTAGTACTTAACCCAGTATTTTCTAACAAATTAACATTGAAATCACCACAAGTGATGATGGACTTGTTTGTATTACAGATTTTGTGCAACACTTCATCCATAACCTTTTCAAAACAATCATACAATCCTGAAGGAGGTCTGTACACGCTTAATATAATGAACTGCTCCAATTCTATACAGGCTATTTCAATTGTCCGCTCAACAGAGAGGCTCACAATGTCCTTTCGGTCCTTAAATTTAAGCTGGTTACTTACTAAAATTAATGAGCCACCATGTATAGCATTTACTCTGCTGAATGAACTACCAACCTGGTGATTACTAAAATTGAACATGAACTGGTGGCTTTTAAGCCAATGTTCTGTCATACAAAGAATATCTATGTTGTAACAATTTAGGAATAATTCTACTTCTAAGTCTTTGTTTAAAAATCCTTGAATGTTTTGATGCACCAGATTGATACTGTTTAATTTTTTTACACTTTCATTTGACTTATTAACAGTCTTAGTTACATTTTTGCTAGAGGTTTCCTCTATTGTCCTAATTTCTAATTTAAATGATGATTAATGTCATTAATTTTGAGCAAATTATTGACAGAATGGTTTAAAATGTCTTTGCATTGCTCAAAAGGAGCAATTTGTTTAGCCAAATTTTTTGGCATTGTGGCCCAACTGTGGACTTAATTGATTAAGAAGCGTCCTCTAGAAAGCTTTTAAAGCAAAACACGCCATTGTTTACGAAGCTGAATATCAATACACCACACTTTCAAGCCCGACATAACTAAAGCGAATAGCCCTTTTTTCTGCTATCCTGTGTCGTGGCGTGGCCTCATAAAACGCGTCCTAAAATATTCACCTATTATTCTTTGTTGTAGTGCTGGGCGCATCAATTATTCCGGCCCGGGACCGCTTCCCAGGATCCCGTGAATGTTTCATACACGCGCCGTGATTGTCCGGACACGGGAACGTAGATTTTGGGTTTTTAAACAGTTTATATGGGGATAAAGGAAAAATTGTTATGAAATTCTTCTTGTTCGTGGCAAAAAATGGAAGTGAAAACGGTTTGACAGGGAAAAATCCAGTTAAAAAACTCGTGTATGATATTTAAAATTTGCGACTATTTATTTTTATTATCTATACAAATAAATAAAACTGAAGTGTCTGTTTGCAATGTCTAAATAACATTTTTTTTGTTTACTAAATGCATTTATGACAGTTTATACGGTAGGTACTTATAACAAAAAAAATAAAATAAATAAATAATAATAATAATTTGTTTTGTCTGTCTCTTTGTTTTCACTAATCTCAAAAATGGCTGGACTGATTTTGACGTAACTTTAACTGGCAGATAGCTGATGTTATAAAATTAACCTTCCCTTCCTTCCTTCCCTTTTCAATCTATCCAAAGGTTGTCTTTAAAAGGTCGCTCTTAGTGATAAGACCGCTCATTGTGTCACCCTTTATAAAATTTATATATTTATGTCTGTAATTTATATGGTGTACATAATAAAGAGTATTCTAATAAATTAGAAAAAAAGATTGATGGTTCCACGCAAAAAAATAAAACTCATGGATCCAATTTGTTTTCCGACATACACGCCAACGAAATCGCGGGCATAGCTGGTTATTATACAATAACCCTTAGCACAGTCAAATACACTCATTATCTTTAGTTTTAGCGTTTGTAACTGGTAGCTAAAATGAAAAAGTTTTTCATCTTGACAAAGGCTCCTTTTTCAAACAACGATCCTTGAATCATTGTTGTTTTCTTCGACTGTCTCCAACATTCAGGTGCAAACAACAGGTTTTATCTTTTGTTATAAGACTACATCAGCTTTATATAGTGCGTATAAAACAACGAAACTCTGTATATTTGTGTCGGTATAATGCTGCATTTCTAAATCCAATGAATATGGTATGACAGCGCGGAAACGAGACGTGTGTAGTTTGGGGTGCGGTGCGAGTGACAGAGATAGAGGATAATTTATGATAAAGTAGACAAAAAAGAAGGTTTTGATTTCCATTATAAGTGTCTTAACAGACACAATCGCTCATTCAATTTAGGCATATGCCGGCGGTTATTTTAGCCCTCACTTCCCCATTGGGTATTCCAAGTGCTGGTCATTTTGACCAACCAAGGCAACCATCATCTGCCTGCCTTTTCACAACTATGTTGGGGTCGGCTTCCAGTCTAACTGGATGCAGCTGAATACAGTATTTTACATGGAGCGACTGATGATATCTGACCTCCACAACACAGTTACTGGGTAACACGATATCACTTGGTATGACTGGTTATCAGACGTTTTGGGCTTCTGACTACCCGTAACGGCTGATCTACGAATGACAAAATCAAAATCAAACGTCCTTTATCCAAATTAGGCTGAGAATCAGCACTTTTTGAACTTCAAAATTACATAAGAAAGTCCCCCAAAACGCCCGTCCTTCACCACTTCCTAGTGCTTTCGACAGCCAGAACCAACGGCTTAACGTGCTTCCCGAGGCACGGAGGGGTCTCGATATGCAAAGGATGGTCACCCATCCACGGACTGACCTCGGCAACCGTAGCACTACCTTCAGTTGACCCGTGCGGCTGTTATCACTGAGCCACGAGCCATTGTTTTCTAAACTATAACCCTAAAAAGCCCGCTAACCCTTGAACTCCACCCCACACTATAACCCGCGAGAGATTTGCTGCAACAAGGGGGATCACTCGTAAACTAGTTGATACGTCACTCATAAAATATTGAACGACATTTAAATTACGCAGCGCAGCGATATATTATCGCGAGCGGATGGGGTGGCACACCAACTCACACACAAATATATGGATTGATATATTTTTGGGGACAACTAGGATAACATGTATTTTTAGGGTATGAAATGGGTTGGATGAATAGATACGGAAAATATGGTGGGCCTGGGTATACAGTATTAAAAAGAAATGCTGAATTGTGTGGACAGATTTTTACAACAGTTAACATTGTGTTTCGTGCTGCTGGTCTAGTGATCGCAAATACGACTGCTGAGTTTATATTTCTGGGTTTGATCCCCGGGTCAGTTAAAGCATTATTAGATTTTTACAGGCATTTTTTTTTACTAGCCCACGCTGTCCCACTGCTGGGGATAGGCCACCCTCCACTCCTTCACAGGCCTTAGATAAACTTAATTTATTTGTCCAAAACGTCAGTAGACACACATGACATGCAAGATGTTGATGCACCACACCGTGGCTCCCCACCCGGAAACCAGTTGGCTGTGTTGTCGCAGTTTTTTATGTATTTCGTTAATATAAGCGTTCTATTGTAAATTGCTTTCTTGCAAAATATCAATACGACCTACGCCGGACGACATGAGGACATACCTATTACAGTAAACTTATTGGTGACGTTTTCTCCAGAAGGGTCATGTTACTCGTATGACCGGAGTGCGTGTATGAACAAATGTATGAACGTAAAGGAAGCAAGGAAGCGAAGGAGTGTGTAAGTGCTCATATACACGAGTGGCACGTTGCAGTCGACGCGTCCACGACTGCTGTCGACAAGTCGACGACTGCCGCCAACGAGTGGCAACGGTTGCAGGTACCTCTACTGCTGGCAATGTTGGCAGGTAAGTTCTTCAGTTTCTGCCTTCCCCCATGGGAAGAAGGCGTGAGAATAAGTATGTATTATCAATTAAAGTCAACCTTGAAGAAAATAAAACGAACTATTCTAACAATTAAATACTGAAGAATTCGTTTCTTTGTTCCCGTTTCGTAGTTAATTCAAATTAGTCACAAAATTATTAAATTACTCCAAAAACACTTTCTGCAAGACATATTTCACACTCAAAAAAACTTACCTCCTAGCAACACAAAACCTCAAGCATTTCTTTCAACAATGAGGAGAACGATAACCGAGCATGTTTCGTGTTAATGAGAACAAAAAGTGACATACAGACATAGACAAAGTGGCGCTAATACGTTTGGACTTCTTATACTCGTACATACGATGTTACGGGGAAAAGTTTTTTTTTTTCTGGTCAGGTAAACATTAGAGCTCTTTGTTCTTTTTTTCGCTGTACGTGTGTTAAAGGGCAATTTATTTGTGTACAAATTGACATCAAAAGTGCCAGTGATGATCAAATCCCGTGTTGGCAAACCTATTTTCTACTCAAATAGACTCACCTAGTTGCCAACTAGGCATAAATACAGTGGTTTGCAGCTACTGAAAAATCCCTAATGCCAAAAACAAATGACACTGCCCGATCTAGGATTCGTCCCCAAGATCCGTCGCTTAGCAGTTGGGCTTGCGATAATATTATATAACAACGAGTCAGTTCTCGATGCAGAAAAAGTAGTAAGTCCAGGGTGGCAGAGACAACGACGTGCCAACTGTAACCATGAAATCAGTACACAATAAAGACCCCTAGCGTAGAAATTTTAAATTATCAAAAAAAAAAAAAAAACTGCTGTTTCATAGAAAAATGCAATACCTACGCGATCAAAATGTACTGAACAGCTATTTCTTTTTTTAACTCGACGAAAAATTTTAACGCAAAGGGGTTCAGAATCATGTTCTGAATCATAGTTTATTAAAGGAAAATATAAACACAAACCCGGAACAACCATGTCCAAACCAAAACTTATAAGTAAGAGAAAGTACTTACTAACAAAACTACTGTCCCTTAATAACGTGCTCAAATTCCGGACGGCGCTATGCAAATATGAGTATGTCCATATATTATGTAGCGGCCAACGTAATATGATGTACACCGAAATGTATTAGTTTAGCTCCTAGCACTTATGTGAGCTTGGTATTTTAGTCGAAATTGTGTGGCATTGTTATGGGGGTTAGTGAATAAAAAGCTATGATGTGGTGGTTTTATGGACCCCTGTTGTTTAAGAAACAAATTGAGGTTTTCATTTGTACTTTGAAAAGAGCCAGTCGCACCACACAGATCCACTACATAGCATTCCAAGGGTATCTATAGAATCTAAAAAAATAAAATAAAAATAAATAAAATATAAATAAAATATAAATAAAATATAAATAAAAATATAAATAAAATATAAATCTAAACTGGTTGTGTCCAATTTTAATAGCCGTGTTTTTAATGGCAACATAATTATTAATTTCGGGACTACATTATACCTCAAGAACCGTTTCGCATCAAACATGGCTCAGTTGCTAATTATTTTGAATAAAAAATAAGTTTCGAATCAAACTTGGTTTCGTCCCTTTGAATTGAGTATCAAAGTTGGCTACGTCCAAGTTAACAATAGGAGAGCTCCATTTGAAACAAAACAGTAACGGCCGGTCATACGATTTTTTGTAATGAGCTCGTTGTTTTTATCTAATTTCAAATGTATACTTAGATATATTCAGTGCTTGGGAACAAACCTGGTTACGTTCAATAGTTATTTACGTTTTTGGCTTATTTTTCTTATAGTATGCATGATATCATTCTAATGAGAAGTTGCTTTCCATTTATTTCAAATTAGTACGTAGTAAGGCGTTGGGTACAAAAATAATACGTTTTTAATAATAATGTGATTTTTTTTCCAAGGGCATATACAGTTTTGATTCTATATCCCTAAATTTTGATCTTTACCCAGAAGTGGAATTAACACCAAAATGTATTAGTTTAACACTTAGTACTTATCTGTGCCTAGTACTTTTTTTAAGGAGCCCAGAAACACTGGTACTCGTAGCTGTTAAACACTTTTTTCTTTGTTTTCAGGGGGTTACCTTCAAACCTCGGCCAGGCTTTGGGGATAGGATTTGGTAGTGTGGGATTTTAGACATGTAGGTAACGGAAGCCGACCCCAACATAGTACACTAAAACATAGTTGGGAAATGCTTAGGCAGATTGATTAAGGTAATATGACGACGTTCTACACAGCCCATTTTTTTTTTCTTAAATTCGATTTGTCATAGTTATGACCGCATACTTTATAAATACACACCTTTGGCTTTCGCCCAGCAATAGGGTAATGTATACCTTTTTTTTTTGTTTACGGGGGGAAACCTTCAAAAGGCACCTGGACTTTGGGGAAAAATAACCAGGTAGTAATAGCATCATCTATTAGGTCATCCCACTTCCAGTGTCATATTTTTTATTTCCAATATTTATGTATTGCGCAATGGTATGCAATAGTTAATACATGTGTTGTCTTGTACAATCATGTTAGTTTAATTTGGTGTGTTGTATTGTCAAGACGTGCATTGATTTAAAATGGAAGATTTAAAAAAATCTATTAATGTAGTGGAGCAACGTATATTTCTAAAGTTTTGTGCTTTACTCAACTACTCTGGAGGAGTTGCGCACGACTTACTGGTAAAGTGTGTTGGTCGTAACGCCTTAAATAAAAGAACCGTACCGCGATGGCTTGAAATGTACAGTGGCCTCCAAAAGTCCATAGGCATTCTCACAAAGCATTAGCTTGACGTTTAGTTTGACTTACGACCTTCTATTTTCAAGAATAGACACATGTATCATTATTGTCGTCAACAAGTGATTGTACTTCATAATTTCGACGTTAACACACAAGTCAAGGTGGCCTAGCGGCTAAGTGCCTGCAGATAGATGCGCGAATCAGTAAGCCGTGAGTTCGAATCTCACGCCGAATATGGTAGACTTTTTGCAAGTTTTTACTCGATTGGAAGAAATGGCACAGAAATATAATATTCTTTATCTTGTTCGCTTTGTTCACACATTTTGTAAAGTTAAGAAGGTAGATCGTAAAAAACTTAATAAAGAATTTAGATTTCTGTGAGGTAGACATGAGTTTTATGAATATTTAACCGTTGTCGTTTTAGTTGTAGTTGTTGGTTAGTGACATGTGGTCACTAACCAACAACTGCAATAGCGGTATTGATTATTCTCAAAATGCAGGCAAATATTAGGTAATATTGAGGCGGGGGCGACGATTATTGGGCTGCATAAAAGTGGTCTTAATAGAACACAAATATCTAATGAAACCGGACTGAATGTGAGTATTTAATATTAATGAATTGTAACTTAAACTTTTATTTGAAAATACCTATTATTTGTTGACAATGGATGATTCTTTTTATTGATTATTAAGTCCATCATGAGGCCTAAAAGATAAATAATTAGTGTTTATTATTGGATTTATAAATGCAAAGTTGGAATATTTGAATAGGTATTATATTAAATAAATATTATTATATTATATTAAAATGAAGTCACTTTAGTATTTTGTTACAGCTGCCTAATTTCACTTTTTTTTTTTTGTTTTAGAGGAATACTGTAAGTCTCTGGATCAAAAGATACGAGGCAGAGAAAGGCCGAAGTGGAAGGCCGGCGCTTATTAGCGAGGCACAGCGACGACATATGGTGGGCGAGCATGAATTTAATGGATTCACACCAACGAGACACTTTGCTGAACTATTCGACACCTCATCGTAAACTCTTCGCCGTGCCCTCCACGCTGAAGGCTTGCACAGAAGACCAGCTAAGAAGCCCTTGTTGACAGAACGACATAAACAAGAACGATTACGTTTCGCACGGGATTATTTAGATTTTGACTGGAATACTACCATATTTTCAGATCAAAAGACATTTAAATCCAGCCATAAGGGTAGGCTTCATTTATGGCGCATTTATGGCAATATGTGGGGATGGATGAGTGCAGCAGGGCCAGGAGAACTAGCTTTTATGTAGTTATACAAAATATTAATATCTAAATGTTTTGTTTTTTATAATTAGACGGTGTAACTAAATATTTAGTAATATTAGCATATCCGTATTATTTAATGACCTTAAACAATTGAGGTTTAGTTTCAATCTTCTTTTCGTCAAGAAAATGAAAAATTAAGCTATTACCTCAATACATTTATTGTGACGTTACATTAAAAAAAACATGTTTATAAAGTCTAAATCATATATTACTTTTCAATAAACTTTACTGAATACCGATACCTCTAATAAGTGGGTATCAACAATTATATTTGTGTTATTAGAACATCCTTTCCTTGTTATGTTATTATGAATTGACTAAGTGGGTATACACCAAAAAATCTTATGAACGGTTACAAGAGAACTTCTTTTTATCTAAGTAGGAATGTGACGTCACAATTATTGTCATCAAAATTGTTAATTTTATAAATAAATAAAACGAATAAACATTTTTGTTATGATTTAGCACGACTATTTTAGTTCCACCTTCCAAAACCGAAAAAATAAATTAAATATCACATAAATACTTAAATAATAATACAATAACTAATATTTGCTTCTTATAAAAATGATAATAAGCATGAATACATTATAAATAAACATAAACCTAATAAGTTTTTACTTAACATTATTATGGTTTCAAAGAAACAAAAAAACGGCTAACAATAATAATTCAGATTCGAACTCAGACCTCATTGATCGTGAACCTGTTGCTTAGCGCAAATAGCTAGCAGCACGTATTAGAAGCTTGCGAATTTTAGCAATGCTATGGTAAGAACAGACGCGTATTGTAAATGCAACAGAAATATCATGCTATTTCGTCTATTACGACGACAGTTTATTAGTGTGTGTTATCTGCGGAATGTTGAGACATCACTCGCACACGCACTGACTATCGCGCTCGTACTGTTCATGGCAATGTGAACTTTAGCGTGCTTATGGACTTCTGAGCGTTTACTGTACAAACAAGGAAGAACCACAGCTGAAGATGAGCCGCGAGCACCTCGATCATTATCATCGACTAGATTAGAAGCAAGGGACAAAATCAAGGAAGCACTTCGTCAGTCACGTAGGGTCAGTGTCAGTGATCTCTCTACTCAACTTAACATTCCTCATTCCACTATACATAGAGTACTCACGGAGGATTTATGTCTGGTCAATAGAAGTGCAGTGTGGGTGCCCCACACTCTGAACACGGATCAGAAGGAGTTTCGTTACGAAACTGCGCGTAGCCATTTATCGTGGTATCGCCGTAAGAAAAATATACTTAATAGATTCATATGCCTTGATGAAACTTGGATCGAATTTTATACTCCTCGTCAAAGACATCAGTCACGATGTTGGGTGGAACCGGGCACTTCAGCTGAACATTTACCACGTGCAGAGCTACATGAACGAAAAATACTACTAATAGTAGCTATGGATGTCAGAGGCATTGCTTTTTGGAGAACTTATGATGAAAATACAACTATGACTGGAGAGCGATATAACTAAGTCATTTTTAGAAGAAAATATTCCTATTTGGGCAGACGAACATCATATAACGAGTCCTATAATTTTACATAAAAACGCCAGACCGCACAAATCAAAAATAGTTCAGAATTTAATTGAAGATAAAGGATGGATTGAAATTATTCAGCCGCCATATTCCCCGGATATGAATCCTTGTGATTTCAATTGTTTTGGCCATGTGAAGAGGAAATTGTCGGGTACTCGATACAATAGCAAAAAGGAGTTAGATATTAAACTAAAGAGCATTATTGATGAATTAAATGAAAGTGGTACTTTAAATGGTGTTCAAGATTTGCCAGCAGTCTGGGAGCGAGTGATTAATAGTGGTGGAGATTATTGATTAGTGTCACAAGGTTATATAGTGTAGTAGTCAGTTAAAAAAATATGACACTGGAAGTGGGATGACCTAATATTACATACCGAAACCCTCCTGAGCTTCGAAATTAACGTTATAAGCCAGACCATCGGGATTGGCTATATTTCATAGATCTTTGAAAGTCGTTACGGGTAATCAGAAACCAGAAAATCTTACAACCAGCTTTCCTAAGGGTATCTTGGTACCTAGTAACTGGGTAGTGGAGGTTTGATAGCCAGTCGCTCCATGTAAAATAATTTAATACACTGCCTGTCACCTTCCAGTTTAATCAACTCATTATACTGGGAGCTGACCCCACCATAGTTGGGAAAAGGCTAGGCTGGGATACAAATTACAAAACTGTTATTGAAAACATCCTTTGTATTGATGACCATCCTACAGAATCTATGGAACAAATCTCTTTGAAGGCCGGATTATATCCCGGATAATGTATCAGAGGGACAAAGATGAGTGATACACCCTGTATACAGTGACAGAGGTATCGTTACTGATACTAAGCGCCAACAGCATCGCTGCGCCGAACTATATAAGCGGAAAAATCAGGTGCAGACCTAGGAAGGAATAGAGTTGGACCTAGTAAAATGATTTTATGATTTTTGGTTTGGTTTAACTAACCCCTTTAACGTGGATCCACGCGAGACACTACGGTTTTTTAATTGTTTCTGTAATTACGGCATTCAACCTGTTATAAGGCGACCCTTTTCTTGTTGGTCTCGTGGTGGCTTGTATGACTGCTGCGCGTCAAGTCCTGTGTTCGGTGCCCAGGTTAAGCAAAGTTTTGTAATGTGACTTCACATAGCCTATAACCAGCGTAAAGTCAAATTTTGAATAGTAACTTAGAAGTTAGGAGGAAACAGATGAACATACATACCGGTCAAAATTATAACCCTTCTTTTTGCAACGCCGTAGTCGGGTAAAAACATTGACCAACGTTGTAAAAGACCTACTTACAATTCAATCATTTACTTACAATTGAATCATCTATCATATCATAATATTTTGTGGTTAAGTAATAACAGCCACGCGGGTCGATCAATCAGGTTAAGCTACGCTTGCTGCGGTTGTTCCGTGGATGGGTGACCATCTTTACATACCAAAACTCCTCCGTGCTTCAGAAAGCACGTTAAGCCGTTGGTCCCGGCTGTCATTCATGGAAGTTTGGCAGTCGTTACGGGTCGTCAGTCGCCTGAAAGTCTGACAACCAGTCTTACTAATATCGGTATCGTATTACCAAGTAACTGGGTTATGAAGGTCAGATAGGCAGTCACTCCATGTATAATACTGTTGTTCAGTTGTATCCGGTTAGACTGGAATTCGACCCCAATATAGTTGGGAAAAGGCAGGCAGATGATGATGTCTTTAACATTCCCCATTCACTATTAACAGACATACAAATAACTTAAAACCAGTCTCACAAACTAAGAAAGTACATTACAATAAGGCTGGCTACAGACAACAAACTTGCGTTATTGATACATTGTTTGTTGCACACGATGCGACTCCAGCAAGCGGCACAATTCACTTAGTTAGCAAGCAGTAACAAGTTGTCGCAAGTTGTCAGTCGCCTGGGAACAATACTGTGCTTCTAAGTTGTCGCTTCAACTTGGGTAGTTATTATAATTAACGGAGTAAGTAGACGTTAAGTAAATATTTAAAGATGGGAGCATGGCATTGTCTGTTGGTGCGATTTATACTAACGTAGTTTTATTCATATTCATTCCAGTTGTGTGTGTGTGTCTGTTCCAGAATCTTGCCGCGTTGTATCCTGTTAACCAGTAATTGGGTTGTCGAGGTCAGATAGGTAGCCACTCCATGTAAAATACTGATGTTCAGCTGCATCTGGTTAGACTGGAAGCCAACCCCAACATAGTTAGGGATAGGCTTGGCAGATGATGGGTCCAGTTGTGAATAGGTAGGAATCAGTACTTGTTTAAATTACGTAGAAGCCAATCGACGTAATTTAAACAAGTCAGTACTTGATTAAATTACGTCGATTGGCTTCTACGAAAATAAGAAAAACAATTACATATTATCAGAAGAAAAATCAGTATTTTTCTTCTGATAATATGTAATTGTTTTTCTTATTTTGATACTTATTTTTATATGTAATTTGAGTCATTTCTTTGTTTCATAAACAAATATTGTTTCCATTTCCCAAAACAACGAAATATTTGATCATTGACTGATTGATTCCAATTCAACAAAGTGTAAGGCCGGCTGACTGCCCAGACTGTCAAACTTGCTGGTTGTTATTGATGCATAGTTTATACTCGCCTCGACGTGGAACAACATCCCATGCACTCACCTAAAGTGTTTTTATTAACTTCATGTGTGGGAAGTTATGAGTTTCATCTTCTAACAGTGTGTAGTATGTTTTACTATTTACTTTTATAAACGTAATCGCTAGACGGGCTTGTGTTGATCACGGCAAACGAATAACGCCTAACAATGGCTAATAACCTATAGCAGGGAGCAGTGTTGGCCCAGTGGTAACGGCCGGTTATAGGTTCGAATCCTGTCAGGCGCTTTACTTTATGTAAATTAATTCATCACCACTGCTTTCAAAACGGCGAAGGAAATCATTGTGAGGAAACTACTATACTTTTTGGTTCAACTAAAAATTCAAAGACATGTGACATCTACCGACGTTCACATCAAAAGTATAGTGAGTCAACGATTCACTGTGAGCCCTAGAGATACATGGCATTTCTGTGATGGCGTGTAAGAAAAGTTGAATATGTAAGGACAAACAGAAAAATATGTAACGCTCACTCACAGTCAGCGGTGGAAAATACGTAGTGATGTGAATTTAGCCACAAAGCATACAAGCTCTTTTTTTAGTGAGTCAAATAGATTAATCGTGAGGAAACTGGCATGTCCTAGAACCTAAAATTTGAAAACATGTGACAACCTGCTCTGGTAGATTACTGCCCCCTCCCTCTGAAAGAGAGGAGGCCTGTGTCCTAGCAGTGGGAACCATGGAGGCTGATTTTGCTAATAAAATAAATCCCCAGTCTATAATCTTCTGAACCCTTCCCGATATCGCCGCAGTATCGCATACGGCATTAGCATACGTGTACCGATGTACCGTGTCTGTACCTAGAGGGGGGTGAAGTGGGGGGTGTAGGGGGTGGAGCCTTGCGGCAAATGGAATCTTCTGTAAAGGTGGTTCAAGTTGCCGCGGCGTTGATGCGTTCTTCTTTGTGACGTCAATGCACGTGTATGCTTAAGAATATATTATTTTGATTTTTTTCTTTCTGTATGTAATGCTGATTTTGAAGTTGAGATGCATTTAGTTTAGTGGTTGAAGAGATTTTTCAAAAAGGCTTTGCTACATTTACTAGGTAACGTAGTTATTTCTGCCGTCTGTGGCTTAAAGGTTTGGGAGCCGATAACATAACAGGCTCTGAGGCTCTTTATTGGACCAAAGTCTGACCCATTCTTATGCTAATTTGTATTCTTCGCCCTCACTTTACAAGACAGGCATGGTAGGTATATAAATAACAACTTTTTAGCCGACTTATACTAAAGACCAATTCAATAATCGTAATAAACACCTCAGCGAGGTGATCGCTGAAAATCAATGCTAATTTTTTTCAAAACGTAGGAAGATAGAGGTTTTTTTTATTATTTTAAGACTGACATTAGAATGCGAACGTCTTAAAATACGCGAATTGCCCCTCAGATGTTCTACAAACAACTCAATTTAATTCCCAAAACTGAAAGATTTTAAGATGCAAAGACTGTAAATTAGAGCAAAAAATAAACATCGTATAGTCGTAATAAAGTCTCTATTTCCTCTAACTTGTACCACGACCGAACTGTCCTATTCAACAAGCTTCCTTTTGATAGAGTCGCTGAGCGACGATGTGTTTTAATTCATAAAGTGGCCCGACGCAAAATGATCACTATTCATACTTTTATTAGACTGAAGAAAAATACGCAGAAGTACAGCTTAATAATGTGACTTTAACCCTCTATGACTCATAAGCTGGGATTTATTTGATTTTTTGGATTAGAGAAGATTACAAAAAAATAAAATACACGTGTTTCTGGATTTTCATTATTTTTAATTATTTGGGAAGAAAATTACAAAAATTGCAACAATCACTTTTACCAACAAAAACAAAATAAAATATGAAAGTGTTGAAAAATAACGTTACAAAATAAAGTTCAAACACTCACCTCTCCAATTTATCAATATAATACACAAGACACGAGCAGAACAATTTTTTATATATTTTTTAAATCACAGTGAACCGCCACGTTTCGTGCCTAAATACCGACTGTCGTAACACAAATCTCAATTTGTAACAAGAATCGCCGTCTAGTCGTATTTTTTGGTACTAGTTCATTAGTTCGGAGTGTAGACTACGAGTTACAGTGCGCGATTACGTTATGAAATCTATTATTTTAAATTTCGAAGCGTTTGTACGGTATGTTACCTACAGTCTACACTGAGCTATAGAGGGTTAAAACTCACGGATTTCTAAAAAATCGGTCATCATGGTACATAATGAGGGAAACGCCGTGAGGAAAGTTTTGTGTATGAACGTGGATGGCTATACGTGCAGGGGATGACCAAAGAAACGATATGGCTAGAAAGAGGGGAGGGGGGACGGGGACTATCGCGATGACGCCCAATAGAGAAGGATGGAAGACAAAGACATTGCGCCAACCCCAAATTAATTGGAATAAGAGCAAGAGAATGATGAGACTTCTCAAAAACTAGATAATATTTTGCACCCAAATTGTCCGTTTGAACCCATAAAATATGCCACTAAACTTCTGAACCTATCTGCTTACTGTCCCCTGCCGACTCAGCGGCTGTTTGAAATATATTTTTATCTGTATCGCCGCCTCTCCGTCGGAAAATCTTTCAGTTACCATTTGATCTGTCGAGTGGCTTATTTATGGACTTTTGTTTTATTTCCACGTGTTTTTCTTTCTATGGGGATTGGAGGAAAGGAAGTTGTTTGAATAGAGCCTCGAGGTGTGTTTTTAACTGTGATATGTCATGTGTAAGCTTTCTCACGATGTTTGTGTAAGATTGCACTAGGTTTAAGAGTGAAAAGTTCTTTTTTTTAAAACGAAGATGTTTTTATCATCTTTAGCATATAAGTACCAGATATTTTTGCATTTTTTTTTTTAATAAGTAAACAATATAATTTCTCTCTTTTATTGCTAGCGAAGTCGTGAGAAAAGTGGACTGATTATAGCGCTCTGGTGGAAGCTATTTGGGTCAAGCTAAATTAGAATTTGAATCAAGTTTTAAGTAGGTTCCCACATTTTATTTACATAAACAAACAAATTTGTAATTTGAAAGTATAAACTCAAATATTTTTCTGTGAAAATCATAATAATATTTAAATAAATTACACATGCAACCTCCACGAGTATTTTATAAGCTGATGGAAAAAAAAATATGAGTTAAATATTATTTTGATGATAGAAAATAATAAAGACTCAGCTTGGACAGCTGATAAAGCGCGTCATCATGTACTCGTATTTTACATATGAAAAGATTGATTTTATCTAAATAATTAAGAATTTAATCTAAATTAATATTATAAAGAGATGAGATTTAATTATTGCATGTCTGTTTGTTACGCTATCACGCTAAAACGGCTAAACGGATTTGGATGAAATTTAGCACAAGGGTAAACCATGACTTGGATTAGGACATAGCATATTCTTTTATCCCGATATACCTACAGGATAGAGACTTATGCGGGCAAAACCATGGGGCGCAGCTAGTACTAAATAAGCCTTTCATAGAACGACTTCGTTACAGTACACAGGCGGACTAGCTTAGGCATTTGTGTGCTGTGTTCTATTAACCAATTTCCCCACAAAACTACAAACAAAAGTTCACTCAAATTGATTCAATTCCTCTTCCGAACAAATTGTCTCCCACGTCACTATACAGCACTCCTATTAAAAGGCTGTCAGTAACAAGGTCGTGCATTGCTGGGTGCAGCTGAGCCCCATACACTACGGCCGTAAATAACGCGCAATGTATCGCGACGTCGACGTACACTCGTACGTATTTATTGTTACGAATCGCTGACAGCGAGCGGAATTCATGATTGTTTGCTTTTTTATTGGGATTTTGTTTATTTTGTAGTGAAATAGTGAAAAACTGGTTTAAATGACGGGCTTGGGTTTCAACGAAATCATGACTCGACAGCCTCGGTGGTCTAGAGCTCGCCAGCGCGACTGCTGATCATAACGTCCTGGGTTTGATTCCCAGCGGGGTAATTGCGTAATACAGTGACAGTAGCAATGGCTTTCATTTTGACAGTTCAACAACATTCATTGACTTGTTTACGTTGATGAGCAGACAAATTTTTCGAACATTTGTTGTAAAGTATTAGCAATATCCTTCAAAATAATTCAGTTTGTGATTAAAAGTTGAAAGTGTGTTACGTAATTAGAGCGCAGGTCGGGCAGTTTCTTTTAGGATTTTCCTTCAGAAACACAGTATCAGCTCGGGGTCTGGATTTGTGCCCGGTTGGTGGGACCATCATCACATGAGACTTGCGAATTGTGGGTGTGCTAAGGTACACCTCTCCTCCCCCACGCTGGGATAACAGTCGTGTTATGTTATGCCATGCAAATCATGCATCTAAGCTTTGTGACTGCCAAGGTCTACTGACCAAGACCCCTAGCTGACATTTCTAGCGGCTCTAATTTAGGACTCAGTATTAAGACACAGTAGACTAGATAGACTATGTAATACGACCAAAATATATTTTGAAAAAGTACCTACCTATCCATTTTTTGAAGATGTTTAATGTATTTTAAATGCATCTGCATGAATGAAAAATCAGTGTATAGACGATCTCGTAATTGTGTTACAACATTTGACAACAATTTGCAGTAAATTGAATCTTCATAGCATCATCAGCCGATAATGTTCCCACGGCTGATACACAGGTCTCCTCTCTGTGAGACGGAATGGCCGCAAGACACGACACGGGCGAAGTGCGGGTTTGTAGATGTCACATTTCTTCGAATGTTTGCTTGTAAGGCATGCCAGTTTCCTCACGATGTTTTAGCAGTGGTGATGAAATAAATTACACAATGTAAAGCGCCTGCCTGTTTTCGAACCTACGAACTACAATATTCGTAAGT
Organism: Eremobia ochroleuca; assembly: GCA_949629135.1. Lineage (NCBI taxonomy): Eukaryota > Metazoa > Arthropoda > Insecta > Lepidoptera > Noctuidae > Eremobia > Eremobia ochroleuca. The sequence goes on from OX451409.1 coordinate 15,212,367, forward strand.
CGGGGCCGCTACTGGAACACCACTCCTCTATTACGAAACTTCATTAAGGTTAAAATGATCTAATTGTCGCATAGACAAATAGACTTGCCCGTGGCTAAATAATAACAGCCGTACAGGTCGATCGTTCAGGTTAAGCTACGCTTGCCGTGGTTGGTCTGTGGAAGGGTGATCATCTTTACATACCGAGACCCCTACGTGCCTCGGAAAGCACGTTAAGCCGTTGGTCCCGGCTGTCATTCGCAGATCTTTGACAGTCGTTACGGGTAGTCAGAAGCCCGAAAGTCTGACAACCAGTCTTACCTAGGGGTATCGTATTACCCAGTAACTGGGTTGTGGACGTCAGATAGGCAGTCGCTCCATGTAAAATACTGGTATTCAGCTGCATCCGGTTAGACTGGAAGCCGACCCCAATATAGTTGGGAAAAGGCTAGGCAGATGATGATGCTTTATGACGTGCAAGCGATATTCAACCTTAGGGTGATAAAATCAGCCAGGTCGAGTATTATTATTATTAAAACCCTGTGATGTCCCACTGCAGAGCAAAGGCCTCCCTACTCTCTTTCCACTTCTCTCTGTTTAATGCTGCTAAGGACCAGTTCTTTTTATAGGAGTCCAGCTGACCCCGCCGTCGCCGTCTGGGCCTGCCGCGATGTCACTTGCCATTAAGAGGGATTGGGTCTTAAGTTTGGCCCATTAGTCGTCTGACGTGCAGCAGATGAGTCGAATATACTCCTACAGTTAGTTTTTCGTTCAGTATTCATTCTAGGTTCTCAATCCGCAACCTGTAACTTGGAATCTACTTAAAAACCCACTTCCTAACTACCAAGAGTGAAGAAAAAAAGCGTAGAAGAAATGTGAAGAAACTTCAATATAAAAATCGAAGCTCCAACTTTTCAATTTGTTATTAATTTCCTAAGTTCTCAACTATGCGGTATAAAAAGTAAGTTAGTGCTTAGACTGGTTGAGCTGCAGTTGGCCGGCATTGTCCAGTTTGATGCTAAGTTTATAATAACCGCCGCGAACAACACTGTACATTACTTGTACGTAGATGTTACAGGCATTATGGGGAATCAGGATATCGTGAAGCTACCTGGAGTCTATACAGTATACACGGTAGGATCTACATTCTCAAAACAGTGCATAGTGGTTTCTCTAACGAAGATACAATGTACAAATATGGGTTGATTCTGAATGACATTGGTGATTAGCCTTTTTCAAGAGTGGTCATATTTTCATTATAATATAGTATTAATATAATATTTATTTATTGACACCAGCTTTGTATATAATACTCGCGATGACTTGCGTGAAATTGTGGACCCCACACTTACCGCGACGCTGTGCATCGCTCGTCCACGCTATTACTTCGTTTTCGCGTAGAGTTCTTTCTGACTTTCTTTTCTTTTTGATCGACTTCTACAGGTCGTAGCGTGATATTGAAATAAAGCAAAGTTAAACATTTCTGAAAAATTGGGCTGTCAAATGCAAAAGGAATATTTCAAATCTGACTGGTAGTTCCAGAGATTAGCGCGTTCAAACATACAAACAAACTCTTTCTCGTTTTACCCAATAAACCTACATTCCGCCAGTTATTTTTAAGTCTGGACCTAAAAATACCTGGCGGTGGTTATTTTTAGGACTGGGCAAGCCTATTGCCACCAACCGTGATGCTTCTGAGAAATGTCTGATGGAAAACCCCATCCACAATTATTCAAGTTTGAATAATTTCATTTTTGTTTTATCAACAATCAATAACATATTCCAAACGAGTTCACTATTACTCGAGTTCACATCCACCTGGCACTCGGTGATTATCACAAATATTCTATCGCACGCAACAGTTCTTTATAGCGGTCTGTAGCCCATTCCCGGATGCCTATTACCGGCAGTGGACCGTTTATGGGTCGTTGCCTATATTTATATTGTATAGTTACTGACAGGTTACTGCCCCATTGCTTTCAAGTACCGTTTGGACTTCTTTTCTTAAAGTTAACCCTTGTGAGCTGGTTAGGACCCAATAGTCAATGATTTATTGTATTAAAAGGTATTGTTTTAGTTGAAAGCTTTCATTTGATTATGGTATTATTGAAGCTAACTCAAAAACTACCTACGAAAATTTATTAAAATTTATATGGGACTACCCCTGAGGCATACCCTATTTATAAAAAAATACCTACTTTTTGTAATCGATTTACATACAAAAAAAAATACAATCAAATTGAGAACCTCCTCCTTTTTATGTACAGATGCATACACTTATAGCCACAATGCATGCCATGACAATTCCACTAAGCCGCCACTAAAAAGTCATGGGAAAGCAAACGACTCAATTTCTTTTACTTGAACTTTTAACGATAAGTTTAGTTTAAAAACCAAACTACTGAACAAATTTTGATGAAATTTCTATGGCACTAATCTGAAAGTATATAAGGTGCTATAAAAACAATTTTGCAAATCGTTTTATAAATAACGGAGTTCTGAGGTACAGACGCCAGCACATCAAGCTACTACAATCTGTCAAATTTCTTGAATAGATTTTCAACTTTAACGCTAAAGCATAAAGTTAAAAGTTGATTGAGACAATTTGACAGTTTGGGGTAGCTTGAGGTGCTGGCGTCTGTACAAAAAAAAGGAGCAAAAAAAATTGAGGAACTCCTTCTTTTTTTGAAGTCGGTTAAAAAGGAAATCTAGGGAAATTAAAAAGGGATGGAGTAATAACTGAGTTATTTTATTATAATCTTAACGTGGTCTTTATGCGTCAAAAATGGCAAATAAGTAATAAAATAAATAAAAAAAATATAAATATTAAGCTTTCGATTTTAAGGACAAGAAAATAATTTTTATTTTTAACTTAAATTACTTACTTCAAAATATGAGCAGTTTACCTATCCATGCACGGACATTTGTGACACTCGCGTCACTCGCAGCTCAGGCACTATCGACACTCTCATTTGACACTCTTGATACGTCCGACACTCTCATCTGTCACTTGTGACACTCTCATCTGAGTATCGTAACACTCTCACGAGTGTCATTGTGCTCGCCGACGCGATCTAGTTTTACTGATCAAAAAACTTGTAAAAGTTTTAAAAGATCTAGTTACAGAAATAAACATAATTTCACTTCGATCCGTTTTTTGGAAACATGCAACAGTCACGACATTTAGTAGCCTTTTCCACAAACCCCGACTTCCCATACTCCCTGCAACATGTTCACGATACAACATACACACAAGTGTTGTGTGTTCACAAGTTGGATCCTGTGTAATCCCCACCTAATAGTGCGGGGACAGGATGGCGTGAGTACACGGGGATTGAGGGATTGGCTTCCGAGTGGTGATTAAATTCGGGTAGGAGATAATTAAATTAACTGGGCATTCTCACTCTGGGTGATTTTGAAGATTCGCTTCCAGTAAAACTATTTGAGTATATGAGGTCACTATGGAGCAATGGTGGCCCATTGTATACGGAAGGGCTTACGGTCGTAGGTTCGAAACCAGATAGGCACTTTACGTATTGTAAAATATTTAATCACAATTGCTCTCAAAATGGTGAAGGAAAACATCTTGAGACATCTACCAACCCACACTGGGCCCGCGTGGTGGATTACAGTCCACTCCCTCTCACCGAGAGGAGGCCTGTGTCCCAGCAGTGGGAGCGTTATGGCTGATTAACACTAGAAGGGCCGCTTACTGTGCTATACCTACAAGGGCCGCAACCGTCAAATTGACTGTAAGTAATTCTATTGCGAAAATATGCGATAAATATTGAATAATTCACATAAAAGAGACAAAACAGTAATTATTATGTATTTCTACAGATTTATTCGTTATGGCATTTGTAACATATACTCGTATTCGTTTTTTTTACATACTTGATACATTTACCACAGGCAGGTTTTTTACATGTAGTACAACTTTCACATGTACGATTTTTTGTGCAATTGTGATTTATTTGGCATTGTCGTCTTTTATTGTTCTGTGAAGTAGTAGCTACAGCTTCCTCAGCAATAGTAACAGGCCCCAAGTCTGGTATTATAACTGAACTACGTCTCTTCTGTGAATGTTTAGCCCGAAGTTGGCCCACGAGCTGCAAAATGAAGTTATGGCGAGATATCTTTTTTCCTGTAACTTTTTAATATATGATCCACGAGTTTATACAAGCTAGATCAAGTATATTGTAAAATACATGCATTGGCCATCTTCGTGTCCCTGCTCTCACAGTGTACTTGCGTGCCATTTGGTCTATTATATCCACCCCAACTTTTGTTTCATTGTAGAATGGAATTGTTTCTGGTAGTTTTTTTGGGCCAGTACCGATTTCTACATTTGGGTACATTGTACTCAAAACCATTACATTTTTTCCAGGTTTTCCTTGATAAACTGTTAGAGTTGTGTTTGTATTAGTTTTCAAAATAAAGGATTCATATCTTGTTGTGCGAATAGTTTTACAAACTGCAGGGATTTCTCGTCTTGTTCGTCTCATTGTACCAACGATACTAGTGTTTTCAGCTCTCAGTTTTTCTGCTAGTTTTAGGGAAGTAAAAAAAAATATCTGTAGTTACGTTACGACCCTTTTTCAAGTATGGCTCTAGTAATTTTAGTACTACATGTTCAGGCAAAGCAACATTTGCTCGTCCATCGTCCGTACCTAAATAAGTAAAACCATTACATAAGTATTTATACAACTGGTGCCATAGATGCACGTCCACCACGTCCAGACCCTAAGCCACGAGACATCCGTCTGCCACGCCCAGCACAGATTGCAGGACGAACCCCACCATTATAAAAGTTACTGAATGTAGACGGCTCTGTTTCCTCTTCAGAATCCTCCGATGAAGATTGTGGTTCAGGTAGAAAATCTGCATCTTCAATTCTAGCGTGTAGCACTGGTGAAATACTAGAGTCACTTTCGTCACCTGACACATTTTCGTCTATATCTTGGAAACTCGCTAATTGTTGTTCAATTTCCAAATTATTTAGTCCACGTCTTGCACTCATTATGAACGAACACAATGCTTATTCACTATCACAGTCAACTTAGTACTGATCAAAACACTTACTAAATGTCAACATTGGAATACCAACAATAAGCACGTAGTAAAACAAAGGTAACTTCAACTAAAATGATTATTATTTTGTTTACGTTATGCGACTACTTGACTACCGTCAATGTGACGGCTACGGCCGTTATAGGTATTTTTTGGTAAAATTTCGAAAACAAAAAGCATTATTACATTGATTTTCATTACTAACATTTCAAAACCATAATTTAGGAAAAGTCATGAAATATCAGAGAAATATAAAACACTGTTAAAAAGATATTTGGGATTGCTTACGCTCAACCGTCAAATTGACGGCGCTGGCCCTTCTAGTGTTAAGGTTATGCTTTGTTGAGTCGAATGGACAGAGAGAAAGGTGTAAGTAAAAAGAAAAAAAAAATGATCAATATAGAATAGAATAGAATAGAATAGAATCGTTTATTTCTGAGTACATGGTATATGAAGATCTTAATATTAGACGGAATCACATATACTACCTTTGCCGGTGTAGAAATATTAAATGAGTATCTAATTAATTAATTTGCAAATTCACACAATTATAGTTCACGCAATATTAAGTAAAATTAAAAAAAAATAAAAAAGTAATAATAATAATAGTGGCAGTTTTAAATGAATATGAGTAACTTTATGGACCACGTATTTTTTTGCAGACATAATTAAAAATGACTAATGATTTCAATGTTAACTATTTTATATAATGATATATTATGCAAAAAAAATAATAATAATAATAAGATTATTGAACAATTCTATAATAATGTCAAAAAATATTCATAATATGTCAAAATTGATTACTAATACAATGTCTAAACTATGTTTGCCGCGGTTGGTCAGTGGATGGGTGACCATCTTTACATATCAAGACCCCTCTGTGCCTTGGTAAGCCCGTTTTACCGTTGGTCCCGGCTCTCATTTGACATTCGTTACGGGTTGTCGAAGCCCGAAAGTCTGACAAACCAGTCTCACCAAGGGGTATCGTATTACCCAGTTACTGGGTTGTGGAGGTCAGATAGGCAGTCGCTCTATGTGAAGTACTAAGTAGCTGCATTCTGTTAGACTGAAAGCCGACATCAAAATAGTTGGAAAAGGCTCTGGGCAGATGATGAGTCTATAAGGTATTTTTGACGTTCGAAAAGTGCTGATTCTCAGCCTAGTTTGAATAAATGACTTTTGATTTTGATTTTTGATTTATATTATGGGTCTTTGTCGCCTGAATTAAATGATTTATTATTATTAAAGTTTTGGCAGTTTAAAAATAAATACTTCATTTTAAAAATAAACCTCCAGTTCTGTTACCGAAAACATATTTCAACTTGCTGCAGATCTACTTGTTCACTCCCAGAATTCAGCAAAATTAGAATTGAATTATAAAAATCTTGAAATGGTGAAATAATTGGAAGTAGGTCGCTATTATATATATAGGAGGCTATTAGCAGCCAATAAATATTAAATGGCTTGTCTAGACAGCAGGCGAGCAAGGGGAGGGGGGGGAGGGGAGGGGAAGCGGTGGAGGTGACATACAGGGGGTAAAGTTAGATAGTAAATAGATTTGGGTGGTTTGTTGTTGGTTCTGAGCGTGGGTTCCTAAGGGGCCAACAAACACAGTGACATCCTAAGGTAGATAGACAGGATGTGATCTATTTTAATCTATACTAATATTAAAGATGAAGCATTTATTTGCTTGAACGCGCTAATCTCTGGAACTGCCAGCCGGATTCGAAACATTTTTATTTGTATTTGGTAGGCCAATTTTTGAGAAAGGCTAATAAAATCACGCTACAAGCCACAAGAGCCCAGCAATAACCGACCAACGCTAAGCAAAAAGAGGTAATAGCGCAGACGATGCGATGCGACAGAATGGGGGTAGCAAGAAATTTCACGCGAACTGTTATACCCTAAATATGTAAGGGTTAATGTTAGATCAGCGCTTCGTCAGCGCTGCCAGCTGTTATCTACTTCTTGGCTGGAGACATGACATTTCTGAGTCAGTTGACACTTAACATCCGTAGCAGACGGTTCTGCCCAAGGGTCTCGCGTTCTATCCTAATTATAATATCCTAATTTACGTTTATTGTGAAAACTTATAATATCCTAAAATATACTTATTATCCTAAAGTAAATTATTTTTTTTTTTTTTAAAGAAGTATCCTTGGAGACCTATAACAGAACGAAGTCGCGGGCAGAAACTAGTCAAAGATAACCGCGATAGAAAAATCTAAAACGTACGGGACTGACATCAGTAACCAAAAAGTTTATGGCAATCCAGTTGAAAGTTGTTGTAGTAGAAAAAATACGAAACGGTTTAAAAGCGATTACCACTTGTCTAGGTTACGATTCCCGGGGCAGATTAGCTATTATTCGATCAGTAATAAGCTAAGTCAGTGGTGTGCCGATGGTAATGGCCCCGACTTACGTGTTGCAGGTCGTGAGTTTGAACCCAGACAGACACTTTACTTTTTTTTTTTTTTTTGACTACCACTGGTCTCAAAACGTTGCATGAAAACATCGTAAGGACACCTAGAACCAGAAAATTCGGAGACGTGACATCCATCAACCCGCACTGGGCCCGCGTGGTTTGCGGCCCACTCCCTCTCACCGAGAGGAGGCCTGTGTCGCAGCAGTGGGAGCGTTATAAGCTGGTTTATGCTTCAGCCACAGCCAGCGTTTACTCCTTTGAGGAATACAGTTGCGAAATCACGTTATATTAAACTGCCTCATTGGTTTAGTGGTCGCAAGTGGTTTTGCTGAGCATGAGGTCTTGGGTTCGATTCCCAGGTCGGGCAAAATGTTATTGAGTTTTTTCATCTGCAATTTCTCAGTAGCAACCCGGAGTCCGAATTTGTGCCCGGTTGATCTCAATAGGTTCGTCCCCTATTACATGGGACTTGAACATATATAATTAAAACTTTTCACATGTTAAATGTAAAAAAGACTGCAGATCTATGGGGTAATTCTGTGGATGTTGCTAAGACAATTATAAACATTGTAGCACCTACTTTAGCTGTTATATTTAATAATTGTATTCAATGTGGTGAGTTTCCTGATCTTATGAAACACAGTAAAATAATACCGTTGTTTAAATCAGGTAGTACATCAGACCCTACTAATTATAGACCTATTTCCGTACTACCCACCTTTAGTAAAATTTATGAAAAACTTATTTTAAATCAATTGCAAAGATTTTTCAATAACAATAAATTACTGAATAATAAACAGTTCGGTTTTACAAGGGGTCGTTCAACTACCGATGCCGGAGTTGAACTTTTAGGACATATTTATAATGCATGGGAGGACAAATGCGATGCTTTGGGCATCTTTTGTGATTTGTCCAAGGCATTCGATTGTGTTCTTCATGAAACCTTAATCAGGAAACTTCACCACTACGGAATCCGGAACGCCTCTCTGGATCTTCTCACTTCTTACTTAAGTGATAGGATTCAGAGAGTTGATGTTAACGGGAAAAGGTCACCCGGATCTGTAGTAAGAATGGGGGTCCCACAGGGCTCAATACTTGGACCATTTTTATTTATTGTTTATATCAATGACTTGCCTTACCTCATAAAGGATGAACATGATATAGTTTTGTTTGCAGATGACACTTCACTTTTATTTAAACTCAAACGTCAACAGCTGGTTACTGACAGTATAAATAGTGCCCTCGCAAAAGTAGTTAACTGGTTTAATGTTAATAATTTACTTCTTAACGAAAAAAAAACCAAATGTATTAAGTTTACGATACCAAATGTTAGACAAGTAGAAACTAGTGTTCTCATAAAGGGTGAAGAGTTAAAACCCGAAAATACCACAGTATTCTTAGGCATAACTTTGGATGCCAAGCTTCAATGGGGCCCCCATATAGATAAATTGTCAAAAAAGCTTAGCTCTGCAGCATACGCCGTTAGGAAAATTCGTGACTTAACTGATTTAGAGACAGCCCGTTTAGTTTACTTTAGTTATTTTCATAGTGTGATGTCATACGGTATTCTGTTGTGGGGAAATGCCGCCGAAATTCAGATAATTTTTATTTTACAAAAAAGGGCAATTCGTTCCATTTATAAATTAAGTCCCAGACACTCCCTCAGAGACAAATTTAAAGAGATTAATATAATGACTGTGCCTTCTCAGTACATTTATGATAATCTTTTGTATGCACATAAAAATATTAATCTGTTTAAGAAATACAGTGATATCCATAATATAAATACTAGGAACAAACATAAATTTGTTGTTCCTACAACAAGGCTCAAGAAAATAGGTGGCTCGTTTAGATGCCAATGTATACGTTTTTATAATAAACTTCCTAGCCACATTCAAGAACTAAGCATTAATAAATTCAAATCTTTTATAAAGCTAAAACTATGCCACAAAGCCTATTATACTGTAAAAGACTATATTGAGGACAAAAACGCTTGGGATTGAGCTGCTCCAATAGGTCTAGACAGTGAATGTTGTTTATTTTTTATTTTGCTGATTTACACTTTTGTTATTTTTTTTCTTTCTTAATATCTATTTATGACATGACATGAACATTTACTGTTTAAAGTCTTATATTATTTTAATTATTGTGAATGTGAGGACTATGTGGGTCATTGTTTCCGTTTTAATCATGGTCTGGCAGTTTGAGTGGTTTATGCGGTCTACACAAATGTTCTGTCCTTGGTATTGCTCGTCGAATCGTTGAGCTCCTTAAGTTCTGAGTTGAGCTGCACGGTTACTGACGAATGCGTGCACTGACTGCACAGGTCCACTCAATCTGTGTGGTTCTTCCCTCAAAATACCACTTCAGACACCAATCTACATGGTCCTCAAAGATCAAAGATGATGTCCGGATTTTTATATACACATTGACATTGATGAATTTTATATAAACAATGACATGGATATTTACTTTGTATAGTATCTTATTTTTATTATTATTATTGTGAGTGTGAAGACTATGTGGGTCATTTCTTTTTTCTTTTTTCCTTCTTAGTTAGTTTTAATCATGGTCTGGCAGTTTGAGTAATTTATGCGGCCTACCCAAATGTCCTTTCATTGGTATTGTTCGTCGAATCGTAAGGCTCCTCAAGTTCTGAGTTGAGCTACACAATTTTTGACAAATGCGTGCACTGACTGGACAGGTCCGCTCAATCTGTGTGGTTCTTTACTCAAAAGACCATTTCAGACACCAATCTGCATGGTCTTCACATGATCTGACCAAGATTATGTCTGGACTTTAAAAGAGACTGTGACCTCTGAGTTTGTTTCGGCCTTTCTTCTCAGAGTAGTCAGATAGGAAACGCCGACCTCATCTAGTTTAAAAAATATGATTGACATGTAAAAGTGTTTGTACAAACCTACTTACAGAAAATAAATCATTTATCATTTATCATTATCATTTAACATAAGTGATAAAATGTGTGTGTACTAAGGTACAACTCTGCCTAACTGTTTAGGGATTACAAGCGTGGTGTTATATTATATTATTACATTTTGTTACTCAAGCTATCCAACCGTATGTCACCTTAAAACCACTATTCATCCAATGGACCGTGTAAAAATGAACTAAACAAGTACTTAGCGAGGCGAACGCGTGTGTCCAACAGCTTCGATGAGTCCCTACAGTCTGTGCCTGAACTTGTGTGGAGGAGTGTACGTACTCAGTCAGGGGTAAAAACACTTGAGCAAAGTTTGCAACCGAGTTTCTAGTTGTTTTAATCGTTGAAACGGGATTCGATACAGAAAAGTATATGTGTAAAGATGTTTTTTTTTTATGCACAAATCCGATCGCTTTTTTGTTTATATTTTTTTTAATACCTACTTACTTCGCTTGAACCCGAGTGTACCACATGTGGTACACTCTATCGCTAACAGTTATTTTTTTCTATTGAAAAAAGGGATCTTGACCTCAATCTCGCCCCGTGGAAAGCAATGGATGAGGTCTATGGGAACGGGCACGTCCAGTTCGAAGAAATTTGAAGTAATTTCACATGAGATATTTGATCTTTGTCTCTTGGCAACGCATCTGCGAAGCCTCCGGTATCGCAGATGTTCATAGTGGTCGGTGACCACATAACATCAGGTGGGCCATCGCGGCTCGCTTGCTATTATAACATATAGGTAATTACTAGCTTCAATTTTCTAACTGACCGCCCGATTGACAGTTCAAAAGTGCTTTAAGTTTGATTTAATAACATAAAAAGTGTATCCATATTTTTGACCTTGACTGTACAATCAGGACAGGACTTGTGAGAAGGGGTGTTCGCTGTTATTTTGTATAGAAATAAGTTTCTTATCTGAAGTTTAATTGTATGTGAAGTTAGATTGGAGCGTGGGATAAGTGGAATTGTGGGGACTGGATCCAGGTAGATGTGTGTTATTACGAGTCTAGTATAGTTAAATCTAGTTTATTGGTTGGAAAGATAGACAGAATACTCTATGTCGTGTACACGATATGAATTACAGATATAAAAGTAGAAACGTTTTCAGAGTGGCCGGGACACCGATGTGCAACCCGTTACCATGGAAGTAGTATATGATTCTGAACCTGTTTAGAAATCCGTCTGTAATATAAAAATAAAAAATTTTGACCACGTAGGTATTGGAATTTTCTATCCACTCAAACGTCCAAGGATGCTATGGTACCCAAAAAAAAAGTCGCTTCGCACGTTCTGGGATACTACACCATCCAAACCGACGGGTCGTCAGTAATTCGATCTAGTTTTAAAATATAAACTCGCGCAGTGGACTTTGGAGAGCTAAATGGTCGCGTGAGCCGGACGGTCGAGTTGCTATGAAACAGCAGATTTTTATTTTTGATAACCGTCAAAAATATTCTACGGTAGAGTATAATATCATGGGAGTCTAGTCTAGTCTAATCATGTGCTGTATTCATGGTTACAGTTGGCGCGTCGATGTCCTCACCAACCTGTTTAGGGTAAAGGCAGCCTTTGGATGGACATAAAGGAAGAAGGGGAGACGCTCTTAAGGGCCTTATAACACAATATAACCAGTTGTATTTTACGAAGGGGTAAGCACTGAATTGCTTATAACGCTGCGAGTCTATCTTATTTCCAGTATTTTTTTAAACCCACTGTATCCTAAGTCGACATCCTCATCTTTATGCCTCCTCTCTCTGTTGTGCCATGCTTTCCTGGTCTGTTCGAGTCTCAACCAACGGGTAAACTCCGTAACATAGTATCAGCAGCAATGTGTTTCATTTTGACAGTTCAATAACATTCATTGCCTTATTTACGTTGCTCAGCATACACATATTTTTTTAACACAAAGCAATGGATTAGCAATATCCTTATAAATTATTCAGATTGAAATTAATGGTGTGTCACGCAATTAGGGTGAATGTGAATCGTAATGATTACCGTATCCTTTGTGATACGAACGGAATTTGGCCGGTTAGCCCTATTTAAGATTAACCGGCCAAATTTGGACATCCAAACCCAAGCTTTGAGAATATCTAATAGAAAAAAACCGCCATCTTTTGCAATTACGAGACTGAGCTATGCAACTGTTTCATTTGCTATGACTAACAAAAATAGCTATTACAGATGACATCAGTCGCTGTACTATCAGAGCCATTGCCAAATACAATAACAAAGTCACAATGAGTACCAAGGCACTACTTAAAACTGCACCACACGCAAACTTTCAAAGTTGAAACATCGATAAAACTTAACAACTGTTGTGACTTTCTATACCTATGAACCTGTATACACTTACATGAAATAGTTTGGTAATGGCTGATAGATAATGTTAAGTATAAACTAGTAAGTATAAGATAGAACGTGTTAGGAAAGATAATATAAGAAAATATAATTTGTTTTTAGAGGCGTTAATACTGTGGATTTTCTGCGATCGATCTACGCAGGCGAAGCCGCGACCAAAAACTAGTAAACCATTTAATCGATGTTTACCTAGATCAAAAGTATCCTTTGTTTTTGGTATTAAATTTATTATTAATTTCCTATCCAGGTTATAAGTTAACTGTGTGCAAAAAATCATCTAAATCCGTTCAGCCGTTTTTACTTGATTGAGTACCAAACATTCGAACATCCCAGCTTTCTAATGTATAGTATTAGTAGAATAATAGTCTCCTGTCTGATCACTATCTCACCTTTTCTTGTGGTATCACTATGAGCTATTTTTAACATAAAAATAAATACATAGCTCACGCTATGGTATTACAAAAGCGGCACTGTATAATATAGTTTGTGATGTTTTCGTGAATTTCTATTAATGAACTTGATAATAAAGAACGACGGGTTGTTTTAAATTATAATTATATTAACACAGAAATAACTTAGGCGTATGAACAAGCATGTAATTATATATCTTCTTTATGCGTGATTTCGTTACGCATCGAAATACGATACGATTGCAATCAAACGCTGACGAATGCATAACTTAAAAAAAGGCTGCGTCAAGTAGGTAACGGCTCTAAGCGAATTCCTAGTTTATAATTCCTAGTTTGTAATAAACATAGTTATTTAAAAGATCAGCAGATTTTGAGGCAACGTTCAGAACTATAGGAATGTTTAAAAAAAAGAGTTACTATGACTACTAAAGTAAAACTACAAAATATCTGCAATATTCAGTCTAAGACCTTCGTAATGACGATGAGACTCTGTCTGATGTCCCTGTATCTGGAGTCAGGATCTTGCAAGACGTTAACGTTGAGGTGATAGATTGGCCGATCAAACCGGCTCGCTGACTACGGCGGCCTAGCCTGAAGCTAGTAGGCACGTGGGTAGGCTAAAATTCGGCTTGAAACTCTCGGACGAAGCCAGTTTAGTTGGGATTTGAAATCACGGGGACTCGCTGACTCACCGATTTTGTAGAATGCTGGTTCTAGCATAAAATTGTCACCACATTTCACAATTTCATTATGGTATTTGTTGTAAAGGTTCTAAAAAGGTGACCCGTCGTATCTCATAGCTTATCTTCAAGTCACAAGTCTTCATAGAAAAATCTTCTATGACACGAGAAAAATTCAAATTTCAAAATAATTCGAAGATAAAATTTCTGGTCAAGCAAAGTACCAAAATTGAGGTTGAATATATTTCAAAGAAGGATGATTGTTAATGATTAATAATTGTTAATTTAACATTTATTAATGCTGCACAAGGTACATATAAGTACACAACGACTTACTTCCGAGGTGTCAGCTAGTTTCCAACTGCGACTCGAAGGACGATAATCTGTAAAGTAATGGACTTAGTTCTGTAGTTCGGTTTCACTGTTTGTAGCTCATTTGTAACTGAGTGAGATAAGAAGAGGTGGAGACAGTGCATTTTAATTTAGATATCCGATACCATTACAGCAAATTGCAATACAATCTTCTATATCTCACAGCCCGAAGCCCTGTGGTTTAGGTCTGAGCGTTATCTGTTAGTGAATTAAATATTTTTATTAAGTAGAAGATAGTATTGGTCTAGAAGTATAGTATTTTGCATGAGAATTCCTTTTATATGGAAGGTGAGCACTCAAGAAAGACTTACCATCCATACCATCATCATCATCTGCCTAGCCTTTTTCCAACTATGTTGGGGGTCGGCTTTCAGAGTAACTAGATGCAGCTTAGTACATATACAATTTTTCAAGAATGCAAGAATAAAATGGACACAACCCATCAATGCCCGCCGGACCCGATGGGGTCTACGATTAGCCGCGCCAAAAAATCTAAACCGCGCTTTGTTATTTAATCACACTCCCGTGAATCTAAGTAATAACTAACAGACATTGCCAAAATCTTCATAAAGAAGCAATTTCTATTCTCTTAAACTTTATTTAAAATGCAAACCCACCCATAACCCAAAAACTCGCCTAATCAAAGATATTGAACATTCCTGGTCGCAGTCCAACTCACTTGGCAGGCATCTGATTACGTTTCAATTCTACCCTCCCTGCAGCTCCCAGTGAACACTTGAGCACTGACAGATACTGCCTCTGTAGGGGGGTGTACGGTCGCGGCCAGAATGGGTTTAGCAGATAAATAATGGAGGCGTTTGTATAGATCATTTCTTTGCAAAAAATAACAGCTGTCAGAGAGATTGACGACCTGATTGTCATCGCGACTGCTGAGTGTGGTGTCTTTGGTTCGATTTTAAGGTCGAGCAAATGTTTCCATATAATATGTCAGTAGAAGTCAGGAGCTTGGATTTATGCCCAGTTCTAGGCAATCGGTTAGCCTCTTATTGGACTGTCGAATCTCTGTATTGCTTGGTACTATTATCTGTAATAAAACTTAATCCTGAGTTAAGTTTGCCTGTGTACCTGCATAAAATATCCGAAGTAATTACTCAGTTAATAATTTTCATGTGTTCAATTAAAAATATAAATAATATGGGACGTACACATAACTGGAGAAATGTGGATACTCCACTAACTTTCGGCACTACTGCGCCTGTACGAGACCCTTCAGGTAATTCAGACATTATAATATTGTATAATGCCAGTGGTAACCATATTTATTCCCCAACTGTACGTGCCAATGTACAGTGAATTAGCATTTGTATCGGAGACCGCTAATCCACTGTACCACGGACCGATGTCTGTAGCGTCTGTTAAGTCCTTTAGTTGTCTCGTCTGTAAAGTCCTTTAGTTGTCAGCGACGAATGGAGGGTTAATACAGTGAAGGCGTTCGTTGTCGACTTTGTCAGTATTTGTGAGTTTGTGAGGAAAAATAGGTTATTATTCAAGTATTGTGACTATTGAGTGATCTCAATAGTCTATTAGAAATACTTATAATTTTTAGGGTTCCGTCCCCAAAGGGTGCCAACGGGATCCTATTACTAAGCCTGCGCTGTCCGTCCGTCTGTCTGTCCACGGGTTTTATCTCATGAACCGTAATAAGCAGTTGTAATTTTCACAGAGTGTGTATTTCTATTGCTGCTATAACAACAAATAATAAAAATAAAATAAAGTTGATAAAAATTTCAGGGTTTTTTTTCGGCTTTTTGCGTTGTGATACGTAACCCTTCGTGTGCTAGTCTGACTCGCCCTTTGCCAGTTTTTATTAAACTACATAGGTAATTGGACTTATTTATTCTATCAATTTGCTTTTCTCCTCATAATTCTTCTGTCCTATGACAATTTATTTGGGGTCGGCGTAACATGTATTTTTATTCCGTTATATTAGTCCACATTTTTTTTTCTTTATTGCTGATGTGCCCGCTCTTGACCTCGATCACGCCTGATAGAAAGCAATGGATGAGATCTATGGTGGAACGAGCGTGCTCAAAATATGCCTAAGGCACTGGAACTCCCACGCATCGAAGAAACACAGCAAGCTGCTTGACGCCGGACTCCGGTGGGAGGGTGGTCGCAAACCAGGCGGATGTTAGCCCCACCACAGCAAGGGAAGAGTTGGCCAGTCGAATAAGGTGTTGGGTGTGATTGTCCAGGATGCGCCGAGCGCTCGGTTCAGTTGAGTATCTGGCGGAACAAATTGCGCTACACGAGGAGGCTTCTTCATGCATCCCATCACCTCCTTTCTAGCCATATCTTCTTTCACACAGTTCATCCATTGTTTTTCTGGATCTAAAACACTTATGATTGTAATTTACTTAATTATTTCTAAAAAATTTTGACAATCTACTCGCATTGAAATATTTTAAAAGCTTCATTAATTAAATAACCTAAGCCTCTTAAATATTATTTTGACTAAGCCTAAGTCCCAAGTGGTTTTATGCAAAGAAAATCACAAGTTAAACAAAAAAAAAATACTCACTTAAAACAAAAAACCATTACTAAAATTAAAAACGCCGAAATCCTTCGTTAACCCTCAAACTGCAAAGTCGCCTCTAAAAGACCGACACAATGCAATACATTAAAACTTGTCGGCACTTCGCGTTCTGTCGGCGTGTCGGGAGCTTGGCTTTAGAGGCTCATTTACACGAAGTGAGACTCTTGCCTCGAATGCAGGATTATTGAAAGGAGATAAAAAAGCTGAATCGTGTAAACAGGACGTACGACACACGCATGAAGAAAGCTGTAAAACCACTTCATCTTTATCTTCATCTTTGTCTGTATAAACAAGAAATCTTATGTAACTATTTGTTTCCAATTTTCCAATTACCTAAAAAATCAATTATGTGTGTGTGTTTGCGGTTTGTGTATTTAAATGATGTCTATCACTTATTTTATTTTAAAAAAATGTTCATTTTTTTATTACATACATAATATTTTCATAAATGAATTGGCAATGTACCGTCATAATATTAATCTTTTTAAATAATTCCCTAGTTCCATAAATACTTCCTTAAGTCTTGTATGACAAAAAAGTTTTTTTTTTTTTTTTGGGAATGGCATCTCTCAGTTCAACCTGATAAGGCTGTCGTCTGATTAATTGATTAATCGGGCTTGCCTGTGGATGTCTCAATAAATTAAGGCATCTATTCAGGGCTTAAAAAGTTTAAAAAATTAAGCGACTACACGCTAAGGGCACCCCATGTGGGGAATGGATCTCGGCTTAGGGCATCGCTGGGAGAGGGCAGCAAGGCTGGATTGGAATTATTAGGGACGAATTTAAAACTACAGGCTCAGTGGTGCGGGCTGTCTCGAGCAAGGGTCGGGGCGAACATGGAATGGGGCATCACGACGGGCCTCGGCGGCGAGGATGGAAGTACGGCTGTCGGGACTTGTACTTTCTGAGGGTACTGGTGGCCTCACTACTCTCCTGTAGGAGGGTCATGGTGTCGTCCGTGTAACATAATTGCAGGCCAGTTTTTGTTTCAATACTCAATCATTTAATGCATTCTAGGATGTATAGATGGGTGGTAACTTAAAACCACCACTATTTTTTTTTCGCTGTGTCGATGTAATCAGTGTATTAAACTTTGTTGGCCCAAAACTTCGCTACTTCCACGGCACCGTTGGTGGCCGCTCAGAGGTCGCTATGGATGTATTTTTTGGGGCACAGAGGGCAGGAGAGGACTAATACTTACTTTCTCGCTTGTGTGCGAAGATTGTCTTGTTAGCGAGTCTCGCATGGACATTTTCGGCGGGCGAGAAACTATGCTCGTGTAAATGAGCCTTAAATAGTAGATTAATATTATAGTTCTCTTTTGTTATAGTATCAATATCGTGCTTTCTTTTGTCTTTTGTTCGGCGAGACAAAGGAGTTTTTATTAAACAGGCTTCTATTTTAACTCTTGCGGGCTTTATTTAATGAAAAAATCTGAGATTAGACAGAAAAATATTGGTAAAAGATAAGCTGAAGATTTGCAAAATCTTTACATTAATAACATACTACAAATAAGTTATTTTATTTTACTCTCATTACTAAAGTTCTAATTATGAAATCTAAATACTTTATTACCCTATCATATCAGTGTTACGCAAATTACGCAATGGTTTTTTTTTTTGCAATATGTAACAAAGAATGTCTACTTTAGAGTTGTTGTGATTTTGTGAGTTTTGTTTTAGAAGGTGGAAAACACATAAGAATTTATTAACATACCCACGTTATAGAAAAATATGCATAGTCAGTCATAAAACGTCATAATTAAAATACATCAAAAATCAAACCACTTTTTCAGTCAGCCAGTACGATTATTTGATACGATACTTTAACAAAAAAGATTGTAGGTATTAAAATTTTCATACCTGGTCACTTTAAAACCTAACGAGCATGCGTTGTTGTCCTATATTTCGTTATGAGCTAACTATTTGAAATTTGAGCTAAATATTTGAGCTTGAAGTCGGCGATGCATGGCTTATGGCTGTTTTGTGTGAAAGCTTAGTAATGAATGTTTAGGAGAGCTAGTTAATTAGAAAAACGATGGTTTTCATCTTACTCACAGTAAAAAAAACCAAGCCTTTTCTTGCATTCCTTGGTATCGTATAGCAGGTAATTGGGATTTTGTCAAGAAAATGGAAAAAAAGAAAACTTGCACAAATAAGATGGACATTCTAACGATCATTAAATGCACCCATGGTAAGCAGTATCAAACTACAAAATGATCATTGCCATACATTTGAAATGCTGGACTAATGCTGCCAAAAAACTATAAGGTTTCATTAAATTCCCGCTTTTTCAAATAATACAGAGTCAAATTAATAAACAAGTTAGGAGCTAATGCGATAAAAGAAACACCACATTTTCAACATCAACTTATTCAAGCCAATTAACTCTACTCTCTTTCTAAAACAAACAACCAAACACAGTCACAACTATATCAACACCACAAAACGTCAAGTATTTTGTAGTTTCCACTAAGTTAACTCCATGCTAGCCAATCTGACGTCCGCAATCAGGCTGTGTGAGCCAATTAGAAGCGTATGACGTCACAGATGATTGATGGAGCCAATCACACATAGTTGCCACTGCTGTCTGTTGGGCTGCCAGTTTCAAGTGCTGTTCACTGGGAATTGGTGAGCACATTTTTCATTCTGTCTAAACTGTGTGCAGTGTGAGTATCGTTTGTTGGGTACGAACTGCCACTATCGCTATGATCGTTTATAGGTTCCAGTAATATATTTTGTAGAAACATAAATGCTGGCATTTTCCATAGAAAATGGAATAACAACCAGCGCCGCACTGCGAAGTGCATTTAGTCAAGCAAACCGAAGCCCATGTCCTAGTCTTCTCATTCAGACTCTTCATTCTTGGTCTCTTTCGCTTCTATACTTTTTAATATATTTGGTGTTAGCTGCAAATGAAAATTATGCATCATTTTTAATGTAGGAATCTCAGATTTGAAGGTGGACTAGACGTTAATAAAAGTTTTATTATAACTATTTTCACGTTTAGGGCAACCAACAAATAGGCATAATCAGCTTATAATGTTCCCACTGCTGGGACACAGGCCTCCTCTCTGTGAGAGGGTGTAAAGCGCCTGCCTGGGTTCGAACCAACGACCTTCAACTCATAAATCAGCGCCGTTACGACTGGGCTACCACTGCTCCTCAGAAAAACCAACAGGCAGACAGTCATAAATAACTGTAAACCAACATTATTATTAGTTTTATGTTTCTTAGTGCTCGTATCCAACTTCGCTGATTTTCGTGTAAATATTTCCAACTTTTAGACCTCTTCGATTTTCGTAGTATAACTGTAATCAGTGCTCTGAGTGGAATACCTCATTGTTTATAGGTAAGATAATAAAAAAGATACCTTCTTATTTTTCAACTTGCTTTCAACTTGCTACTTTAGAAATAAATAAAAATAAGAAGGTATCTTTTCCCCGCCCCTGCTCCGACACGGCTGCTGACGATATGTCGAAATATCGAGATTTCTATGCTGAATCTAAGTTAAATATTCATGTTTTATACACATCAATCTTCCGGAAAATAAATTCAAATAATGGTGAAAACCGCATCAAAATCCATTGTGTGGCTTAGAAGGTCTCAGCGGTCACAGAGACGACAAGTGACTTTATTTTATACTAGATTCTGCCCGCGACTTCGTCTGCGTGTCATTTCTTGTTCCGCCGTCCCACCCCGTCGCACCACATCGCCAGACCGCCACAGTACTTTGTTTCCGCTCAGCGTTCTTTCTGGCTTTTTTGTTTTTGCTCAACGCCTAAGGGTCCTAGAGTGATGTTAAGTAGCCTGTCAGGGATCCCAAGAATTTCCAAGAATAAGGCTATCAATGTAAAAAGAAATTCGACCAGCGGTAGTTCCAGAGATTAGCGCCTTCAAACAAACAATCAAATGCATCAGCTTTATTATTTTAAACAACATGTCACGGAATTCACGCACACCATGATTATAACATAATATTCTAATTGAAGTGTTTGGCACACTTCAATAATTAGAATATTATATTATAATCATAATACATACCTGCGCTGAATTTTTATTATTATGTATAAAACATTGTTTATTTATTAAGTTAGTTTCATTGATAGTGGGAAAAAATTGTGGTCACATTACAAATCTACGCACGCACACAGTCGCACACGTATCGTATAGCATAGTAGGCACTCGTCCATTTTGGTTTATTTTTACTGTACAGCGTAAGTGTCACTGTAATTTACAATGTATTGTTTATTTTTGGGCTGAAAATCACCTATATTAAAAATGTTAATATAGGTGAAAATCACCTATATTAAAAATGTTATTAGGTTGTCTCATAAATTATTGCCACTTAAAAGACAAATTATTATTAATATTTTTTTATTAATAAAAAATACATTCAATTAATTATATAGTCTCCCTCGTTATCAACAACAGTCAGCCATCTACTGGGCAAAATTTGAATACCCTTCTCCCAAAATGAGGCAGGCTGGGACTCGAAAAAATTTTCAATTTCAATTTTAATACTTCCAGAATTTTCGAATTTTTGTCCTAGTAAATTAAATTTAAGAGCTCGAAATAAATGAAAGTCTGAAGGCGCAAGATCCGAGCTATACGGTGGATGTGGAACAGTCAGCCGTCCTAGCTTCTCCAGCTGTTTATGTGTTAACTTGGGGCAATGAGGTCGTGCGTTGTCATGCAAAAGTTGGACTCCAAATCGTTTTGGCCGCTTATTTTTTAACATCTCTGCTAGTTTGCGAAGCTGCTGCGTATGCAGATTGGCGTTAATAGTCTGATGAGATTTGAGGAGTTCCCAGAAAATCATTCCTTGCCAATCCCAGAAAACAGCACAACATAATCTTACGACCGTGTTCATTAAATTTAGGCTGGGCTGGTGGGTTTTCCCCGCGAGGAATTGCGGCATGACGCGTGTTAGTTTCATAATGTATTCAGCTCTCGTCACATGTAATAATGTCCTTGAGAAAGTCTCGTCTGTGCGGACAAACGGACAAAGTAACAAACTTTGACAAATGGCCACACGAACAGCCCGGTCATGGTCCGTTAACGCATGAGGTGTCCAACGTGTAAAATAAAATAGTGGTTCATATAAAGTAAGTTTTATTTATTACAAAAATTCATAGTATTGCAATATAAATTATAATAATTATCGTATGACAACATAATCAATATTTATCACCATAAATTTACACAAGTAAATATCATCAAAAATAAATATTACAAGTTTCAACTTACTTCAATATCGGGTGATGATAACTCTACGAACGTTGCACACCAACTGACCTCGCAATGATGGCGACACGCTCTTTTATACAGTAAAAGTGGGGGGTGGCGCCATGATTGCGAGTTTGACAGTTAAACTTATTATAATATTGTTTTGCAGCTAAATTACGATTTTAGGTCATTAATAATCTGTAATTATTTAACAACAAATAATGTAATATAAAATAGTATATTATGAGGTATAAAATGGCATGTGCTTACATAAGATAACCTAGGACGTCTATTTGAGCACGTGTCTGAGCATTTGTGTGTAACCGTGCTTACAGTCGGCCATCCAAGCAAATTGTAAGTACGTCCCCGTACTTAGCTGCAAATCAAGCAAATAACAATAAAATGAAAACAATTCAATGCAATAACAATATGTATGTATGTAAATGTAACAATATTAACACTAAAATTAGATAGACCTATGACAATAACTTCACTACTTGGTCTTTATTAACACACATACTTTATTATTTAATCAATAGATTTGACCTCATTGGCCCTTAAAATTAGATTTGACCCCATTGGTCCTTATCAATAAAGTTGACCCCATTGGTCCTTATCAATAAAGTTGACCCCATTGGTCCTTATCAATAAAGTTGACCCCATTGGTCCTTATCAATAAAGTTGACCCCATTGGTCCTTATCAATAAAGTTGACCCCATTGGTCCTTATCAATAAAGTTGACCCCATTGGTCCTTATCAATAAAGTTGACCCCATTGGTCCTTATCAATAAAGTTGACCCCATTGGTCCTTATCAATAAAGTTGACCCCATTGGTCCTTATCAATAAAGTTGACCCCATTGGTCCTTATCAATAAAGTTGACCCCATTGGTCCTTATCAATAAAGTTGACCCCATTGGTCCTTATCAATAAATTTGACCCCATTGGTCCTTATCAATAAATTTGACCCCATTGGTCCTTATCAATATACTTGACCCTATTGGTCTTAAAGTATTGACCCCATTGGTCTAAAAGTATTGACCCCATCGGTCTTGTTTGACCCCATTGGTCTATATAATTACATAGTACAGAAGAAAAAAAAAAAAAAAATCAATTAGAATTTCCGTAATCCGGGTTTTCGCTTAAAACGTCATCATGTGGCCTATTGAAACAAATCCATGGCTTTAATTTATCTACCGCAATTATATTAGAGTATTTTTTGTTTCCTTTTCTTGTAAGAGGCGTGTCCTCTACTTGGTAACGGTCATGATCGAAAACATGAGTAATTTTGTAAGGGCCCTGATACTTTGGGATTAACTTTTTACTACCACCCGTAGAGGGAATATGGCGCTCAACCCTTACTAAATCCCCAATATTATATTTAATAGACTTGCAACGAGATTTATCAAAAGTTGCTTTTTGAGTCTTTTGTGTGGATTCGATATGAGAAGAAATCTCAGTACGAATTTCTTCCAGACTTTTGTTTGTCGACGTGATATCGTCATCAATTGCAGAAATTACTCTACTATCACTTAAGCCCTGTGGCCTTATCCCAAAAAGAGCCTCTGCAGGTGTCTTCTTGATACCTTTGTTGAAGGTATTATTGATACCCCACTGGACATCGGGCAGGTGGTCTTCCCATTTGCTTTCAGATGAGCCAACACATTTAGCTGTTAATGAGTCAACAATAACTTTATTATATCTCTCCACCTGACCATTGGCCCGTGGAGTAGCAACTGCATTTAATACATGTTTGATGCCTTTATCTAATACAAATTTTTTGAAGAGATCACTTGTAAACGACGTGCCTCGGTCAGATATAATTCGTTTAGGAACGCCAAAAATACTAATAAACTCGCGCAAAATTCTAATAGTAGTGTTTGATTTTGTATTTTTCACCGGTTTCAAATAGATATATTTTGTAAATGCGTCAATTAAAACGAGAATATACACATTACCCCTACGACTACGTACAAATGGACCCGTATGGTCCATGTGTATAGTATCAAACGGCACGTCTACTTTATGGATTGGGTGCAAAAACCCGGGTCTTTTTCCACCAGGTGCTTTACTATACGCGCACTCTAGACATGAGGACACGTATTTTGTAACAAAACGACGCATATCAGGGAACCAATAATGAGTTTTTATTTTTTCCAACGTTTTGTCTAGAGCGAAATGGCCGATATCGTCATGATTCTGTTTGACGATTTGCCACCGAACACCTTTAGGCACAACCCATCTTTCTCCATCAGGTGTAATTCTAAAAAGCTTACCATTTTTAATTTTATATTTTTCTTTTATTTCTAAAATATCGTTAAATTCAGAGTTACTTAAAATCCCAATAATCCGTTGAAGTTCTGAATCTGAATTTTGTACTGTTGAGAGCCAGTCAGTTTCTGTTATAGAATTAACCATTTTTTCCGAGTGATCACTACTGACAGAAGGGTTGCGACTCAAAGCGTCAACATGGGCCATAGAAGATCCCGCCTTGTACTCGATTTCAAAATCAAACTCTTGCATTTGGGTCCACCATCTGGCTACACGGGGAATCATATCGCGTTTCATGAAAGTGGATCTTAACGAATTGCAATCTGTTATGATTTTAAAATGTATCCCTACTAAATATACCCGAAATTTCTGTAACGAGGCTACTACTGCCAGGGTTTCCAGGTCATAAGAGCAATAATTTGTTCTTCAGGGCTAGTTTGTCTGCTAAAATAAGCTACGGGTTTTAAAATATTCAGTTCATTTCTTTGAAATAGTATACCACCAATACCAATTTTGCATGCGTCGGTGTGCAGCTCTGTTATTAATTTTGAATCATACAAGGCTAGTATCGGTTTTTGAATTAAAATTGTTTTTAACGTATTGAATGCATTTTGTTGATCGGGTCCCATACCCAAACAGCACTTTTTCTGAGTAACTGTGTCAATGGCTTTGCAATAATCGAGAACCCCTTTACGAATCTACGGAAAAAGCTCGCTAGCCCTAAAAACTGTCTTACGTTGTGTTGATCTTTTGGTACGGGAAATTTTTCTACCGCCTCTATTTTAGCAGACCCTGGTTGAATACCTTCACTTGAAATATTAAACCCCAAGTAAGTTATTGAACGACCGAAAAAGACACATTTTGACAAATTGAGAGTAAGGCCTGCTTCTGACAGCAAAATTAATACAGATTCTAACTGTTTCATACCCTCTTGAATTGATTTTGATGGTATGATTATGTCATCCAAATAAGCTAGTGCCTCTTTATGACGTAAATTGCCCAGAACCTGATGCATCATCCGTTGGAACGTTGCTGGAGCATTTGCTAAGCCGAAAGGCATTCGGTTAAATTCGAAATGGCCTTCTGGCGTGACGAACCCTGTTTTGTGTCTATCCTGCTCTCTAATAGAAATCTGATAGTACCCAGATGCCAAATCAAGAGCTGTGAAGTACACGTTACCAGCTAACGTATCGATCTGGTCATCTATAAGTGGCATTGGGTAATTTTCACGTATAGTATTTTTATTCAAGGCTCTATAATCAATGCAAAGGCGGTAACCGCCAGTTTTTTTTCGTACGAGTACAATAGGACTAGCAAAAGGGGAACTTGAAGGGCGTACTATATCGTTTTGAACTAGTTCATCTATCATATCCCTGACTATTTCTTTCTCTTTCATTGCCAGCCTGTATGGCCTATAGACTACAGGTGTGTCACAGTGCAGATCAATGCTCATTTCACAAATTGAGGAGTGCCCCAACTCAGAGAGTGTAAACGCAAAGCAGTGTCGATAGTTATTTAACAAGCAAAGCAAGTCATCAATCACCTTTTGGCTTAACTCACCAGAAACGTTTATGTCCGAAGAACAAATTAAACTCATTTGTTGATCTTGTAGTTCAGAACCGGATATACGGAGAACTTTTTTCTCATTTTCTTGATTAGCAATAATACCCCGTGCAATTAAAGTATTGTCTTCTAAACATTGAGGCTCGAAATTTAGACTATTCACAACAATTTGTCCGTAACCATCATTGTTAAATTGGTAAATTCCAGTTAGAACAAAATAGAAAAAGTTATTTTTGTTACGCAAACTTCCCTCGATATAAAGGTCACCAGTGAATTTGGGTTCTGTATAGACTTCTAAAATTGTTAGACCATTTAATTGAATATGTTTACGGTTAAAAATTTTTACCTTTTGGTATTGGATATTATCGATCTGATTTTGTAAAATTGCAAGATGTTCACTAGTTTTTTGGATCAATACATGAGGTTGTTCAGTAAAGGTTTGACCTATCATAAGGGGAACTTGCATAGTACAGTCTGGGACTATCAATAATTCGACTTCAGCCTTGACGCCGTCAATTTCAACTATAGTATTGACCTTACCCAATGTATGCACAACAGAATTACCAAACCCTCTAAGTATAGGCAGATCTCTGGTTTTTATTTCTATATTCCCCAATTTGGATAGTTCAGATTGTTTAAGCATCGAACATTCACTACCAAGATCAACAAAAGAATTAATTTCTATATCGTTGATACGCACGGTTTTAAAATATTTATCTGAAACTGTACCATTGATGTCTACCCTGTAAACAGATTTTTCGGCCGGAATTATCTTTGAAAAGCAGTTTTCCGCCTCATGACCGATTCTCATACATTTAGTACACTTTTTGATTGGTCGAGTACATTGACTTACAAAATGACCTTCCTGTCTACAGTTATTGCAACGAAGGACTCTATCCTTGGCGCTTGGATTCTTTGCTTTGTCACCCGAGGAGTTAGTAACAGGTTGATTTTTAATATTAGATTTACGGTCAGAATGTTGTTTCAGGCTTATTGAATTTCTTAAATAAGTGAGCAATTTATCCAAGTCCTCATACTGAGCCGCTTCGGCCCCTAACCTAACAGCGCGAT